>ML778114.1:1099250-1199771 GCA_009831015.1 Picea engelmannii | reverse complement strand
ACATAAAAATATTTATTGTTTTTCTTTTATAAATTTAAAGAATCTTGCAAAAAAAGTTAATGAAACATGAACATGTGGATAGTCAAAGCTGAACCATACATTCTAGTTTCAATGATATGTAAATGACAGAAAAATACAAAGAATCTATCCTATCATTGAATTAGTGAGGTGTATCCAAGCATCTGCATGAGTGATGAACATCCAACTGCCATGTCCAAGAGAGAAATCTGCAATGAACTTTATGATTGTTCTAAATAAATTCAAAACATGTATTGGCAGCTTAGGTTTTAATGACAAAAAAGGAAACACAAACATAAACCTGTGATCTCATAATTATACATGATTACAACAAGATAAATCTGGAAGCAATATATGGATTTTATCATTCAATTTGAAATTCAAATATAAATCTCATTATTTAAATCGAAGATATAATCACAACATTTATATTTTGATGAAGCAAATGATAAATGGTATTTATAATATAAACCTCCTACACATCACAGATCATTTAATATAAATATATCAGACCTGCACATGTAACAAGATTAAAAAAACATAAATAACAACATTATAAACAAAAGGCTAAAGCCAAAATGCATATATGTTGTTCTATTAAGTTTCTGGAATCACTTGTGCATTATGTAGTCCTGAAAGAATTTTTTTGGATAATAGACTCTTAAAGATTAAAAAAATAATAATAATACATAAATGATAATAATTAACCAAGTATTGATAAAAAAGATGCAAGCTATTTAAATCAATGCATAATCAATTATTCAAAGAATATGAATATATTGTATGAAAATAAAACCATTTTACTCACAGGACAAAATCCATTAAGCAACCTGGAATTCCATATTCTTCTTTGAAAAAACTCATCCATTCTCCCAAAGATTCCAGCCATCCATTAGTCCATTTGAAAATAAATAAAAAGTTTACAAAAGATATAATATACAAAAGATATAATATACAAAAGAGAAAGGATAAAAATCCTCCTCTCCAATTCTTTGATCCCTGGTTCTGAACTTTCTCATATATTTATACAATGAATGAATAGTTTGGGCATCACTATCAATTTTCGCCACCAGAAATTTGTCTCATAAAAAGACGTCAATATCTCTCAAATAGTGCACGTTTTTGGGAAAATATCTATATTGAAGGTAAATGGGTCCATTTGGGTTCTGGGTTTTCAACCGTTTCTTCTAATTCCTCACGGTTTGGCTGCAATCAGTTTTGCAAAATTATTTGTCTGATCTTGACGCCTTTCCAAATTTTATCTGTTGTTGCTCATAAAATTATTTGTAGTAATCCAAAATTATTTTTCGATCAATCATCTTGAACATATTTGGATAATAAAATCAAGCCATGATCAGATCCGTATCAAATATTTGATAATAGAAACCTGTGAAACAAAAAGAAACCTAAATTAATAACCTAAAAATTGTGAATAAAACAAAATCTAAAAAAAAAATTTGAATTTAAACTAACTATAACTTATAAACAAACATTGTTTATAATTTTCTTTCGAATATGATCTAGAAGCTTCAAGTTAATGGAGAAAAAAAATATTAATTTTAGTTTTTTACAAAATCAAACAAATGATAGATAATTCTTTTATTATTATTATTTTGAAATGAGATGCAAAATGAAAAAAATTAATTAATTAATTAATATCACCAAATGATTTCATGAAAATGAAAAACCAACCAAGATAGTATTTGATGAAGTATTGAACCCATTATTCAAAATAGTGAAACTTGCAAATGAGCAAAAGAAAGAACACATAATCATAATTTAAATGAAAGTAAACATTTGATAAAAATTAACGTTTTTGTTTAAATTGAGATTTTTATGCTCGTTTCTAAATTTTGACATATACTCTTGTAATGAATGTCTCATACTATAGTGAATGTCTTAAGTTTGTCTCAAAGAAAGCCAAGGTATGGAACTATTTGAAAAGGTTGATTATGTAGCTCATTATAATTAAAAAGATTCTAATAGGGGTCCTTTAAATTTTGTAAAAATATTAGGGGGAGTTGTTGGGGCCCAATAGTACAACCCATAATGGAGTGGGCGAAGCTTCCGATGGGGTCCTGTAAGGCATTCTTTCTGTAAGTGCAACCAAACTTTGTCGCCCACCTGAACTTATGTGGCACCCAATGTTGATCATGGCGCTTCTTGTACTTTCCATTGGACTTCTATAGGATATCCTGAACCTGTTGGCATATGTGTTGGATCCGGTCAATGAACCAGGTGGCTTTGTCAGCTTCAGTTGGAGTAGGAGATGAGTCGGTCAAGGTGACCGCAAGGGGAAGTACAACATCTATGGGACCCAATGGTTGGAATCCCAACCCCACCTAAAAGGGGCTATGGTCAGTTGAGCTATGCAGGGATCAGTTGTAGCTATGTTGGACACAGGGAAGGCTCTCATCCCATGTGTGAGGGTGATTTGAATTATACATGTGAAGGATATGCCAATCATTTGATTTACAACCTCGGTTTGACCATCTATCTGGGGGTGGAAGGTCCTGGATTTGGTGAGCTTGGTGTCCAGTGGTGACCAGAGGCTCGACCAAAATGTGTTGAGAAATCGACTATCCCAATCTGAGACAATGGTTTGTATGATTCCAAAATGTACCTAGAATTGTTCAAGAAGATATTGGTAGTAGCCTTTGTTGTGATGTTCTTCTTGTAGGCAACCAAAATCATCATCTTAGAAAAGTGATCAACAACCACAAAAACACAGTCATTTCCCCACTTGATGGATGGGAGGCCCAACATGTAGTCCATTGAGATGGATTCCCATGGCCTATCAGGAGTAGGAAGAGGGGTGTGCATGCCTTGTTTCTTAGTGGTCAGTTTGGAAATAGCATAGGCAGTGCATGACCTGATATACTTGTTGACCTCCTGTCGAAGTTTCATCCAGTAGAAATGTTTATGTAGCATCACCACTGTCTTTTTTACGCTAAAGTGTCCTGCCACCCGAATGTAGTGGGATTCCCAGATCATCTTCGCTCATTTTCTTGATGAAACACAGATATGGCACAGACGACACAACTATCCATCCTGAAGATGGAAATAATTGACAACTGCATTTACAACCAACATTTGGTAGGTGGTGGTGAAGTCTAGGTATGTCTCATAGAGTTGGGGCCATCCAGAGTTCTCATGGCTACATAAGTCTAGCACCGTGGTGAGTGTCGTGACTGGAGGTTTGCTAAGGCAATCATCGACGCAATTGGTGCTTCCTATTTTATACTTTATGTTGAGGTGGAATTGCTGCAAATATGTGGACCACTTTTGATGGTGATCATTTTGCAATTTTCCTTGTGTCTGCATGAACTACAATGGCTTATGATCAGAGTGAATGACTCTCTCCTTCCCAAGAATGTAATGTCTCCACCGGTGGTAGGCTTTCACAATGGAGTACATTTATTTGTCGTAAGTAGGGTGTTACCCATGATTTTGGTCATCATGATGGTGTATTGATGATGGTGTACTCAGGCTCCTCATAAGAACTTTCTCCTGAGAAAAATGACATTCATTGCTTCCCAGAAAACTCACTTTTGAAGAGAGTTCGCAGGTTGCTAGTATACCAAGGTGTTAGAATGACCCATTCTCACAGGCTGCCTTAAGCTAGGATGCGAACTTCTCACACTGTGTTACATAGCTAAGGTGCGAACGTTCTCTAAAGCTTGGAAAAAGATGGATTCTCGATGGTTCTAGAAAGGAATCTTCTAGAAGAATGGGTTGGCATTTGAATGGTTATCCTTGTACTGGATTCCCTAATATTGTGGGATCATTATTATCCAAGTAACCATCTCATTGTCTCTTATATATTGATGGAATTATCATGGAAAAGGTTAAGAAAGATTCATTGGAGAATTGGTGAAAGAATTGTGTGAAGGACTTAGCTTGAACAGGAGCTTGGAGACTATAGCAAGTCTATCAAGAGGATTTGATCTTCTTCATGCAAGGATCGAGCAAGTGTGTGTGTTGGAGCCAAGAGCCATCGAAAGGAATCTTGCGACATCAAGGCGATCAGGTTGTAAACTTTACTTTCAATTAATATGATAGAGTGGCATGTCCCTTTCCCATAAAGCTATTCTCACTTTATTGTGTAATTCTTTGATCATACACATAAGTTGACAATTGAATATATTTTCTTATCTTCACTTTGGTTGGTTTGTGTTGTCTTGGTCTTGACCTCACGAGAGAACCAGAGCGAAGCAGGAGCAACAGAGACCCTAGAAAGCGATACAAAGGTATGTTACTTGTTCCTTCCTACTAGCTAGTTCAATGGTCATAACTTAAGGAAAGATTCATGTCCTGTCCTATTTTGTTCTAGATCCAGGTGGATCTAGGGAGATCTGTTAGTGTCCTTACCTACCGATTAGTCCGATAACAAAATTGGCGACTCCACGGGGGAAGATAACCCATTTTCTTGTGGTTTTTGGTATTTTTCCTTGGCCATTTTCTCTTGCCTTACCTTGCTCCATTCATATCAATCTCTGAGTCTTCAGGATACCCTGATAGACCCTCTAGGTCCAGAGGCCTCTTTAAATTTTGTGTCTTTTTCCAAAAATTTAACTAGTTTCAGACATTCTCGCACTGCACTCCACAGTAGCCTGCAAGAACATACTGAGTTTGCACCCTGCCTTTAGGTTCAGTGTGAGGTTCTCACACTCTTCTCAAAGCTCACCTGCGAGAATCACTCATTATCGCACTGTGTAATAATGCTGGCCTCTGAACCCTATTTTTAAAAAAAAAATTATTTAAGACTTTGGCATGATCAACTGCCCAGATCAGTTTAGGTGCCTCACAAGAGATTCTTGGACCATTGATTGATGTTTTTCTTGTCTTCGTTCTTGTGAACGAATAGTCTTAGGATTTCAAAGGCTCTTCCTGTCACTTGTTCTTTACTTTCCTTTCTTGACTTTTCTTGGCAAAGCTATATTCTCTGATTTCATAATCTGAGTGTGCTTGTTTGGTTAAGGACCGACGATCGATTGAAAGTTGAGTTTCTTTGTCTTTATCATTTGCTTATTGTTTGAAAGATCATTTTTCTCCGACAATTGAAAGGACTAGTTTGGTTTGCTTGTTATTTTTGTTTCCATTGAAAGAGTGGTTTGGGTTTCTATCTTTGCTTGTTCATTAGTTTTTGGTTTTCTGAACTCTCACCATCATGGTGTAGGTCCTTTTTGAAAAGTGAACAAGGTTTTTCTTTCAAAAGCATTTTCATATTTGAAAACATTGAAAATCAATTGTTGAAATTATTGAAAAAGAAACAATAGATAATTGTTATTTTTGCGTGATTTGTTGCATTTGCATTTTAAAGGAAATTGTGTCTTGTAGTTCAAAGTTTGATCCGGAAAACTTCTTTCTCCCTCCCATACATAGGATTCATTGAACGAAAATTGATATATTTCATTCTCATCCATGCATCGTTGGGTCAGAGTCTTATACAACATTAGTTTCATCTCCGCTTCCTTTGAGTAACAACAGCTCTTAATAACACTGCGCAATTGTAAAATTTATCTAGTAACTCTTTTCTAGGGCTCTATTACACCAACATTTAGCTTGGCTAGCGCTTTGGAGTAGGAAGAGAGATACACTCTCCAAAGCACAAAACACACAATAGCATCTTGTGTTAGGGAGTGTTAAATTCCATTTGCAATATATTGTCCTGGGAAGCCCTTCTCACACAAGGGTCAAACACGAGGTCGCATTGCTATTGACAGAGTTACTCACCCTGCTTTGTTGATATCAATGTAGAGATTGCACGTATTATGGGGATCACTCGGAGGTATACCCACAATGATGAGTGGAATCCTTTTGAGTTGATTTCAGACTAGATACCCTGCCCTTGCGTGTGGATCGGATTGTCGACTGTCCCCCCAGGATTTATTGTTGTCAGTGGTAACTTTAGTGGCCTATCTTTCTAGGTTCTTACACGAGGTGACTGTGAAGGGGAAAGTCTTCACGGTACTTGGAATTGACGTTGCCCAAACTCACTCGAGCTCCTTGGAGGGTATACCCACAATTATGTGTGGGAGCTTGCACCAGGGTGTAAGTCCGTTAAGCAAGTCATCAACGTAACTTTTCCACCCTTGCCCAACCCCTTCTCGTCTCGTTGTTGCGACGTTGGATTTCAACACCAACTAGTGACTTCGAAATTAGAAGGCCTTGTTTGCTTGGTGTTGCTTCCTAGATTTTGTTTACTAGCGCGTGTTGTTTGTTTATCAAAGTTCACCATACGATTTTCTTCATGAAGTTTGTCACTCATTTACAATAGCTCATCCACGTCGTTCACGTAGAATGCATGGTTTATCTCCAAAGCATCTGGAAGGTTCTCAACCCTTGCGTACAAGTACACCTGAGGGCTCTCCTCGGCAAAGTGAAGTCCCAGTCGTCACCACGCCACAAGTGGAACGAACTAACTCTCTCGAACATTTCCAAATCACCAATACTCGAGAGGACTTTCGACTTCACCCTAATTCTGAGTGACCGTTTATGCGATTGAATTCTTCTAGAGACTTAGTTGTTACATCTTCTGGATCACCAGTTGGACCCTTTCCAGGCATAGAAGGCCAATATCTTTTTTGGTATACAAGTGTTTTTCGACGAGACCTTTTTGGTCCAGGCTCACCTGTGATTTCTGAAATCACCCCACCTGTGATTTCTGAAATCTCTAGTCCAGAGACAGTATCATTTACTACCGCCTATCACTTTACTGTCCCTGCCAAAATGGCCTATCACACAGATACTATGAGTGCTCCAACCGGGTTTACTGTGGTTAGTCTTGCTCCCATCAACACACCGAGAACGTCCAATGTCACTCCGACACTACCACCCAGATACCGTGCATTGAATACTTCCATTCCCACTCCTACGCAAACCCCATCTAGCTCTCCTGGTGGTCCTTCTTCTTCTGGGTACTCTCTTCCTAGTTTTATTCCAACACTCCCTCAATTTCCTTTTGGAGGACCCTCTTTGTCTCCTACTTGCAGTTTTAATCCTAGTGGCATTGTTCCGTCATTCACACCAAATTACCAGATTCCCATCGGCGGAAAATTTCACCAAGGTGGTATGACTCAACCCCCTCTCAGCGGGCAACTTCCTTTTGGCACACAAATCACAATTGGAACACAACCCCCAATTGGAACACTACCTTCGATAGGAGGACCGACCCTGCCTTATGGGAAAGACATACCTCCCTCCTTGGCCCAGTATTGGAATCAGTTTATACAACATCCTCCTCCATCGACTGGGGGGTAGCAGTTTCCAGCTGCATCTGTAATACCCCCTAGCATGGGCCAACCATATCCGAGTACATTCAATCCCATTTGGGGGGTGAATGCTCAAAATCAAGTCCCTGCTCCAGGGTACAATCCTATGAGATACTATCCTCTTCAACCACCACCGAATCCGCCTGGGTCTTCACATTATATGCAGATTTCTTATGGTCCTATTGGTTTGCCGACAGGGCTTCCTCCCCAAAGCCACCAGTACCTGCAGGTGAATCGACAGTTACCCTTCATAGCTACTTTGGATCTTCTGGATTTGTCAAGGATTTTAAATGATCCAATTTGTCACTCTCCCCAATGGCCTGCTATACCATCCAAGCTACCATCGGACATTCCTAAATTCGACGGCAAAGCAGGAGAGGACCCAAACAATCACGTGATGAATTTTCACCTATGGTGTTCATCCAACTCGTTGATGGATGAATCTATTCGTTTACGTCTTTTTCAACGAACCCTCACAGGTTCTGCTGCGAATTGGTATATATAATTGCCACGAGGTTTCTTCTCTGACTTCAACACCCTAGCTATGGCTTTCCTCACACACTACCAGTTACCGATTCGTTATGACACTGGGACTGAGATTTTGAATTCTTTCAAACAGAACAAGGCCACTCATATATCCAATCACATTCATGAGTGGCGACGGTGACGACGTCTTATTAAACTCGAACTCCCCGATCAGTTGCTGGCAAAATGGTTCACCAAATGGTTTGTGAACAACATCGGTCGTGACATTGCCATGGGTGGAGTAGTCACGGAAGAACAGGCCATAAGTCATGCTCAATATCTTGACCTCGTTTACTCGCAAACGGGAACCCTTTATGATTTACTACCTGACTTACCTCATCCTTCCACTTCCACCACTTCAACTACTCCAGCTGCTTCGCATGCAGCTGAAAGTGTGATTGGCACTTTCCAGGCCCAACCACATTCTGCCTCAAGCACAAACCCCAAACCTGCTTCTTCTAATGTTCAAAATGCTCCGTCTCCTACCCCTCCCATCGGCAAGACTTTTGAGGTCAATGTAGTCCAATCTAGCCCAGCCGGTAAAAACAAATCTAAAAAGTGGAGAGGTAAGAATAAGGAGGACAAAAATACTTCTCAAGCAGAGCGAACCAAAACTACACCTGTTGAAGATCGGGATAAGAGAAAACCTCAATACCCTTGTCTTATCTGTGGTGATGATCACTACACGAAGGATTGTCCACGATGCACCGAGGTCACTAAGTTCCTTCAAGAAGCTCCAAAACCACCTTCACCGGCCGTTTTGTCCCAACCCTTCCCATCTCAACAATAGGCTCAGTTGGTCATTCATGACCAACCCTCCTCTTCTACAACATCTTATGTATTGATGTGTACTGGCGATTCAAAGCAGAGGGACGTTGCACTCACTACTTGAGCCAAAGATTATTCTCCCTCTAAAGAGAAGGTTGATGATCTACCTCCTTCCTTGGTACAACCCTCTCCTGTGACTCCACCTACCAACGGTCCTCTTCATCTCGAATGACCAAGCCTCAACACAGTTCTTCGACCCCCCCCCAAAGGGCGTCGTTCGAAAATCAGCTTTCAATCCTCATGCTCATGCTGCCCAAAACTACAACATTGTTGAAGATCTGGCCCAAGCACCTTCTACGATGTCAGCCCTCAAAGTCCTTCAAAGTTTTCCTATGCAACAAAAGGCATTTTTGAAAGCTATCGGTGGAATCGATCCAACGGATACGAATTTAATAATTTTTGACTTGGAGGATCACATTCCAAGGTTACCCCCTCAACTCGTGTTCCAGATCCAAGTGGTTTTCTCTGACAAAAACATTTGTCAAGCCATTATTGACGAGGGTGCCTCGATGTGTGTCATGTCTCTTGCTTGCTGGAAATCCATTGGCTCTCCCCCTTTGAACGAAGCCCAGAACACTCTTAAAGCCTTCAATGGCTCTGGTTTTAAGCCCTACGGTGTCCTTCCTTCGTTGACCATCACGTTAGAAGGAAAAACGGTCCAAGTTGAAGTTGAACTCTTTGACGCCCCCCTTGATTACAATCTTCTGCTTGGCCACAGCTGGATCGATTCCATGCAAGTAGTTGTGCCGACCCTTTTCCATGTGGTACGTTTCCCACATCAAGGAAAGGTCATCACCGTCGACCAAAAATCCTTCTATAATTCGGATACCCATACTGGCAATGTACCATTCATTGCTAAAACCCCACAGGGTTATGAGAACATTGGTGTAGGCCTTCTAAAAGACTCTTCATTAATGGGTACTTTTCCCATTCCACCGCCCGATGTTCCACACTCGTTTGTTGCTTCCATCAACATGATCTCCACCTCGCCTCACGAACTTCCTACGTCTCACAACCCCTGGATAGTACCTGACCCTGGAGATCATCTTCGTTTCGGCGACCAAATGTCGTTAAGTCTAGTTGAATCCACCTATCAAGACATTCAATCGACAACACCTTCTACCCGCTCTCTTGGTGAGTTGTCTCCCGATCCTTTTCGTGTCATTTTTCCTACAGATGAGATGATCATGTCTTTCATGGAGGACACACCTTGGGACGATGGGTATCATCGTTCCATCCTCTTTCTGGAGAAACATACTATTGAGAACTATCAATGGATCTCGACCCCGTCGACCATTGTTGTCATTTCCACCGTTCCCAAGTCTGCACATGATGTGTTTTCTAAAGGGAACTTAAGCAATATTTTGCCCACTATTCCCCTTGACATATCCGTCAAACCTGGGATTGTCGAAAATGTCCATATCAGAGCTTCGTGTTCTTCTGACGAAGTTGTCACCTACACATCCCTTTTCAAAGAGTTTCATGACATCTTTGCATGGAGCTATGAAGAAATGTCGGGTATCGACCCTGAGATTGTGATACATGAGATAAATACATACCCCGACGCTAAACCCGTCCAGCAATGCCTTCGTCCAATTCACCCATGTAAAGTGGCTGCTATCAAGATGGAAGTCGAGAAACTTCTGAAAGCCGACTTTATTTATCTGGTGGATCTCACAGACTAGGTTTTCAATCTTGTCCCGATTGACAAGAAATAAGGCACCATTCGTGTATGCGTTGATTATAGGGATATCAACAAAGCTTGTCCCAAAGACAACTTTCCTACCCCTTTCGTCGATCAGATTGTCGACAATTGCACTAGAAGTGAAATATTCTCCCTCATGGATGGTTTCTCCAGGTATAATCAAATCAACATTGTTCCCGAGGATCAACATAAGACCAATTTTATTTGTCCTTGGGGTACTTTTTCCTATCGAAAACTCCCTTTCAGTCTCAAGAACGCTGACGCAACTTTTCAACGCGCTATGTCTTATGCTTTCCATGATATCAAGCACATCGTCCAACCATATCTGGACAATTTACCCGCTCACTCAATGCGCCGAGTCAATCACCCAACCCACCTCCGAGACATTTTTGTTCGCTATCGGTTCTACCGTATACGTTTAAATCCTCATAAGTGTGTTTTCTGCGTGGAATCTGACCGCTTTCTAGGTTTTATCGTTTCACGTCAAGGGATCTGGGTGGATCCTTTAAAGGTTGAGGTGATCCTTAATATCCCTCCTCCTTCTACACTTCCCCAGTTACAACGTTTGCAAGGGAAAGCAAACTTTCTTTGTCATTTTATCCCAAATTATGCCGAGATAACTCGTGGATATACGCACTTACTTAAAAAGGGGTCTGAGTTCGTATGGGATACCATAGCCAACAATGATTTTGAATCTTTGAAATTGTCCCTAACACATGCTTCGCTTATCTTTCCCCCCGAATACAGTCGAGATTATTTCCTCTACCTTGCTACCTCGGATTACACCATTGGTATGGTTCTCATCCAAGAGGATGATGTTAACGATGAACATGTTATCTACTACTTGATTCAAAGTCTAACACCTACTGAAATCAAGTATTTACATGTCGAAAAACTGGCCTTGGCTGCCGTTCAAGTCGTCCAATGCTTCCGGCACTATATCCTCTCACGCAAGACTACAATGATTTCTCACTGCAACCCTATGCAACACATTCTTACCCGTCAATTTCTAGGGGGAAAATACTCCAAATGGATTGTGATTCTCCAGAAGTTTGACTTGGAATTCGAACGCACCAAGTCCAAGAAGTCCTTAGTTTTTGCTGAGTTGATATGTGATTTTCCCCATTCTGAAATGGAAACAGTAGCAGTTGATTCATTACTCGATGAATCTCTTTTCCTTATCAGCACTGATGATATTTGGTATGGCTATATCATTATATATCTCCAAACCCAGACTTTCCAGCCAACTTTGTCTAGTACTGACTGACGTCGCATACGCTATCAAGCCCGTCAATATATTATCCTCGGGGATACTCTTTATCGTCGGGGGATTGACTCTGTTTTTTGACACTGTCTAACGTTCGATGAAGCCGAGAAAGCTCTGAATGACTACCATTATGGAGCCTGTGGTGGTCATATGTCTGGGTATGCCACTGCCCAGAAGATCTTATGAGCAGGGTATTTTTGGCCTTCTTTATTTAACGACTGCATAATCGCCGTTCAAAAATGCCATGCTTGCCAGACCTATAATAACAAAATCCGGTCACATCCCACTCATCTTCACCTGGTGGTCTCTATTGGTCCCTTTGCAAAATGGGGCATCGATTTCATGACATGTCACCCTCACTCAGTCGGGGGGCATGGATACATTATTGTAGCCGTCGATTACTTTACGAAATGGGCCGAGGCGATGTCGACATTTGACAACACTAGAAAGACCGCAACATTATTCATTTTTAATCACATCATAGCTCATTTTGGTGTTCCCTAAGATATTGTCACTGATCATGGTAGCCACTTTAGAAACTTCATAATGTCTGAACTTACTGAAAAGTTGGGTCTTCGCCATGATAACTCAATGCCCTATTACCCACAAGCCAACGGCCAGGTCGAAGCAATTAACAAAGTTCTCATAACTATGCTCTGATGAATGATAGGGATTCACAAAACAAGTTGGCACACAATGTTGTTTTTGGCATTGTGGGCTTACTGGACATCCGTCAAATCTGCTACTGGGTTTACACCTTTCCGGTTAGTCTATGGTTTGGAAGCTATTCTCCCGATTGAATGTGAGATACCCTCTTTAAAACTAGTTGTTGAACTCCTACCAAACACTTCTATTGAGTAAGAACGTCTATTGTATCTTATGCGATTAAACGAAACTCGACGCGATGCTACCCTAGTTATAGAAGCCCAGAAAAAATGTGTCAAGGTCCAATACAAAAAAAATGTCAAGCCTTGCATTTTCTTCGAAGGAGATATTGTTCTCCTCTATGAACAAGATCGAGATATGCTAGGAGATGGAAAATTCGAAGCCATGTGGCGGGGTCCTTATATCGTTCGGCGAGTTTTGGAAAAATGAGCTTATGGGTTAGTAGATTACGATGGTATCCCTTTGAGTGAACCCAGGAATGGGTTGTACTTGAAGAAGTACTATGCATAAAATCACATGTGCACGAGTACTTGTATTTTTATTGTATCATACATCTTGTGTGTTACTATAGCTTGCTTTTGTCATTATCTGGTCTCTGCCCTTATGTGACATTGTGTTTGATTTATAGATGTCGAATTCTTCGCTACTCTATATTGGCTTCATTGATGGCACTAGTCGTAGTACTCAGAACCTTGCTTCCGCTGCATGGGAAATTTACGCCCCTACAAACGAACTTGTCTCCTTACGAGGTGTGTGTCTCGGCTGTGTGACCAACAATATTGCAGAGTATAGCGTTGTTATCGAATTTTTGATTGATGCTATCTCGTGCAGAATCTATCATTTGGTTGTGCGACTCGATTCGCAACTTGTAGTGCTACAGTTAAGTAATGTCTATACTATTCGAAGTCCTACTTTGTTACGGGTGTATTTGCGAATTCGCCTCTTGGAACGTTATTTTGATTACATTGAATACCAACATATTCTTAGATGTCTAAATACATTAACTGATGCATTGGCTAACTATGTATTAGACAGACATTTGGATCATTTATAAATCAATCAATTCAATTTTCATAACACATGATAAACCGGTAGAAGCCGTCTGTATATATAAAGATCAAAAGAGTTTTTTTTTACAAAAAAAGTTTTGTCCAAAGACCAAAATGTCAAAATCTAAAGCTCATAGCTTCTACAAAGTGATGTCATGGATGACGTTCATGGTAACACACAACTGCCTGGGCAACTCTATGAAGTAGTCGACTCATGGACTCTGACACTCCTACAGTATGACGTTGATCGCGTCGTGGAACCTCTCCAAGAGGCATGTCTGGAATATCTGTTGTCAAACCCTCTAGGTTTTGTTCCACTGCTTGATAATCCCCGGCTTCCCATTGTGAAACTGGTGCTACCTCTCCTCGTCGCTGAATAGGAGAAGTACCAGGAGGTCGGTAAGGTCCCACATCTGTGTCATCAAAAATGAATTTTGTATTTAGTCTTTGGACGAACATATAAAAAACATTTGAATATGATAAAATTCACAAAAACATTTAAAAAGAAAAAATGTGTACTTCTTACCAAGTTCCCCCCACTGAGCATCCTCCGGCAAGACTAAGTCTGGATCTCCTAGGAAATCCAACCCAGCATAAGCATAATCGTCAACCATCAACACCTGTGGTTGCAGCCAGTCGAAGAAGGTATCATCATACTTGATAATCGGTCCAGCTACATGTCGGGCCATGAGCTGACACCATCTCAGCATTCTTGGATCCCTGGGAGCCAGTAAATTCCACTCCACCTGCAGCCTCAGTAATGGAACCCTCTCGAGAAAGAAGGACACTAACAAAGACTCATACCCAAATTTCTTCAGGTCGCCTCATCTGCATTTGGTCAACTACATTTTCATGCTACGAAGCACTGCATCTGCCCAGTTAAAAACCCAAGGTTCAGTACACTCTATAGCATACTGAAAGTAACTCTGGAGCTCCATGTGAGGAGCAGAGCTCCCGGCCATATGTGCAATGGTGAATAAAATAGTGTGGAGGGTCAAATCTCGCACTCCCGAAATAACTACTTTCCCTTTTTTCCTCTCTGCCTCGGGAACACAGTGTAAGTGGCAATACTCACTCATGGGAAGCCCACCACCTCTGCTACTAGTCAGGCTCACGTGGTACCCATGCCATGACAGTCCAGTCAAAAAGTAAATGTCCTCAATATCTAAGGATAGTGTGTGGACCCCTACATGAAATACCTGTTGATCGGGATCCCACATACGCACAAGATACTCTAATAACCTGACTTGGGCCCTCATGCCTGGAATACGAAAGTACTTCAAAAGGCCACAATTTCTCAAAGCAACAATAGTGGGTGGATGATTTCTGGCAATGCCATTGTCTTCTTCTTTCTCCCTTTCGCACCATTCAAGAACCATTTTGATGGCCAATTACCTGCATAAGAAGCACAAAAAGAGGATTAGCAACTCTTTTCATGAATTGGTTCTCTTTCATTGAGTATTTTTTTTTAAAAACTTGTGTGCTTTGCAGTTCTCGCAGGTGCCCTTTAGGCATAGTGCGAGAACCTCGCAGGCTGCTGTGGGCTCACCTGCGAGAATGACCCATTCTCGCAGGTCCCATGTAGCCCACCTACGAGAATGGCTGAGCGCAAGTAGGGCTCACAAAATCAACTCAAAAAATGAGTTTTAACCAATGAAAATGCAAAATAAAACCATGAAAGAGTAGAGGACAAAGAGCCTACCTCACTATCGCTGACGGCTTATCGAATGGATGCTCGTAACTCCCGCAATCTGATGCTAAATTTCGAGGGTAAAAGAGAGGTTTTTGGGCTCAAATAGTGGAAAAGTGAAAATGATATGGTAAAGACAGTTTTATTTATTTATATTTACTTTTACCATGTTATTTGGTTTTTTATAATTATTTATTTATTAAACCCTAATCCCTAATGCCCTTTTGAGTGTAAATTTTGCAGGCGTAATGACTTTGATGTTCATGTACAGGGATGCGAACATATTTTTTCTTTGTCATCGCATGTTTTGATTGTTTTTTATGGTTTTTATATAAAACCTCGAGCGTGTTCTTTGTTCGTTCTCATGCTCAAAAATACATGAGAACGCGATCAAGCATACTTTTATCACTTTTTCGGGCTCAACAAGGTTATATGGAAAAGGAACCCCCCTAGAGTCCTCTTTAAGCTCTTTTCAGACTCTATAAACATGAAAATATAGCCGAGCGACCTTGCTATTTTCACGCTCGATAAAGTATCTAAAAAAAGCGTCTGGTGAGTGATAATTTATCTCTTTTTCAGTCTCATCGGACTATTTTACGAAAAAGGAACTGAGAGAGTTCTCTTTTAAGTGTTTTTCTAGACTCTATAATCATGAAAAACCTTCGAGTTTTCTATCTTTGGACTCGTTAAACAAACATAGACATACCCGTAATGGGACCGAACCACTCCTTCTTAGGGTTTGTTAAACATACTCTGAAGGACTTATCTAAAGGATAAGTTTATATCAACAAGCATATGTTATCCTCCTCAAGCTTGCGTAAAAATAAAGAGGTACTTGCCAGAAATGGTGGGAGAAAATTTGGGAAAGGGATATGTTATCATCTTCGTATTGATTGGCAGTAAGTGTCACTCTTGAACATGAAACCCCCTATTCATTATATTTGAAGCCGGTTTAGGAAATCCATTTGTCTCTCATTCGATTTGCTACAAGGTCATTCCCTGTGTCGTCTTTGAGTCAATGCTGCCAAATCATTGGTCGTGTCATTCATATGTTCAAGAGAAGTCCATTAGAAACCTTTATTGAGTCATCCATCTGCAGTTGTCCATTCTCTCAGTGTCGACCTTCCCTGTGTCCAGTCCAATTTACATCATACTCTGTTTCACCTTCAAAATCTGTTACTCATTTCATGTCATTGATGGGGGATACATCAAGGCCCTCCTGTGACGAGTTTTGTTCTGTCGACTTCAGCTCATTATCTGGAATCAAGAATTAGAAATTCTTTGGTACCTTGGAACTTGCATGCCTCAATGGCAGGTTTCCTCGCTTTCGACAGTGGTTTTACATCATTGACCCCTGATCGGAAGATTCCGTCAAGTGTTCGACTTCAACTCATTTATTCACACTCGATGGATTGTACTAGAGTACCTTGGGATTCATTGACATCAATAGTGATTTCCCTCTCACTTGTTAACGGTTTCATCAATGACCGGTAATCAAGTGGTTTCTACCATGTTCGACTTCAACACATGTAATCACATGCTTACATTCATACTTTTGGGAGATGAGATTGAAGACCCTGGATATCATATCTTTGTCCAAGTTGCGATGGAGTATGTATAATTTGTGACACATAGATCCACTTTGTATGTATCATGGCTATGTCATCTTAATTTGAATTTTCTCGCATAGATCCACAGTGTATTCCTGGTGGATATGCTATATTTTGATGGCATGGATCCATAGTGTATGATTGGTGGCCATGACCTATGTCTACAATATCATCCGTCTGTGATCTGAGTATGGGAATTCCTACCTCAGAATTGATATATATGATATTTTGTAGATGCTTGGTTGTTCGCAGGTTTCTGATTAGGTGTGGTCCTGGTTTCCGACACACACATGCATTTTACAAAGTCTTTTGGCTGTCACTAGTTTCGGTCTCACGCTTTGGGGGGCATTCTGTTACCCATGATTTTGGTCATCATGATGGTGTATTGATGATGGTGTACTCAGGCTCCTCATAATAACTTTCTCCTGAGAAAAATGACATTCATCTCTTCCCAGAAAACTCACTTTTGAAGAGAGTTCACAGGTTGCTAGTATCCCAGGTTGCAAGAATGACCCATTCTCACAGGCTACCTTAAGCTAGGGTGCGAAATTCTCACATTGTGTTACATAGCTAGGGTGAGAAACTTCTCTAAAGCTTGGAAAAAGATGGATTCTCGATGGTTCTAGAAGGGATTCTTCTAGAAGAATGGGTTGGCATTCGAATGGTTATCCTTGTACTGGATTCCCTGATATTGTGGGATCATTCTTATCCAAGTAAAAATCCCATTCTCTCCTATATATTGATGGAATTCTCATGGAAAAGGTTAAGCAAGATTCATTGGAGAATTGGTGAAAGAATTGTGTGAAGGACTTAGCTTGAATAGGAGCTTGGAGACTCTAGCAAGTATATCAAGAGGATTTGATCTTCTTCATGCAAGGATCGAGCAAGTGTGTGTGTTGGAGCCAAGAGCCATTGAAAGGAATCTTGCGACACCAAGGTGATCAGGTTGTAAACTTTACTTTCAATTAATATGATACAGTGGCATGTCCCTTTCCCATAAATCTATTCTCACTTTATTGTGTAATTCCTTGATCATAAGCATAAGTTGGCAGTTGAATATATTCTGCTATCTTCACTTTGGTTGGTTTGTGTTGTCTTGGTCTTGACCTCACAAGAGAACCGGAGCGAAGTGGGAGCAACAGATACCCTAGGAAGAGATACAAAGGTATGTTACTTGTTCCTTCCTACTAGCTAGTTCAATGGTCATAACTTAGGGAAAGAGTCATGTCCTGTCCTGTTTTGTTCTAGATCCAGGTGGATCTAGGGAGATCTGTTAGTGTCCGCACCTACCGATTAGTTCGATAAAATAGGGTACTTGTGGACATCATCTAATAGTGTCTCACTATGATAGGCCACGAGGTGTTCGTGTTGAGTGAGAACAACGTCCACCGCATAGTCTGAACCATCTGTCTCGATATCAAATGCCTGCATTAGGTATGGTAGTGAAAGTACTGGGGCTGAGGATAAGCGTTGCTTCAAATCGTCGAATGCTTGTTGTTGGGACCGACCCCACACAAATTTCTCCTTACCACCACCCATGTTTATTAGGCTGAGGGCCCATGCAATATGAGAGAATCCCAACACGAACCTATGATAGAAATTGGCATGGACCAAGAAACTCCGAAGCTTAGTGAGTGTGGTTGGCGCTAGCCAGTCATGGACGACTTGGATCTTGGCTAGATCTACATGTACGCTATGCTGATAAATTATGTAGCCCAGGTAATGGACCTTGTCCATGCTGAAGGAGCATTTTTCCAAGTTGTCATAGAGCTTATGCTGTCGCAGGGTGTGAAAAACCTATTGAATATGATGCAAGTGTTCAGCCCAAGTCTTGTTGTAAATGAGAATATGGTTGGATCATTGTTCAAACCAAAGGGCATGACCAACCATTCAAAAAGGCCTTCCTTTGACTTGAAGGCAGTTTTCCATACATTTGTCTGTTCTATCAGGACCTGTTGGTAGCCAGACTTCAGATCAATCTTACTGAAGTATTTGGCCCTCGTGAGTTGATCAAGGAATTCATCGATTTAGGGAATCGAGTACTGGTTTATGACTGTGATTTTATTCAGAGCCTAATAATCAATGCAGAGTCATCAGGTTCCATCTTTCTTTTGTACCAACATGATTGGGCTCCCGAAAGGTGATGAGTTGGGACGGATGTGCCCCTTGTGGAGTAGTTCTTGGATCTGTCTCTTGATCTCCTCATTCTCTAATAGAGAGCGGTGATAGACTGGCCCATTGGGCAGCGGTGAGCAAAGGGCCATATCGATGGGATGCTTGCCCTGGCAGTGTAGACGTACCTCGATAAGTGAGGAGAATATATCTAAGTATTCTTCCATGAACTTATCTACTTGCTTATGATGTGTGGAGAGGTCGGCCGCAGAGACCTTGGATGTTGATGTGATATCTCACTTATTGAAGACAAAATTCCCCATCTAATAGATGGCCTTCCTGCATTGCTTCGTAGAGATAAAGGAAATAACACTAGGTGGGATTGCCTTGGGTATCATGTACAATTTCCTGTTCAAAGTAATAATAACACTATGAGGCCTAGACTCATATACAACATGATGTTTCCATAAATAAGGTTGGCCCAAAAGAACATCACAAACTTCATGAGGAGAGACATCACACAATACCTCGTCTTTGAAGGGCTTGATGTTGTATGAGAGTCGACACTATTAGCTGACGTGGAGATCGCTTCCTTGGTGGAGCCATCCAATGGTGTAGGGTTGTGGGTGCGGTGTTGTCGACAGGGCCAACCTCTTGATGACCTCTAATGAGATGAGATTCTTTTGGGTACCGCTATCCATAATGAAGTGCAGCTGGGTGGATTTTACCCACATTTGTGAATTGAAGAGGCATTCTCCTTCTTCTAGCTCGTCTGGTTCACCAGAATGGATCTTGGTGGAAGAAATGGTGGCATTGGGTTCCATGTCAATGATCCATCTCCCATTTATGGTTCTAGCTCAGATTTTAAACCTGCATTTGATTCAGAGGCTTTCACTTCAGCCACCAGTGACTGCTTTGAGTGGGAGTCAGCAGTGTTATTCCAAGGGCTCTTATGGAAGTCACAGCACTTCCTAGTATCATTCTTTATCTTTCCAGTGTCCTTCTTTGCTTGCAGCTTGGATTGGTTTTCCTGATACTGTCCATCTTTGCTCTGTACTTTTTTATGTGGGTTGGGGCTGCCCTTTCCTGGCTTTTGTTGTGAGGGGTTCCCAGGCCCAAATTGTCACGTCTTTTGTTTGAGCTTCTTCTCAATTTTGACAGCATATCAGTAGGTTGTGCCCAAGGATGAGATGTCCAAAAATTCCATTTTGGTCTGGATGTATCTATGCAGACCGCCATGATACTTGAGCACCAGTGTCGCTCTGAATATTTGATGCCCATCTTGGTGCGCAAGGTATGAAAGATATTTGTGAAATCTGGCACTTCTTGGTCTCTCTCTTGTCATAGTGTGGTCCATTTGGTATACAAGTCATCATAACTTCTGACAAGGTAGTATTGTTCCTTAATAGAATCCCAGAAGGATTCCCAGGTGGTCGTGATTGTAAATAATGAAGGTTCTTCTATTTCCTTTTTCTCACAGAAAGTTTCCCACCAATCTTTGACATGGGGAACAACTTTGAGAAGCACAAAAGTAATATTTTCTCTATTCAAAAAGTTATGGACAAAAAAATACCCTTCTAGTATATTCAACCACTTGTATATAGTATATGTGTTTATCTGACCTTCAAATATAGGAATATCGAAGTTTATTTGTACCTTTAAGGGGGTGGCGCATCCGCTTGAAGAAGATGTGTCGCTTGTTGGTAACCACCGAAGGATTTGATCGAAACTATCCATCATCTCATTCCTTTGTTACGTGAGGGATTCCTCAATCAATAGTTTGAAAGGATCTCATGTCCCGTGATATTTATTTTCTCCTGCCATGAGAGGTTTCTTGGGCGTGTGAGATATTTTTTCCTCAAGAGAAACAAGCTCAAGACCAAACTATTTGTACTCCGACCTCGTTGGGGACATGCATTAAGATGACAAGGAGAAGACTACTTTGATACCACTGATCCAGATTTTATGAGTAGAACAAAATGACTATAGATTTTTGACAGGTGCTTAACAGAAAATAACAAAGATACAGTAAAATTGTTTTCTATTCAATAAGGAAATAAGATGAAACTATAAAATGCAACGAAAACAAGTTTGTTGGAATGGTGGTGGCTTATCTCTGAGAAGATATGTGACGATTGTGCTCATTCACAAGAAGAGGATTACAATGAGGCTCTAAAGGCCTTTTTACAGTAAATAGGAATTCCAAAAACCCTATGCATCCAAAAACCTAACCCTAGAAGATGAAGCGCCAAAATTCATGTGAGCCTCGTCTCGGTAAGTTAGTACATCAACTTCTCGGGGTCATAACTTTTGCATACGATATTTGTTTTAGGTGTATGATAGCCTGTTGGAAAGATATCGTTGAGGAGATTCAGTTTTTGGTCTCAATCATTCCTTTGATTATCATTGAGAATCTTGATCTTGAAAAACCTTCATTTAGGCCCTCAAGATGGCCTTGGAAGTTAAAACTGCTAAAAATAGTAAATTGCCAAAATTGTCAGAAAATTGTTTTGAGCTAGTTGGAAAAGGTGGGTGGCCATCAATATCCACCTGGATCAAAATGGAAATAATAAATGACAAATATTCCTTTTGAAACCGACCCTTGGAGATGTTGGATGATGTCAGGCGCTAATGACTTTGCAAACTACTGACAAAGCTCTAACCTTCGCTATGAAAATCATGGTGCTAAAAACTAGCTCCAATGGGGATGTTATCCTCCTTTTGAGGTAGAAAATAATAGTAGACTAGGTGCCTTATCCATTGGATTGATCACAAGCCATATACTGTGATCGACAACCTGTAATTTGTTTCACCACCAACTTATCTTGCAACTGAACTAAACCCAAAATGAAAATACAAACTGAAAAATGTTGAAACAAATGCTCACCATGCTGAGCTTATTCAAACCTACCTACCCTAACTACTGAAAAAACTGCCAATCAAGTGAAAGAAAAATTCCAATGCAACCATGCAAGCACTTTATCCACTGTTTTCTTTCTTTGCATATGCTTGCTCCAAAGCCTGTTTACTGATAATTCATTCAAAAATTTATCTACAAATTTCAAGTCTCAAAAAATTACCAACATTGGGATTGTTTACTGCCTCCAACAAAAATGAAAATGGATCCTCAAAAACATGCATTAAACAACAACCATGTTTCACCCCTTCCACTGCATCCTTGTTTTCATGTAATTCAACCTGTTGATTGCCACAAAAAGGCTTAAAAATCTGTTGAGACTGATGGAAATAATAATATTCTAAATCAGAAGATAGTATTGGATGAAATGAAACCCCTGGTGGCAAGCAATCCATATATAACAATGACGTTGATTGACCATCATCTTTATTTCTAAGCTAGTAGTTGATCACAAGCTGCAAATCTGAAATGAAATAACTTTCCATGTAATCAAGAATGAGGTCATTAAATGTATGAAAAGGTTGTTGGTACTCTTCACTGATAACAATTTTCTCGTGAAGAAGAGTGTCACTGTGAATGCAGTCAGACCTCCCTGCTTCCTCTGTTATCTCATGATTTACTTTCAACAATTCAAAGGAAGAAAAACATAATGGTAGATGATTTTCATGGGAAAGTCCATTGATTTCTTCAATTCAACATCAGGCCTGAAGGATTTCTGATTTGAAATATTATAAACATTTTTCTTCATCAATTAGAAAGAATAAAAACACAATGACAAAGTTCTTTCACCTGATTCAAAACTTTCTTCATTTTCTTCACTATTGTCATATGCACATTTGTTGATTTCTTTGGATTGTTGAAAACAATCATTTTTCAGATTTGGAAAGTACAACTTCTTGTTCTGAAGAGATAAACTCATAGTCATCCATGTACTCATCATACCTGGGTTTGCCAAAAATCTCTATAATGTCATCAAACAGGAAAATTGAGGCAACAACTTGTTCTTCTGCAGTTTGATCTACAAATTCACATTCATGGTTTTCTTCAAATGCATACATAAAACAATCAGTCTCTTGCTCATGATAACATGGATCCAAATTCAAATAAGTATCAAAACAATTCAGGACAACAACTTTCTCTTCAAGCTACTCATCTTTCTTTCCAAACACATCCTCATGACATCCTTCAAGAAAACTTATGACATGATCAGCCACCTGCATATTATGCATAGTCTCTAGTTCCTCATCTTTCAACTTCTCATCCAAAAACTCATTTTGCAGCTTCTTACATACTTGAATATTGTCTGCAACTTCCTGATCATTATTGAACAACTATTGTAAAGATGTAGACTTCCTCTCCATCAGAAGAAAATATAAATCTGATGGAAAGGTTTTTACATAATGGAGCATGGCAACAACTTCAGGAGGTTGGACTTCTTTATGCATATTGTAATACAAGATGGAAAATATTCTATTAAACATGGATGTAGTTTCATCCTTATGTATTTCCATGGTATGAAACTCAGAAATATATTGATTCCATGATTTCCTCTCACCCCAAAATTTCATAAAATCATCCTTCAATTCTTCCCATGAATGGATGGATTCAAGCTGAAAATGTATAAACCACTCCTTGGCATCTCCTCACAAATATTGATAAAATGTTTTCGTACACACATCATCATTCTCAACCTCAAAAAGATCAATGAAATTCTCAAAATCCTTGACATGTTTCTCAGCTGTGAGGGTATCAATTTTTCCATCGAACACAGGTAGGTACTTATAGTGCTTTAGAGGAAAATTATGAAGGATGTGAGATAATTTTAAAGGTCTGTATCTCTGCTGAATCTTGGAGGGTGTTGGATCAAGTACAAGATGTGAGATATCATCCTTGATTTCATGAGGCTCATCAACTTGGATATGGTCATCACATGGCTTAGATGGAATATTTTGATCAAAATCAGTGATACAATGAGGGGATATATGTACAACTTCAAGAAAAGGATATACAAGTGGGGGATTCTCATAATCATCATTTGAATGCAGCAGATAAAGAAAAAATTGTTTAGCATGTTCAAGAAAGGACAAAAGGGAATTAATAACAAAAAATATTATTTCTTGGAGAAAACTCAACTTTAGGTACTTTTTTTTTTCCCATGATGTCCTTTCATACCCCTGTCAATGGATCTCGTGTAAATTCTAACCTTGTACAATGTCTATTGTAAACAGATATTCAGAAAAGAACATAAATGATACAATGGCAAATACAAACATTACACGGAGATTTTTCCCCTGGAAACCCAAACCGGGAAAACCAACATATATTATATTCATTCATTGTGTTACATTGTTTACAATACAATATCCATATAGGAGCCAACAACATCCAAAACCCTAACCCAATGACCTGGATAAGTCCAAAACCCTAATTCCTTAACCGGAAATAGAAAACCATCGGCAAAAACCATGTGCCGAAAAAACCACCTAAATACATGACACGTTTCCTAAGGTAGGTGTCACATTTCTCGAGGCAAAAAAAAAAATATGGGGGAACTGCCCCTGGACCCCTGCACAGGGGGCTCCACCCCCCTCTAACCCCCTCTTTATGTCCGGTGCATACGCTTAGACACTACTACTTGTGCAAAGAATATAACACATACCCAACATCTCATCCTCCAATGGAGTCTCTGAATCGCATTTGAAGCTTGAATGGAGTCTCCAGGTGGAAATGTACAACCTTCTTATATATGAGCTTTGTCCACCATTAGAAATCAGGTCTAAACCTTGTTGTTTTTCCCAGGGAAAATGCAACTTTCGATCCCCAACAACAAAGCCAAAATGTTAACACTAGGAAATTTCTTTGGGTTGTATCAAAGAAAACCTCGAGCTAACTGTTTCAACCAACTTTAGATTATATTATTACCTATGCAACCAGAGAGGGCTCTCTCAGATGTATAATGATTGTTAATAAATCAAGGGTTTCATAAATAAAGGAACAAGGTCAGATTCTGCAATAGGACAACTTTGTTTTTTTTTTAAATAGGTGGTAGGACAAACAAAATAGAAAGTACCATTGGGAAATGGAGTCAAGGCCTGAATTCCAGATAGAAAGATTCCTATAGATTTGAGGCAAAGTAGGTATCATGCTCAGAAAATAAATGATATGAAAAAGAGATGGAAAGGAGAAGAAATCCCACTACACTACATGCATCAATCAGTGGATGAATCTCCAGTGCAGCTGTAGAAGAAAGGACACTAAGATTAATTACTAAACAGAGCAACAAATGAAGATGAATTCTATAAAACGTAACCATTTACACATAACAAGTATCATCAATGTGAAAGGAGCATCAAACATGGGTGAGTTCCTACTACTTACTCTCAGACAATGCTAGTAGAAAAACATAATCATGGAAATGATATACAAGAAACACAAATTGAACATGAACACCGTGATGAATCTCAAATTTCAGAAAGAGGAAACTTTTGCATTAACTTCAAAGAAATAAACAAGTCTTGATCCCTCCAATGGTCCCCACCTTCTCTACTCTTGTACCATGAAATAGATATTAGTATAGTTCCTTTCCATTTCACCATTTATAACTCCAACCCCTTTCCCAAAATAGAAACAATTACAAACAGAAAATGACACGTTTTAACTGATTTCTTGCTTTGTACGAGGAGAAATTCTGAAAAATAGGCTTCAAAACGCCACTTGTAATTCTCAAAATGTAATAGTTGTGTAACATGAGAACGGTTTTGGTAGGTAAGCTCATTTTAAAGATAAACCTATCTCGGTTTCCTGAAATTCATCTCCAGCTAGACGAAATACGTGTCACAAAAACATGTCTCAAACATAAAATCATGAAAATTGAGAAATAGGGTTCAAAGATTCCTTCGAATCTCCCAATCTGTGACACCTGTGTGAAAAATGAACAAGTTTAACGTTATTGGGTCCTTGCTTGACAATAACCTCCTTTTAATTTTGAAAATTCATCTTGGTTCACCCAAAAAGCGTCCTGGGAGTCAACTGGTCAAAATTACTAGTTCGTAGCGCCGACACTGCGAACTTTCTTGTAGCAGCCTGTTTTATTTTTTCCAAGATTCAACATTTTAAAAACTATGTTAGGATTCAATACGTGTTTCAAAACTCCATTATCTTGATATATCATTGTTTTGAGGCCGAATTTCAAAGGATGCAAAAGATGAAAGTTTCAACAGTCCCAAAACAGAGTGTTTGCAGCATATTTCACAGTGCAGAGGTGTTTTAACTGTTTCTCTCAAATGTCAAACTGGGTCAGGCTGAAATTTGGTCAGCAGGTCAAAAATGATATCATATTCCTCCTAAAAATATTTTAGAAGAACCCAGATCGACATTTTAAAGTTATGATGAAAATACGATTTTTCTATGTAACAGGTGATTTTACAACGAGCAGTGAATTTTGTAGCATGCAGTCAATTTTGCAGGACGCGGTCAATTTTGTAGAGCACAGTGAATTTTGTATCACGCAGTGAATTTTGCAGTGCACAGTGATTTTTGCAGCACGCAGTGAATTTTGTAGTGTGCAATTACAAATGGAAATGGAAATAATAAATGATAAATCTTCCATTTGAAACCGACCCTTGGAAATGTTGGATGATGCTAGACGCTAATGAATTTGAAAACTACTGACAAAACTCTAAACTTCACTATGAAAATCATGGTGCTAACATACCCCAAAGGAATGTTTGTCCTGGTCATAGACTAATACAAAGTATCCTTCGGAGAAGACTCAAGGGTGAACATATTTATTGTACTAAGACTTGACACTTTTTTATGAGCTTCATTCGTTATGGCTGCATCTATGCTATATTCATCATGTTCTAGGTGAATGAAGAACTCTTCTAAGGAAAGATTGTCAAGGAAGAGATCAATGGCTATCTTGGGTGAAATTTTGATATACCCTAGATTATGTGGAAGTGAAATTTCGTATACAAGTGATGTATGATGTGGTACTAAATGAAGGGGTGCTAATAGGGGTTACAAGGTTGTCCAACCAAGTTAAACCTCTTTTATTTCCTATGTGTATGCTTCCCCTCCTGCAATTTTACTTGTTAAAATAGATCATTGTGTTAGTTATAGACACCAAAACACATCTCTAGCCTAATTTTTTTTTTTCTCTAAAATATGTTCTTAAGAAATTTCTTTGAAATGACTTGTGCTCCTTATTAGTAAATTGAAATATGCAAAGAAGAAATAATAGATTTTACGTAGATTTACTACAAAAATGACAGATTACAATCACAATAGCAAAATAAAGAACAAAAACATTACAAAATTTTATGCATTTATTAATGAAAGAATTGTTCTCTTACCTCTTTGAGGGGGAACCTTCAATTGAGTAGAGATCTGATTACAATAAACTTCACGATACATCTCATTATATTGCTTCTACTACTTTATATAGTATTATCTATATCCTAAGAACATTCTAGAGAAGGAACTTTCTAATGGGTGGAACCTTCTAGTAAGCCTTCTTACATTTATTTCCTTCACACTATTACATGGGTCATACTTACTAGAGATAGCCTCCATACATAGCAATATATCTATATACTTAGAGGGGTAGGGAGTGTAGGACCCTAGTAGTAATACCTACTCTCCTATATGGATCTAAGATTTTGGGACCATACCTTCAAGCAACATATCATAGCAAGATAGGGAGGGTATTCTCTAAAGGTTTTCCAACCACTTTCATGCCAAGAGATTAGTTCCTCAAGACATCATTCTTATAGAGTTTAGAACTTCCCCACTTATTTTTTCAATGAAATTTTATGTGGTGAAGATGATACATAATGTTAGGTGGATGGCCAACTCTAAGTTTGGTTACATTAGCTATCCATATATAGCATATATTCCATACCACTGATAGAATTTGGGGTGGACTTACATTGATATGTCATAGCCTCTTCATTGCTTCATCTAGTTAATCTTAATATTGACAAGCACATCCACACACTTTCATGTTGGATTCTCTATATCTTTGAAAAAAAGAGATAAGCAAAGGAAGTTGAGATAAAATATACAAATCTTACCTTTGGTCCATCTGGTCGAAGCCTAAAGAACCACTTTCCACAAAGCTCCATCACTACTCCAATTTATATCTTCACTTCAGGGATGGTTTCATCAAACCTATGCACAACTTGATTCAAGTGGCCTAGAAAGTAGAGAGTTCCTATAGTCTAATTCAATTCCTATTCACATCAAATTCACATTGAGACAAAACAACATATTCCTTGAGAGTACCACACATGTTAGGTTTCTTCTTTAGAGAATCACACTGAGTGGTACATTTTATTTAAATAACCCGCCTAATATGAGATCAAAGGAAAGTTCCATTGTCTCTTAAGGGACTCAAATATATCCATGTAGGCATTCATGGCTTATGAACACTAGAGGTGCTTAGCCATTTTTCTTCACGAGGTGTTTTCCCTACATCATTCGCTTTCTAGAGAGAAATATTTTAGAGTGGCATGCATTATGTTGTCTATTACAATTTATTCATTTTAGTGCCATGCATCACTTTGGTCCACACCAATATATGATCATGCACATTATATCGATCCCAATTGATTATCACGTTGATTAAGCGATTTTTCCTACGTGACCTTGGGTAAAGTCACAATAGAGGAAGATCGAATTAAGAAGATTGAAATATACCCTCGTAAACAAGCATGCAAACAAGAAATAACTACTTTTACTAGGAGAGAGAAGGTAAGGGAAAAGGAGAATACTTGTACCTTAAACCCTTTCTTTTATGTCGATCCATGCTCCTATTTATTGAAGCACTTCTTGGTCTTTGTCAGAACCAACCTGCAATAAGAAACCAAGATAGTGTTGCAACAAGGTAGTTATAGGTTCAATTAGAATATATCATGTTTATAAATCAAATCATATATGATAAAAAAAAACATATAACATTGAAATGAACACAAAATAGGAGGGAAAGATAACTCTTTTATTGTTAACAATATGTGAAAGTTGGTTACAACCTGGTTCAACTTCTGGCACTACTTCAGAGGCAATTGTCTGGGTTCCTCCACAAGTCCTTCGAGAATCAACTCAGCAGTGAGGCTCTTCCTCAGATAACCCAATAAATATAGGAACACACCTTATGGTTATATAGGAGAAGAAGGAACATTGGAAAAGGAGTTTGAATGAAGGAATTAAGGAAGCTTGATAAATCTCAACAACATAACCTTGCACCATCAGAATTGTCCTCACGTTTTCCCTCAATGGTGATTTTATACCATCCCAAGGAGGTTGGGGAGGTTGAATTCCATTGATTATGGGCTCAAGGATGTTCGGAAATGAGCCCAGCTGAAAAACCTGCCCAAAATTGTGGAAATATTTCATTTTCATAGTTTTTTAGGGAATCTGAGGGATGTAAGATTGCAAGGCGTGGTCTTCGCATGTTGCACAAAGGAAACCCACAAATATCAACAAAATTCAAGTTTTTTAGATGGCTTTGACGATGAAATTTTGTGATTTTTCTTAGCATGCTAGGGAAAAAGGTAAGTCCATCTCACAAATGCATAGGTGTGGCATTTTTTGCTATAACATCCATGAGACAAAGATAATTTTTTTTAAAGAGACGTCACACATGGGGAATGCCTACCCTTCGAACCTCATCACAATAGGATTAATATAGATAAACATGTACAACTTCTACCCCTGTTGGTTTTGAACCTATGACCTCAAAGGAGAAAACACATAATCTTAACCATTAGACCCACTCAAATTGTACCAATTGATATTTTTTGTTAAAATAGAGTTGGAAATTTGGATTTGTGGTAGTGGAATTATAATCCTAAAAGATCATTCTGATATGTTAAAGTCACCACAATATTAGGGATTCATATCACATTGAAAGGAGGCGACATCATCTGCATCGGAATGCGATGAACCATCTGATGAAAAGCATGGATGAACGGTGCCTGAGTGTAATTTGCTTGTTTAAACCATTTTAGGTAACCTTTTACCTCTGTATTTGTCTAAGGCCATTGAAATTGAAATTTTTGGAAAATATTAGCCACACTACGCAACTTTTGCTTGGATTTCTAGATGCACAACCAAGAAAAATTGTTGTAGATTGGATAATGAATGGCTTGACAAAGTTTAATTAATATTTGTATTTCAAACATCCTCATCTCATTCTAAGAAAATGATTTTATGATTTCGATTGATTCCTTCTAGATTTGGATATATTTACACTAGTGAAAAATTAAATCGACGGAACTAGATATCATAGTTGTTGTTCAATTTAGAGATCTCATGTGTAACATGCGTAGTTCATTTGGACATTATATCATAATTATAGTTTTTTTTAATGTAACTTTAGTTATGTTCAATATAATCCCTAATCCATTTCCACATAAAGAATAAAATTCATTATAGCATCCACATCCTTAGACCGTTGGGGTATGCCATATAAAAATCTCATTCCCACTATATATATTTATATATAAATCTAAATAGACAATATATTTTGCAATTACATAGAATCATGAGGAAACAATAGTAAAAGTATACATGCAACATACACATGAAAAAACCCTTAAACATAAACAGAGGTATACATACACAACATGTAATTTAATACACGATTGATACTAATCTTTTATAGAAGACCACAAATTGTGTGCATACCTTCCACGATCCTCCCAGCGTTAGACCATGCTGCTTAAAACTATTAGCAATGGGTCACCCCCGAGCTGGGACTAAACTCCACCTGGGTAAAGGGATTTCTAACCAGGTTGAAGCTACAGAGACAACGGGAAGGATTTCGTCACAAGTGCCAACTCAAACTAACAACCTACAATCTCTCATTCCCCACATGCTTTTCCCAGCCCAGGAAGTGTGCCCCTTCTCTTCTCATCGGTCCTCTGACTGCCCCACTTCCCTTCGAAGGCTTCAAAAATAGGATGTACAGGAAGTCTTAGAGCATTGTAGTTTCATTTGGGCTCCCTCAAGAAATCAATTCGGAGCATTTCTCTCACCCGGAGAGAGTTGCGCATGGACCTGACAACCCGCCTCTTCGGTCCAAATATTAAGTCAACCAGGTACAAGACCAAGTGAAGGAAACAAAAGAAAATGAGTACAGAACAGGGATGGCATAGGTGTTGGAAACAACAATGTTCAGGCAAGGAACAAGGCACCGCTCATAAGAAGAAAGGTATGAGTGATGGCAACAACAAAGTTTGGGTAAGGAGCCTTATTGGCTCGGGAAATGTACCACATATAGCTCCAGGAGTGAGTGAAGGTTGCAGAGGTCGTATGTTGGAGGAAACATAGTGCATTATGAGTGGGAAGAATGTGATGGTGAATGGGGATAATGGTGTAGTTTTCTCCTCCACTTGTAAATCATTCCCCTTTTACATAGGAACTTAGGATAACATGATTTTTATCATTACCTTAGTCTTTAGGAATGATATTATAATATTCCCTTGGAGATAAGCCCTGTATCTTAGCCCCTTTCCTAGGCTCTTAGCCCCCCCTTTCCCTTCCTAGTGGAGTTTAGTCCCCCATACTCTTTTATCGTGGTTGGTCTACACGCAGTGATGTATTTTTATTAAGGATATGAGTGTTTACATATACAAAAATAGGCTCATTGTCCTTTAGCATCTAGGCTCTCTGGCCTAATAAACACATAAGCCTTCTGGCCCATAATAACCTGGCTCACCAACCTATAAAACATATTTACATTTCCAAATGGGGCTCGATCTTGGGGTGTTACAATCATCGATGCTAGAAGTCGTGGAAGAAGCTTTCTAAAAACTTGCTGAAGAGGATTCTAGACAATAAAACCAACTACAAATGAAGCAACAATTATCTATACAATAACAAATGTCACAATGATTATCTAGAATAGCCAAAAAATATAGTTAGAGTGATAATGATACATTTAGTAGTTCACATCCAACCTAAACATAGGGAAATACCTTATCAACTCTATTTTCAATTATGTTGACATGCTTTGGATACTTGTGGTAACGATCCAATTATTTACATTGCCAATATTGAAACCATGTGGACACATAATATGCATGATGTTTTGTTGATGTATGTAGATGAAAGTGGCAAGCTTATGCTACACTATCCTTGAGTAATTAAAATAAAGTTACAATTATCTTCAAATGGGTCAGATGAATATCATAAAAAAAAAAATTCCATTGTGATCATCAAGTGAGGATATGAGATCCTAACCAAATGTAAATGTAACTCCCTCATTAAGAGATGGTTGATTTGTTAATATTGATAGAAATGAATTCATTCAAATGGACATTGGTTGTCTTGTTAAGATTGGTAGAAATAAATTTGTCTAAAACACAAATCCATTATATTTTACCATAAAGACATGGATGTATGTATGTATTATGAGAACTTGTGTGGTATGTGTGAAGATGAGTCTCTAAATTGGGTATAGCCCAAGCAATTGAGAAAATAAATGTTATCCTTCGTATCTAGGGCCAATTCCCACAAATGTGTTGAAATATGGTGATTACTTTTGTTAGCTATTTTTTGGAAGTTCTAAATGTAGAGAGTTGAAGAAGAGTTTCGGTTAGTTCCAGTTATTTGAAAATAGATCTAGAAGAGATGAATTATATGTAAATTCTGTATATTTAACTCTCTCTTGAAAAGCAATGAAGAGGCAATCAAGTTTTAAAGTCGCAACTCTTGTGTTCTGTCTTTGTTATATTTTTGTATGTTTGCATGAGATTTTATACAACCATAGTTGTAAGGAACTCGCCCCTTCATCGTTAATAGTGGTATCAGAGCGAGAGCAAAGGCAGCAGACAACAGAGCTTGCATAAAATTAGAGAAGTCGTGGATCGACAAGACATCGTTGGAAATTGTGGTTTGTGGGTTTCAAAGCCAAGAAATTTTCCTTGTTCGCTGAAGGAGCCGGGCACTCGAGGAATAGATGAAGTTGGAGTACAGATGTACAAACCTTAGCAACTACTCGTTGACATGGTGCACATAGATTTGAGTCGTGATCTGAGGTTTGAAGTTTTTCCTCGGGTTTATGTGAAGAAGTTGAAAGCACCCTAGGAGAAGAAGACACCAAGTGTTTCATCCAAAGTCGAGTATACTTTATTATTTTAATTAAATGGAGACCTGTAAGAATTTTCATTAGTTTAATTAAAAAGTCATTTATTTTAATTTTAAAGGAGGCCCATAATGGAAGGAAGTGGCATATTTTTTCATTATTTTAATTTTAAAAGAAGTTTTTAAAGGAGGCGAGTGAGATTTTTCGGGGCATTCATGAAGGGAAAAAAAAAATAGGGTTTCTTCATAGAATTTCATAGTCAAAGTTACAAAAACTTCCACTTTCAGTTTAGAGGTATTAAAAAAAATCACTTCAAACGCGTTGCACAACTAGATATCTTGATTCTCAAATTTAGATTATGGAGTCTCAAGTTTGGATTATGTACTTTCTAAAAGATACATTTTCCAATATAGAGCACATCGGGGATTGACATTTTGTGAATTTTGGTTATCAATATGGATTTGTAGAGCGATTCTTATCTACCACCATCTCTTAGTTTCTCTGGTAAAAATTATGATTTTGGGGCCATTCAAATGAGCACCAGACTACATATAAAAATACTTATTGGATATTGTGTTGAAAGAGTTTGAAGAACCCTCAAATTAGGAATCATATGAGACCATGATTCAAGATCAGAAGGATCAACTCATATCAAATAAGAAGGATGATGTAGTAGCATTGTTTCTCATTCAACAAGGCTTGGATGAGAGCATTCTTCCCAAAATTGCAGCAACAACCAAGTCCAAATAAGCTTGGGATATTCTAGATATGACATAGAGTGAAGGGGAGAGAAACATCGATCAACATCAAGATAATCCACGTAGTGTTGTAGTTTTTGATGAAGGGATTGTTGAAGAAGAAGAAGATAAGAAAGCTATTGAGACTACATTTGTCTTGAATATTGCAAATAAATTTGTTGAGGAAATTGCAGAAGAAAAAGGTGACTTTGTACAAGTTGCAAATCATGAGTATGGTAAAGAAAGTGAAGCCCACTATGTAGATACACATGGATAATTAAATTGAAGTTGGAGATGAAAATGAAAACAAATTGCAACAGTAGAAAAATGTTTTTGATTTTTGTAGCTTCGGGTAGGTATTCTCACATGACCATAGGGTTGGGCATGTGGGAATAATCTTGGGAACCACATCACACTTTTGGTTTGGTGAAAACCCCTTTGGATTTGAGTAGGGGATTCATGGTTTTGGTGATGAGATTTGTGGGCTTGTATTGGGGCTTCACATCCACAAGGAAATCCTAATTTGATGTTGACTTGTGGAGGGGCTTCCATGTTGACCTGTAGGACTTGTATATAAAGGAGATAGGTCATTGTGACATTACATATCAAGTAGAGTGTGTGGAGACATGATATAGCTAGCATAAGTGAGTCTACACTTGTGCTAGGAGGATTGGCGATATCAAAAAAGGGGAAGTCTGGAAGGTGGTGAATCGGGCCCAAGAGAAAAGAGTGAAGAAGATCGCACGTGTGCAGGAGGACGAAGCACATATATGCATGGGTTGCAAAAGGACGAATCACATATAGGGTATATGTGATTTGCAGTGGAGAAAACAACATATGTCCATGGGTTTTTAGTTGGTGAATCATGTATCTAAGTTTTTGGGAAGGTACAAATACGTACAGGTTGACAGGTGACATCAACATGTCATACATGTCGTCTACAACATATTTATGTGCAGAGGAGATTTCGAGGGATAATTTTGAGGATTAGTTTTCTGATTTGTATGGTTATTGGAGAACAAGGTTGTTCTTAGTTTTGGTGACTTTGGAGGACAAGGTTGTCCTTATATTTTGGTGATATTGTATTGGCTAGGAGGTCTGGTTTTTTCCTTAGGATTTCTAATGTTAACAAGATTACAAAATTGAAACTGTGTCTCATGTGTATTGATGATTCATCTTTGATCTTTGTGTTTTCGTTGCATATGTTTTCATTCAATAGTTTTTAGTGTAGAATTGTTTAGTGATAACAACTAGGGTGTTATTGTTGGTTCATTAGGAAGCAATTTTCATATTTGAAAATTAGTCGCATATAGTGCATGTGAAAATTGACATGGTATTAAAGCTTATGATCTTAAGAGAAAGGGAAAATCTTGAGACACTTTTGGATATAACACTGGAGGAGTGTTGTTCTTGTTCTTGTTCTTGTTCCGGGCAAGTCACGGGTGAAAAATTTGAGGGAGATAAGGATTTAGCTCTAAGAGGGACCTACAACAATGGTTGTAGGTGGAAACAAGTTAGATGGTATCTAGTTTGAGACCTGGAGAAGATTGTCCAAAAGAGGATTTGTGGGCTATTGCATCTCGGTGTTGTGGCAGGTTGGGAGTTTTGGTGGATTGGTGGAGAGCTCCAATCACAATAGTATGTTGTGGCACAAATTCCCAACCCTATGGATGGAATTCTAGTGACTTGTCATAGTGAGTTGCAATGGGTGCAGCTCGTATGCTTTGGCACAAACATGATAGTTTTGTGTGTATCATAGGTTGATGAGATAGAGTCTCCATTGGGCTGGAGAGTTTCACATTGTCAAGGTATGATGAAGTATGGGGTATTTGACCTAGGAGGATGAGAACACTATAGAGATGATTTGCATAGGTATAGAGTGGACTAGGCTGAGTGTCCATCCGCAACTTGGGATTGTTTATATGAGGACATGAGATCGGTGATAGCATGTGTAGACACATAGGGTTTTTGGTGACTCAGATGATGGACTTGGGGAGAATTTTATTAGATGGTCATGACTTGGGGAAGAATGATGCTTTCCTTGGAGGATCACATGGTTCTTATACAGTGAGAGCCATCAACACATGATAGGGGCACAATATTTGTTCATGATTTTCATAGTGTTTGACTCAGGTATGTACAAGGATCTTGGTAGGAGGACGAGGAATGTAGTATAGAGATCTAGAGCAGTGGTATTCTAGATAGAGTTAGGGTGTTTGTTGTAAGTGGAAAATGTGCTATGGGTTCCAGGAGTGTGTTCTCGGCCTCATGGATTGAGGAGAAGAACTATACAGTGTTGTTTTAGGATGGATATGTGTTATTGGATGTTGAGTTGGTCTTCCCATGTTTTGGGAACCTTTGTGTGGGAGATCTATGCATGAGAGATGTTGTCAGGGTTTGAGAGGATATGGACTAATTGTATTTAGGAGGAAATTGGATTAGAGTCCAGGTAGCATACAGATGATTTGAGTGTCATAACTATGGTCATATTTCTTCACAGTGTCCACATCGGAGGGGAAGGGGAAGAAGGAAACAAACATCAACAACAGAGGTTGATGAGGTTGCAGAAAGGTTCCAAAGGGATATCTTGTCGGTCTCCACCCTTTCAAGTACCGTCTTCAGCAGGGGGACTTAGTTGGTGGATACCAGAGCATATTTCCATATGACAAGTGCTAGAGAGTTGTTTGACACTTTCACAGACTAGCTCAGACTTGTGTGTGGATCTTGGCACTAGAGTCAATCATGTAGTATGAGGATATGGTACATCATTCTTCTGATTGGAGTCAAGAGAGGCATTGAGGGTGTCAAATGTATTATGGGTGCCAAAAATTAGGAGGAGTGTTCTCTCAGTATCGTAGATTAAGATAAATGGGTACACAATATTATTTTGAGATAGACAGGTGTTGTTTATGACTTGAGGATATAGCTTCAGATAAACAATGGTTCCATGAGTTATAAAGAGCCAGCCTATGTGTGTTGTGGCGAGAAGTAGAGAGACAAATGAGGAGGATAAGGTGGCTCCACTAGTGGTGAGGAAGGTGGCCCCACCAGTATCACAGAGGAGAAGGTGGCTCCATGAGTGGTGAGGCAAGTGGCCCCACCAGTAGTGTTGGCTCAACGGGATCCATGGTTCATAGGGAGTCATCCCCCATGATACAATGTGGAGGAGTAGCCTTCGAGGACTGTGCATAAGATAATGGACAAGGATCAGGTAGGTCTAAAGTTTGTGTGGACTTAGATGGATTTAGGAGGCTTAGAGGGAGTTTGTCTTCAAAGGGAGTCAAGAGGATCAGAGGGAGAGTCAATCTCTCAGTGGGAGCCAACCTTTAGGTCCATATAAGAGAGAGGCATCTTCCAAGACTTCCAGGTAGGTGTCATGGGTTGAGATGGCCAGATAGGAGGTTCAGAGGCAAGAGGATTCTAGGATCAGGATGTCTTCTAGGATCGGATCATGTTAGCCAACAGGATTTGCTTCAGTGACCCTAGGATGCAACTAGTCAGGTTTACTGGAGAGTAGTATTTTCTTTGGAGAAAGAGAAAGAAGCCAATCAAATGGATTGGAGAGAAGTTTTGGTAAAGGATTCAGTACGAGAGACAGAGCTACTTCCAAGTGATGATGGAGGATGGAATTCCCCCCTCACTAAGAGGGAGAGATGATGTTTTTGTAGCATCAAGAGGCATTCCCACTTGTGGAGTGTGGTGAGAATACCTTTCTCCCTAAGAGGGAGTGCTGACTTTGTATCTTAGGGAAGGTATTCTCACATGACCCTAGGGTTTTCCATGTGGGAATTGTCATGGCCACCACATCACACTTTCGGTTTGGTGAAAATCCCCTTGGATTTGAGTAAGGAATTCATGGGTTTGGTTATGGGCTTTGTGGGCTTGTGTTGGGGCTTCACACTCAGAAGGAAAGCCTAATTTGATGTTGACTTGTGGAGGGGATTCCATGTTGACCCCTAGGACTTGTATATAAAGGAGAGAGGTCATTGTGACATTACATATCATGTAGAGTGTGTGGAGACATGATGGAGCTAGCATCAGTGAGTCTACACTTGTTCTAGGAGGATTGGTAATCTCAACAAAGGGGAAGTTTGGAAGGTGGAAAATATGGCACAAGAGAGAGGAGTGAAGAAGGTCTTATTTGTGGAGAAAATTTTATGTACCATATGTGGTTTGTAGGAGAATGAAGAGTGTATGTACGCAGGTTGCAAAAGGAAGAATCACGTATAGGGTATACATGATTTGTAGTGAAGAAAAGAATGTATGTCTGTGGGTTGTCAGTTGGTAAATCACATATATGAGTGTCTGGGAAGGTACGGATTCATACAAGCTAACAGGTGATGTCAGCAGGTTGTATAGGTGGTCTACAACATATTCGTGTGCAGAGGAGATTCCCAGGGATATTGTTGAGGTTTGGTTTTCTGATTTGTATGGTTAATGGAGAACAATTTTGTTCTCAGTTTTGGTTACTTTGGAGGACAAAGTTGTCCTCAGATTTTGGTGATATTATATTGGCTAGGAGGGCTAGTTTTCCCCTTAGTATTTCTGATGTTAACAAGATTACATAAATGAAATTGTGTCTCATGTGTATTGATTATTCATATATGATCTTTGTGTTTCCGTTGTATATGTTTTTAGTCAGTAATTTTCAGTGTAGAATTTTTTAGTGATGACATCTAGGGTGTTATTGTTGGTTCACTAGGAAGCAATTTTCAGATCTAGAAATTAGTCACATAGAGTGCATGTGAAAATTGACAAATGTGAGGAGAATCTAGCAATAGATGTTGTTGAAGACACAAATAAGGCTACAATGAATGTTGAATTTTATGTTGAATAAGCATTTCTTGAGGAGTGGATTGCAAAGCCCAAGTATGATGGAGATGAAGATGGTTATGGAAATTTTTCCATAATTACAACAAAAAAAGAACCAACTAAAGAGGAAACCATCAAAGTTGTTGAGCCTATTATAGTAGTGGAAGAGATTAAAGAATATAAATATGATTTTTATCTTACAAAATTTGACAGAAATATTAAATCAACACTAGTTGAAGTACAAGCAGAGGGAAGAAGAACTAGATGAAGAAGACAAAGATGATGAGGAAATATCGAAGAATATGACCAGAGTAACGTTGAAGCTAAAGAAGAAGAAACATTATGCAGAATATAAAGTTTGGAGCAAAAAAGAAGAAAAATTTTGTAGAGCATAGAGAGTACAAGCTACACCAACATGAAGTAAAGAAGGTAAAATAGGTTTTTTGAGTTGAGTGTGTTGGCCATCAGGTTATGTAATGGTTCTATTGTTAGAATTGTTAGCGGTCGTAATTAAGGGGGAGTGTTGAAATGTGGTAATTACTCTTGTTAACTATTTTTCGAGAGTTAGCGCTGAGTTCTATTATTAGTAATTTTGTGTATTTAACTCTTGAAAATCAATGAAAAGAAAATCAAGTTTTAGAGCAACATCTCATGTGTTTGGTTTTGTTTTGTTTTTTGTGTGTTTGTGTGAGAGTTTTTATTAGTAATTTTGTGTATTTAACTCTTGAAAATCAATGAAAAGAAAATCAAGTTTTAGAGCAACATCTCATGTGTTTGGTTTTGTTTTGTTTTTTGTGTGTTTGTGTGAGAGTTTATACAACCATAGTTGTAAGGACGTGCATTTGTGTATGTATGTATTATGAGAAATTATGTGGTATGTGTGAAGATGAGTGTCTTAATTGGGTGTAACCCCAACAATTGAGAAAATAAATGTGATCCTCCCTATTTAGGGTCAATTTCCAGAAATAACATGTTGAGTCCTTAATAACTATATTGTTGTATTGGTCTTAAACCCTTCAAAAAATATTGGATTACCTAGATACCATCCTTGGAAAGAGAGAAAGTGCTTGCTAAGTTGTTGGATATGTATTTCACTGAGAAAAATAAATGTTTAAAAATGAGTCATTTAAAATTCCATATCCCATGTGTTAGCAATTTGATCCTAATCAATAAGTACTAAAGTACTTTATGTTTATCTTAAGGATATATTCATTTTTCTAAGTAACATGTGATCTTTATGTTTATCTTAAGGATATATTCATTTTTCTAAGTAACATGTGATTAGTTTTCAAGTAACGTATGATTTGTTATGTGGACTATTAAAGGGAGTTATGTGAAGATTGTAATATGTATTATGATGTAAATAATTTTGAGAATAATGATTTACGTTTTGAGTCCACCAATTCTAGATTTTCTTAAATTCTTCATTATATCATACGGTATGACAGCATGATTATGTTTTAAAAGAGCCTGGAGCATGTATTATCAAAGAGTGTATGAGGTGGTAAGGACAAAGGATCGTGCTGGTTGAAAGAGATACTGTTATCAGTTTTGTTGCAGTACCAACGCAAAAATTACTTTTCATAGGATCGATAATTATGGATCTAAATCTATGGAAAGAAAAGAAATTGGATCTCTCCCTTCAATAGATTGTGAAGTTTTTTGAATAAATTGTGAAGTTTTTCTTAGAGAAACGCATTGTGTGATCAAGAATTTCAAAGAAACTTGCAGGTCTATTAAATTGATAGGAGTTGATAGAGAAGAAAAGAATCTACGAGTTCGTGGTTGTATGTGAATACTGAGCTTATGGCTGGCATATAGTAGATTATGTTGTGGGTTGATGATGTTGCTCACATGTGCCACGATCAAGGGATTTTTTTTCTGTTAATTCCTGTATAATTTGAAATATGGTTCTACTTGTCTCCTCAGCGTCCGTCTCTTTGATAGCATGCTGATCATGCTTAATCGCTTCAAGTAGACCTAAAGTCATATTGCTCGTGATTTATCAGATCGCTTGATCTCCTGTATTGACCATAACATCATTATATTTAAAGTTGCAGTGATGATTGCTTGAGGAGAAGAATATTAGCCAGACTTTGTCCAGGGGTGATGAATCTAATTCTAGCCACTATAGCTAGTGTTCCATCGCTTTGCTCTTGCTGCCCATGGTAATGTAGTTGTCACCTGCAGAATTTGTAGTGACCAACAGTTGTGTTCATTTATTACTCCCCTGAATGCACATTGAAACTCTGTGATTGTGGATGGCTACTGCAAAGATAACCCTAAATCCCAGTGATGGTCATACCGCCAACTAGGAATTGAAGGTGATATGCAACGTGTTTTTGAGGAGAAAGTTTACAATGAGGTCACTCAGGTTGGACAATTTACAGACATTCTAGTGGATTTCCAAGTGATTCTGCTCTACTGCACCATTTGTGGATCATGGTAGTGGTAATGCAGATGATCAATCAATCAAGAACAGTACGGCTGATCACAGTATTGAACCAGTTTGATTCCAAGAAGAAAGAGATCCGTGAGTGAAATCGCTTAGCTGTTCCTGGATAAATCCGTGCGCTAATTAGTTGAGATTTTGGCGATGCACGATTTTTAAGACTGGATATCGTGTACACAAAGGGATAAAATGGAGGTTATTGGAATTGGTGATCATAGAGTTTGGTGACTTCAATCTTCTTACGCAGCATCAGCATGGTGGAGTAGTTCTCTATTTATAAAAAGACGAGTTTAAACGTTTTATTTTTTTTCTTGGAGTTTTGGGAATTTTGGGAATTTTTTTAGTTTGATTTTGCTTAAAATTTTATGAAAACTGATTGGATCTATATATTATATTTGTTTTTTAGTTTAATTTTGCTTAAAATTTTATGAAAACTGATTGAATCTATATATTATATTTGAGTGATTAAGTTTGTATAATCCAAATGTTTCAGAGTTTTTCAGCATTTTAAATCTATTTATACATTTAAAAATACAATTTAAATAACCTAAAATAAATATTTTGTCTAAATTTAAGTAGCTGATTCCAGCCAAAAACCCAAAAAAATAAAACATTTAACCAACACCTTTATAAAACAGAGAAGTAAAAGGAAGCTAACTTAGAAAATTTTCACCAAAGAACTCTAGCATAAGAAATTGAAGACTAGCAAAGGCATACTATTGATGCGGAAAAAGAGGTGATATATGGGAGGTGAATGTTGCACCAGGTTAGAGAAGAACTTGGTCTATTGATTGGAACTTTTTATGGTTGCTCATTGTTGGATAAACAATATACATCTTGAGCATTTAATATTTTGTAGACTCGGATATATACATGTCGATCCAAAATATGTTTAAATCTAATCATATATATTCCATCCTTTAAAATATTAAATGGTGTACTGCCCGAGTAGTTATGTGTTTGAATAGCATACTATTTCAGAGATGCATTAAAGTGTCTCACTCACAACTTAGAAGCTTGAGCTTTCTTGGAACCCATTCAAATTTACATTGAGAGTAATTCTTCACATCGTCGACAAAATCTTTCATACAAAGAGAAACAAGCACACATGCATAACATCATTTAATCACCAAGCTTGTTGAAGGTAGTTTTTGAGTTTTGAGATGAGATATTAATCCCACATTGAGAGTACAAATTAAGTAAGTAATATTTTTAACTTGCATATCTCGGAAGAAGGGGAAAACAAACAAGTTAATTTTCAAAGTTTTGGATTAGTGATTTAGATCCTCATTCTTATTTGCGTGACTTGTCTAAGTAAAGCCATGCATCGTATTAATGAAGAGTACATTATATAGGAGGTCATTCGGTTTAGACATTTGTAACCAACCTCTAACAAATATGATCAAACTTCTAAATAAACACCAAATCTAAACTTCTTGTTGTTAGATAGTGATGAAGATGGAGCTTCCTACGTTTCCTGCTCCAATTTCATTTTGAGCTTTCTTGTTGTTAGATAGTGATGAAAATGGAGCTTCTTACGTTTCCCGCTCCAGATCTTGAAGACTTCATGACTTGTTTTATTTTCCACTTTAATCTTCATTATGTTCTCCTTCGTTCTAAAACTTGGTTGCATCTTTACTATCCTAGATTTTTCTTCAATATCTATAAATTCTTCAAAATTTTCATTGATAGTTGGCCTCCATGTTTGGCCACAATCATCTATGCCATGTTCAATGGAATGTTGCAACATTAACTCATAGTAAAATCTAATTTCTTCAGGACTCCAATGCATTACAATGCCATGAAATTCTTCATATGTATCCACTATTGCTTCCCATTCTATGTCGTCTTCATCATTTATTGATTCTTCATTTCTATCATCTGATGCTACTACAACTTTTGTGTAGGCTCCATCAAAACATGGTGTTTCAAGCCATTCTTCAAGAAACAATAATTATTCTTCAAACTTTGTTGACACTTCATTTGAGTGCTCTTATTTTTGTTCAACCGCTTCTAGTTTTATTGTTGCTGCATTAATGTCATTGTCATCAAGTATTGACTCATCTTTGTCTTTTTTTGCTTCTTTTGCTACAATCTTCTGGGTTGTAGTTTCATCCACCTATTCTGCAAGCAAGGTTACTTTTCCACTTAACAATTCATCTATGAGTTTCTTGTCCTGTAACATTTGGAACCAACATTCACTTGAAAAGTTTTCATCATCATATTTAACTAAATTTACCAAATATTCACATAGGGTTTCATCAACAGTGACACATTCATCTCCATCATCAATGTCAGTTGAATTCACTAAATCAGTTGAATTCACTAAATCACTAAATATTGCATCATAGGGAATTTCCTTACTAAGACGTGACTTTACTGTCAGACATTTTCTTCATTAATCATTGCAACTTCAATAATGTCATTTTCATTCTCTACTCAGTTATGAGACTATCAACACGATCACCATTTTCAGCAACAATACCTTCATCCACTTCAACATTCTCACTCCACTTCATACTCTACTTTATTTCAAGAATATTCCAAAATATTTTTGCACTAGGTATTTCACCAAATTCACACAAAATACTAGACAAAATGTTTTCATCCAATGCTGACATAATAAGTTGTAATGTTATTTCACCTCTTCCCTTATCATAGAAATCAACACGACCTTCATGATGATAATGCAATAAATCTACTAACCATAGTAATTTTTTCATTCCAGTTGCCTAAGGTTCATAATTTATACCTAAAAAGAATGGAAAATTTGGCATCAATATTTTATATATTTCATCAAATTCTTCATGGTCTTCATTGGAATCATTTACAGCTCCTTTCGCAACTCCATCATTGAGGTTTTGACATTTTTCATTGTCATCATCTTTTCTATTGGGGATTTGGTTTTCATGAAACATAACAGACTGATCCAGATTTTATGAGCAGAATGAAGTGGATGCAGATTATTATTAATCTTTAATACATAAATATATAACAAGTATGTGATAAAACAACAAAGATACATTAAAACTAGTTTCTATTAACTCAGGAAATAAGTTGACACTGTAAAATGCAACGGAAAACAAACTTGTTGGAATGGTGGCGGCTTATCTCTAAGAAGAGATCTGACAGTTGCACTCATTCGAAAGAAGATGAGTACAATGAGGCTCTAAAGGCCCTTTTAAAATAAAGATGAATGCCAAAACCCTAGACATCCAAAAACCTAACCCAGGGAGATGAAGCGCCAAAATTCATGTGGGCCCCGTTGGGGTAAGTTAGTACATTAACTTCTTGGGGTCGTAACTTTTGCATACGATCTTCATTTAGGGCGCATAATAGATCGTTGGAAAGGTATTAACGAGTAGATTCATTTAGGGGGCTCAATCAAATCCTATAACTATCATTGAGAGGCTTGATTTTGAAAAAATGTCATTTAGGACCTCAATCTAGCCCCCAAAGTTAAAAACTGCTAAAAATAGTAAATTGCCAAAATTGCTAGAAAATTGTTTTGAGTCAGTTGGAGAAGGTGGGTGGCCACCAATATAAACCTTGATCAATCCTCTCTCCTTAGGAAGAAATGATCTCCATTGCGTTGAGTTTCCCCATCAGATGAGGAAATTTCTACTGAATTTGTCCCATGGTGAGCCACTTGCCTTGGTGCGGGAGTTTCCCTACTTTGACAACTAGATAAAGATGGATCCTTTGCTAGCAATTCCCCTTGAGCCGTGTGTCCACAATTTGATCCTTGGATTCTTGTTGCATGCATTCAGGGTTGAACTCTTTTGGTTTCAATTGTTTTTCTATCTCTGAGGTGTCTAATAATGGTGGAAAATAAGGCCAAAGAAGAGCTATGTTGAACACTAGGTGCAGACCAATGAACAGAGGAATGTTGAGCTCAAAATCATTATCTCCCACAACCCTGATGATAGTGTAAGGCCCATAAAGAAGTGGATGAAGATTTCGATGGGGTCCTGTAAGGCATTCTTTTTGCAAATGCAGCGAAACTTTGTCTCCCACCTAAAACTTATGTGGCACTTGGTGTTAATCATGGCTTTGCTTGTACTTGGCATTGGACTTCTGTAAAATCTGATGAACCTTTTGGAGGATCTGATGGATCTGATCAATGAACTGGGTGACTTTATTAGCTTCAGCTAGAGTAAGTGAGAAGTCAGCCGGGGTGGCCGCAAGGGGTAGTGCAATGTCCATGGGACCCAATGGTTAGAATCCCAATCCCACCTGAAAGGGGTTGTGGTCGGTTGAGCTATGCAGGGCTCAGTTGTAGCTATGTTGAACGTATGGGAGATTCTCGTCCCATGTGCAGGGGTGCTTGGAATTGTACATGTGCAGGATATGCATGATCATCTGATTGACGACCTCGGTTTGGCCATCTGTTTGAGGATGGAAGGCCATGGATTTGGTGAGCTTGGTGTCCAACAGTGACCAGAGGCTCGACCAGAATGTCTTGAGGAACCGACTATCCCTATCAGAGAAAACGGTTTTTGGGATTCCAAAATGTACCCACACTTGCTCAAAGAAGAGCTTGGCAGTGGCCTCCATGGTGATGCTCTTCTTGGAGGGGACCAGAAGTGCCATTTTGTAAAAGCGATCAACAACCACGGAAACATAGTCATCCCCTCGCTTGGTGGTCGGAAGGCTTGACATGTAATCCATTGAGATGGAATCCCATGGTCTGTCAGGAGTAGGAAAAGGGGTGTACAGGACTTGTTTCTTACTGGTGGGCTTAGAAATAGTGCAGGAAGTGTAGGACCTGATATATTTGCTCACATCCTGCCGAAGTTTTGGCCAATAGAAATGTTGTTGCATCACTGCCACTATCTTTTCGATGTCGAAGTGTCCTGCTTCCCTACTATAGTGGGCTTCCCAAATCATCTTTGTGCGCTCTCTTGATGGAACGCAGATATGGCCCATATGGCACAACAATCCGTCCTTAAGATGGAAATTAGTGACGACTGAGTGTATGCCCAACATTTTATAAGTGTTGGAGAAATCAGGGTCTGTTTCATATAGCTGGGGCCACCTGAAGGTTTCATGGTTGTAAGAGTCTAACACTGTGGTGAGTGTTGCGACGAGAGGTTGGCTGAGGAAACCAACGACTCGGTTGGTACTTCTTGTTTTGTACTTGATGTTGAGGTGGAACTGTTGTAAGTATGTGGACCACTTCTAATAGCGATCATTCTGCAATTTTCCTTGGGTATGCATGAACTACAAGGGCTTATTATCAGTGTGGATGATTGTCTCTTTCCCAAGAATGTAATGCCTCCACTGTTGGTAGGCTTGCGCAATGGAGTACATTTCTTTGTCATAAGTAGGGTACTTATGGACAACACCTGATAGTGTCTCGCTGTGATAAGCCATGGGATGGTCATGCTGAGTGAGAATTGTGCCCACAACATAGTCTAAAGCATTTGTCTCTATCTCAAAGGGTTTTTGTAGGTTAGGTAATGAGAGTACTAGTGTTGAGCACAAACATTGCTTCAAATCATCGAACGCTTGTTGTTGAGACATACCCCAAACAAATTTTTCCTTACCACCTCCTTTGGTTACTTGGTTGAGGGCCCATGCAATATGGGAGAACTCCAACACAAACCTGCGATAAAATTTGGCCATGCTTAGGAAACTTCGAAGCTCAATGAGTGTGGTTGGTGCTGACCAATCACGGATGACTTGGATTTTGGCTGGATCCACATGTACACCATTATGATCCACGATGAAACCAAGATATTGGACATGGTCCATGTTGAAGGAGCATTTTTCCAAATTGGCATATAACTTGTGTTGTCACAGGGTGTGCAAAACTTGTTGAATGTGCTGCAAGTGTTTCGCCCATGTCTTATTGTAGATGAGTATGTCATCCAGATACACCACTACAAAAGTATTGATGAAAGGTTGCAGGATATTGTCCATCATCCTCATGAAAGTTTCTAGAGCATTTGTTAAGCCAAAGGGCATGACCAACCATTCAAAGAGACCTTCTTTCGACTTGAAGGAAGTCTTCCATACATCTGTTTGCTTGATTGTGACATTGTGGTAGCGAGACTTCAAATCAATCTTGTTGAATTATTTGACCCCCTTGATTTGATCAAGGAGATCATCGATTCAGGGAATAAGGTATCGGTTCGTGACTGTAATTTTATTTAGGGCCCGATAATCCATGTAGAGTCTCTAGGTACCATCTTTCTTATGTACCAGCACTATTGGGCTCCCACAAGGTGATGATATGGGACAGATGTGGACCCTGTGGAGTAGTTCTTGGATTATTTTCTTGATCTCCTCATTCTCTAACAGGGAGCGGCGGTATACTGGCCCATTTGGTATCCGTGCGTTGGGGATCATATCGATGGGATTCTTGACTTGACAGTGCAAAGGTACCCTATTCGGTGAGGAGAATATATCTTGGTATTCCTCCACAACCTTATCCACTTTCTTTTGTTGTGTGGACAGGTTGGTCATGAAGGTCCTCGATGTGGCTGCAATCTTCCACTCGTTCTGAGAGCGAATCACAAAGAAGACAAAATTCCTGGTTTGTGAGATGAACTTCATGCATTGCTTGGCAGAGATCAAGGAAATAACACTAGGTGGGATGGCCTCGGGTATCCTGTACAATTTCCTGTTCAAAGTAATAATAACACTATGAGGCCTAGATTCATATATAACATGACATTTCCATAAATAAGGTTGTCCCAAAATAACATCACAAACTTCAAGAGGAGCAACATCACATATTACCTCATCTTTGAAGGGCTTGATGTCATACGATAGGGGGCACTGTTGGCTGACGCGGAGGTCGCTTCCTTGGCAGAGCCATCCAATGGTGTAGGGTTGCGTTTGCGGTGTTGTCGGTAGGGCTAGCTTCTTGACGACCTCTGATGAGATGAAGTTCTTTTGATTACCACTATCAATGATGAAGTGTAGCGAGGTGCCCTTCACCCACATCTATGAATGAAAAAGGCGCTCACATTCCTTTGGCTCATTCTGTTCACTAGGTTGGACCTTGGGAGTGGCAATGGTGGCACTGGGTTTTGTATCGATGATCTGTTTTCCCCTTTCTGGTTCAGACTCAGAGTCTGACCCCGCATCTGAATTAGAGGCTTTCACCTCAGTCACCAGTGACTGCTTTGAGCAGCAATCATCAGTGTTGTTCCAAGGGCTCTTATGGAAGTCGCACCACTTCCCGGTATCTTTCTTTGTCTTTTAGGTTTCCCTCTTTACTTGCGGCTTAGGTTGGTGGTCCTGAACCTGTCTATATTTTCTCTATCTTTTTTTCTCTGGGTTGGGGCTGCCTTTTCCATTTTTTTCTATTAGGGTTTTCCTAGCCCAAATTTCCGCGTCTTTTGTTTGAGATTCTGCTCGATTTTGATGATATATCGGTAGGTCACACCCAAGGACGAGATGTCCAGAAAATCAATTTTGGCCTTGATGTATCTGTGCAAACCACCACAATACTTGAGCACCAAATGTCGCTCAGAATCTTTGATACCCATCTTGGTGCGCAAGGTATGGAATATATTTTTAAACTCTGGCATGACTTGGTTTCTTTCCTGTCGCAGTGTAGACTATTTTGTATACAGGTCATCATAACTTTCGAGAGGGTAGTATTTTTCTTTAATAACATCCTTGAATGAATCCCACGTGACCGCGACTATAAATAATGAGGGTTCCTCTGTTTCCTTCTTCTCACAGAAATTCTCCCACCAATCTCTAACGTGGGGAACGACTTTGAGGAGCGCAAAAGTAATATTTTCTCTATTCGAGAAGTTGAACAGAAAAATACCCTTCTAGCAAATTCAATCATTTGTATATAGCATCTGTGTCTATATTTCCATCAAATATAGGAATATCAAAGTTGATTTGTACCTTGAAAGGGGCGATGCTACCTCTTGAGGAAGATGTGTTGCCTATTGGTAGTCGTCGAAGGATTTGCACAAAATTATCCATCATTTCGTTCCTCTGTTGCACAAGGGCTTCCTCGAGCAACATTTTGAAAGGATCTCATGTCATGTCGTCTTTCTTTTCACCCACCATGAGAGTGCGCTTGAGTGTGCAAGAGATTTTTTCCTTAAGAGAAACAAGCTCAAGCCCCAATTCTTTATACCCTAACCTCATTGGGGACATGCATTTAAAACAACAAGGAGTATATCGCTCGGATACCACTAATCCAGATTTTATGAGCAGAACAAAGTGGATGTAGATTATTATTAATATTTAATACATAAACATATAACAGGTATGCAATAAAACAACAGAGATATAGTAAAACCGGTTTCTATTAACTCAGGAAATAAGCTAAAACTTTAAAATGCAACAAGAAACAAACTTGTTGTAATGGTGGTGGTTTATCTCTGAGAAGAGATGTGACGGTTGCGCTTATTCGCAATAAGATGAGTACAATGAGGATCTGAAGGAATTTTTACAATAAATATGAATTTAAAAACCCTAAACATCCAAAAACCTAACCTTGGGAGATGAGGCGCCGAAAGTCATGTGGGCCCAGTTGGGGTAAGTTAGTACATTAACTTCCCGGGGTCGTAACTTTTGCATACGATCTTTGTTTAGGGCGCACGATAGCTCGTTGGAAAGGTATTGATGAGGAGATTCATTTAGCGGGGTAAATAAGAGACTTCAACTATCATTGAGAGGCCTTATCGTGAAAAAACATCGTTTAGGCCCTCAAACTAGCCCTCGAAGTTAAAAACTGCTAAAAATAGTAAATTGCCAAAATTGCTAGAAAATTGTTTTGAACCAGTTGGAAAAGATGGGTGGCCACCAATATCCACCTGGATCACAAACTCTACTTCATTGTTGTGGAGGTTTTCATCATGAACAAAACCACCATCACTATTGTCATTCATACCAAAATCTGTCTTTTGACTGCTACCAGAATTGGCATTTTCACCGTCATTGTGGATGGATTCTTCAATCCTTTTAACGAAATCATCCTTCACACCTTTAGTTGTTTCTTCGATCCTTTTAACCAAATAATCCTTCACACCTTAGTTGTTATGTTTTGCCTCTTGAGTTCGTCTTTCAGTTATGTAACCTTCGACTTCTCCAAAGGGAAATTTCTCAAATCCATAAACAGCGTGGCCATTTTCTCAAAACCCCTGATTATTTAAGTGCTCGAGGAAGGTGATACCCAGTGTGTATGTTGCAGATTGTGTTTCCGTTCAAGGCTTTCCCTGCAAATGTCTTGCTTCCCCTTCTCTCGATATGTCTCCCCCTCACGCTGTGTATCCCATGTTATATCGTGTTGTGGCTTCAGGGGGTTCCTTATTCACCTAGAAGCCGGATAGAAAAAGGATGAAAATACAACCTTATATCTCCTTTATATAAATAAACTCAAACCTTGTGGTTATATGCCTATCGTTCTTGGCATGGGATATCTGGATGCGTAGAAGTGAAACCTCATCTTCAATTTAATAGGCGCCTTATTCAATTCAATAGGGACGCTCCAAAACTGCAAATCATAATCTTTCCTTTATTTTTTTTACCAGGTCAAGTTCATGCCACAACAGAAAATCCACACTCATGCGCAGGTCAAGGGGCGAAATGAGTGCTTAGACCGCTCTTCCTTCCATGCAATTTGTCTCTTCCTTCCACGTGATTTGCCAATTCGAGGTTGCAGATTTAGTTTCCTTTAGAAATACTCCCAGAATGGTAGTTTACCACGAATTCTCATGGAACCGATCTCGTGAGGCCCATTTCGATCTCCTCTAGACTATGCGGTGGTCGAGTCCCACAATAGAGAACTGAACACAATGAACCTCTCTCAAATTGATAGAAAATTCGTAGAGCTCTGATCTAATTCGCAGAGCAGAAGGCTTCATGCCTCTCGATGTCTTCACACCTCTCCATGTCTATCATGCCTCTCCATTCTCTTCTTTTCACGTGATTCTTTCCAGAAGCGCACTTCCTCCTCCACCTCAGGCTCTTCTCCCTCCTCTTCTTTGCAGCAGTGCACTTCCTCCTCCACGCAATGACTCAGTGTCTGGACAGAGTAGCAATCGGCTGGGCTCCTCTCACAATCGCTATAATACCAACTTATAAAATGGGAAAGAGATGAACGCCTCACAGGTGAGGCGGGTTACGCCTGGAGGCTTCCTAAGCAAAACCATCCATTGTGCATTTATTAATAAATGAAGAGCACATTATATAGGAAGGCATTCAGTTTAACAAATAGGATCAAACTCCTAAATAAACACCAAATATTAACCTATGCAATTAATCTCCAATATTCTCCAACAGTATGTACCTCTAATGCATCTAGTGAAATTGGATACAACCTTTGTGTGAAATTGAGTGAATCAACATATTTGGACTTGCAATGACAGAAAAAACAAACTGATCATGAGAACAAAATGATTTCTTTCTATAACCCTTCATGCCACCATTGTGGTGAATGAAGGGAAGAAGACAACACCAATTAGAATTATTGCAAGCTTCCTTTGTGACAATCCAATTTGATCAATTTAAGCAATTAATCAGTGTTGAATGCAAATGCATCAAATGGGTAGGAGGAAGGAAGAAACAAAGCATTATTCCATCTTTGTCTTCCATGAGAGTGGAAATGCATACACCAATTGGGGGTTTCTCCCTTAGCTTTGGCTCCCAAATACTCATGTGAATTTCTCTCTTCTTCATAGTCTAAGAATGCAACTTTTAAAGAGAGAAGAATAATATTTTGATCTCTCTACTCGCAATAGTAAACGAAAAAATCAAAGGTTGAAAAGAAACACAGAAGACTAAAGGGTTAAAATTTATCTTATCTATGGAGAAACCTTCGCATATGGTGCTTCTCACATCAACATTCGAAAGATGGTTTTGAAAATAACTACCTAGATTTCTAAAGGTCACTAAACATTGATTAGCTATGTTAATATTTTGAAAGGGATTTCGAACTTCTTGGCCCACATGAAATTTAGATAAAACTTTCTCCACAGTAGCTATTGTGCAATTAGGTTTAATTTTCATCTCTACATTCTGCAGTGGAGAGTGCTATTTAGATGAATTTTTTCGATAACCATAACTTGTTGGACAATTGTAGTGATACTCTCCCTCGTTTATATTTCCATCTTCCTTTTTGTTTAACTGTAATCGCTTATATTAAAAGCACATCAACTACCCTATTTAACTACCCTAGTTATCATGTAACAAATGTTTCCACCTACCCAACTATATATACAAAAAGGGATAGGTATTCCATATTTCTACTCAAGTTAAGGTCAGATTTTCGCAAAGTCGATGGCAATCCATCGTGTGCCTTCAAGTTTCATACTCCTCTTTCAATGTTGTCAAAATATAATCTCAAAATTCCAAGCTCTGAAAGAATCAGTTTGTCATCGTTCAAGATTTTCTAATGTTTCATTCAATTAGTCACTTAATGAAATCTATAAGTTAAGCTTATTTATGTTTTTTCAACTATCTTATGATCCACCAATATTTCTCCATTAGCCTTACTTGATTTACAATTCCCATAACATGGGTAAAAAATTCTTTCATGGACTTTGATTCTTCCACTAAAAAATATTCAAACTCTCTCCTTAGAAATCGAAGTCTAACTACATTTAACTTATTTTTTCCTTGATATACACTTTGTACGACATCCAAGGCTTCCTTTGATTTTGTTCCTACAAGAATGTAAAAGAATGTCTTAGAGTTCCTCGGAATCCTTTTTCTTGTTCACTTTCAATAGATTTCTCTAATTCTACATCCATGTATTGTAAGACCTAAAGATTTCAATCAAAAAATATTAAATCAATAGTTATGACTCCTTCAAATTTGAGTTTTTCACATTGTAAAACTTGTTGAACTTGTACTAGAAACATGCACTTTCTTAAATATATATCTACTAACTCTTGTTAGCCTATAGCGTGTTGCTTTGGTACCAATTATATATTGGTAACAAAATTTTACAATAAAACATAGAGCAAGCCTATAGCTTATTGCTCTGATACCAATTATAAGTTTATAACAAAATTTTACAATTATAAGTTTATAACAAAATTTTACAATAAAACATAAAGCAATAAATAATAAACAAAATTTTACAACGATCTGATTTGGGGCTTGCTTTTCCTATGAAATGAAACTAACTCTTTCCAACCCCACGAACGAAAATGAGAGTTCTTTAAGTTAAGATGGAATAAAAAATCTTGTTTGAATGAAGCAAGCGTGATTGGGCTTCATTGTTGGTTCGACCGGAATACTTGCTTGGGATCGGGGTTGTTTAGCTCCCAAATAATAAACAAAATTGAAAATTCAAATAGATATTGTTGCACCTAAATAAATGATTTTTTTTACTTTCATATATTCTTTCTTTGTTCGTATATTCAAAAATTTGTAATTATAAAAATATATAAATTATAATGTCATTATTTACTATTATTATTATTATAATTAATAATATATGAATTATAAAAAAATATTTAATAATAAAAATGTGAAAATATATTTACCATATGTTTCTAACCTACATATAATATACCATTATTATTTATTAAAAATGTTACTTATAAAATTATTATTTATTAAAAAAGTGTTATATTATGAAGGATTTTTTTTAATTACGTCGAAAGATGTATACTTATTGACAATAGGCAGATTTAATACGGGTTTAGTGCTTAATAAGTTTTTTATGGACAGGATTAAATATGGTTGATATATTCTTAGTAGTCACACAAAATAAATGGTTGTGATTTCAATCATTAACTTCCTAGCTATTATAAAGACATCGGTTTATGTGTTTACTTTTTTACATTTACCTAATCATATTTAAAAATTACTTTGATAGCTAACTGATTGCCAGGTAAATGATTAACAAAAATTAAAATATTAACATCAAATAAATGAAGCTCAATCGTTTATTTGTTAATCAATAATAAAATTTAATATATTCTTTTAAGGATTCTTTTCTTCTTATCAACCTTTCCGCGTTCATCAACCACAATTATGTGGTTGTGCTAATCATATACACATTGAAGTTGAACAAGCTCAGGGCATGAGAAACCGGGAATGGTTTCTTTGCGTTTTTTAATCCATTAATTTGTTGATTGGGACAATGATTGTTGCAACTTCTCCAAAATGTTGACGTTTTTTTGCAACCGACAAGATTTTGACCCGATGTGCCGTTTTCAACTTCCACTTTGGGTGTAGCTGTGACCAGTGCTGTGGTATATCCAACAGTGTGGACTCGGGGAAGAGAAGTTTCGATGAAAGATAATACACGTGGAGATAAAGGATTGGTTGGTTTGTAGGTAAAGGAGAATACATGTGGAGATGGAAATAAAAGATTGGTTAGTTTTGTATAAACAGGTGGCAACGTCTTATAAGCCTTTCACAGACAACAAAGTCCCAAGAAAAACCTCTCCCTAGAGAACACCTTGGGTGTAAAAATATATACTATATTGAATTAGTATCCATCTACAAAGTGTTAATAAGCTTCTATGGTTGGTTATCATACCATGCATGAATGTAGGTTGGTGTAAAAATATATACTAAATTGAATTAGTATCCATCTACAAAGTGTTAATGAGCTTCTATGGTTGGTTATCATACCATGCATGAATGTATGTTTGTGTAGGTGCTATTATGGGCTTGCCATGTAGAATTAAATTTAAGTGTGGTGTTATTATGTAGAATTAAATTTAGAAGTCATTAAATTTGAAAAATTAAATTTAAGTGTGGTGTGATGTAAAAGAGATTCGATCTCAATTAATTTGAAAGAACTATATTTAAAAGTCATTGATTTTGAAAAACTAAATTTAAGTGTGGTGTGATGTGAAAGAGATTAGACTTAAGATAATTTGAAAGAACTAAATTTAAGTAAAACACTAAATTTAAGTGTGGTGTGATGTGAAAGAGATCCAACTTAGGTTAATTTTAAAGAATTAAATTTAAAATCCACTAAGTTTGAAAAACTAAATATAAGTGCGGTGTGATGTGAAAGAGATCTACCAAGTTAATTTCAAAGAACTAAATTTGAAAGTTATTAAATTTGAAAAGCTAAATTTAAGTGTGGTGTGATGTGAAAGTGAACCATACCTATTAGCAATTGAAAGAGATTCCCACATGCATGTCCCATCTCAAGAGTGTACACTTTCAATGTCACACAGTTTATTGGCTACTCCACCTCCCTTCTAGGGCTTCAGCAATAGGCCAGACATAATTCTCAGAGTTTTGTAGCTGCTACTGGACTTCCTCTAGGAGAACTCACTTCCTCAACACACTCTCTCACCTGGAGAGAGTTGCTCACAAGAATGACAACATGCTTCTTTAATCACAACAACATCTCTCCCCTAGAGAGAGTAGCTCACAGTTTTGATAGCCTGCTTCTTCTATCCACAGGCCTGACAACCCGCTTCTTCACTCCCACTTCTCAATACACGGAAAATGTGATGACAACAATATAAACTGGAGGTGGGGAAACGATGAAACATAGGCAACCCGCAGGGTACGGGTTCAGTAAGATATCAGTTTGGGCTTGTTGTAGAGGTTCATGATGGTTACGGTTCAACAATGGCAGACCAACTCACTGTGTTCTTTTTCAGTGCGTGGGTGAATCAGGGCAATGAATGGATAGCCTGGTCGGAATGTTGGGAGCGAGGATGGTGAGAGAACTCATCTGTGCATGAATTGTGAGTGCGAACCCATGAGGAAAAAATGGCAAGAATGCCCCTCGTGAACCCCCACAACGATGGAATTTCCCACATAAATCTGCATGCATGTTGGATGACACTTGGCTCTCCAGGAGCACGTTCCTATCCACTTGGAAATTGTTCCTCTCCCCAAAGGAACATATGATAACTGGGTTTATTTCTAAGCTAATTGGGTGATGTGAAAGTGAAAGAGAGATCTAACCTAAGTTAATTTGAAAGAACTAAATTTAAAAGCCACTAAATTTGAAAAACTAAATTTAAGTGTCAGGCACCAACTTATCAGGAACCAATCTATTATGAGGACGAGGACACCAATCATGTCTCTAAGCACCCACTTACATTTTGCATGCACCAAATTTCCAAACACCAACCTGTTATAAAGACACAATCCTATGCCTTGCACCACCCTGCCACCCTGAAGTAAATAAGTTATTCAATGTTTGATTAATCACACAAGAAATATTGTCTTTACCATTCCTTTAGTTGTTATTCCTGTAAATATGATATTCATGTAGATCGACTTTTCTTGTAATCTGTTATTCCTATAGATCTTATTTTTTCGTAATCTTTTATTCTTGTAATCTACTTTTCCTGCAATTTTCTTTTCCCATGATATTTTTTCTCGTAATATGATATTCATATATATTTACTTTTCCTGTAATTTTTGATCCAGTAGATCTACTTTTCCTGTAATATGATATTCATGCAGATATATTTTTCCTGTAATTTGTGATTCCCAATTCATGCAAATCTACTTTTCTTGAAGATCTATTTTTCCTTTAATATTTTATTCAATCTACGATTCTTGAAAATCTATCTGCAATTTCTGTAAATGTATTGATAAAATGGAAGAGTAGAGTATAATACACAAATATTCAATTACTGTAACATCAATACATTGGACTCTATTATATAGAGTGCACCAGTTGTTATCATATCTAACTTATTCTAAAGATAAATGGAGAGGTTGAGATATTCTCTCAACCATACACCAAACAAGGATCTCACCAATCCAACTCTCTAACAACCTCTTAAGAATAGAATAACACAACTCACGTAGACATTAGCTCTACTTCTCAATACATTAGCAAGCATATTAGATAAGTAGGAATTATATATTCCAACACTCTCCCTTCATGACTACTTATCTAAATATCTATGTGGTGATATCTTCATGTGCTTCCTCTTGTACTTGCATTTGATTATTGGCGTCCATATAAAAAGAAATCTGTCTACCAGAATACATGGGTCATCAGCCTTTGTAACCGCCAATTCTCTAGGAATCATTTTCAGCCACATGGTTCATTCAACCATTCTTCCTCATACCTAGGTTTTTTTCGGCTTACCCATAACCATGCTCTGGGTTTTCTCGGATTACCCTCAACCATGCATCAGGTTTTCTCGGATTACCCTCAACCATGCACCAGGTTTTCTTGAATTACCTATAACCATGCTCTACATAGTGGTTTTTAGAACACCACAAAGTTTTCACATTAGGGGGTATACAATGACTCAAGTACATACTTAAGTATTCTCTAAGATCACTACATAGACTTGCTTTCAATTACATGTGTAACTCATATTATAGTACGCACACCTTCAAACAAACAATACCTGTTAAATCATAACTCTATCACGCTTTTCACAATCATATTGGAGATTGTGTGAGTCCGACGGAATGAGCATGTACAACTCACTTCGCTATAACACCTCCATGCAGCGGGTCCTTTGTCATCTCTAAGGCCATACAAATAAACACCCATGTAAGAGAACTTCTTGAACATTCTCATCTTCGAGTGCACTATACTGACCTCCACATCAACGTCTATCAAGACTGCAGCTAAATCAACACATGGTGCCCCTTCTTTTTACATAGGCACCCTTGTGCACGGGTTCGAGAATTACGATTTCACAGTCCACTATTCAACAACTTTTCCAACTCCCCACGGGCATATCAAACACCTTTTCTCAACAATAATTCCATTGATATGCACATGATGGTTGTGGAAACAATACATCAAGTCACGACCTCTCCTTTTCTATGCATTTGGTAGCCATTGAATCTTGTTTCAACAGTCCCTCGCATCCTTCAGCCATAAGAAATTGAAAATTGTGACCAATTTTGCAGAATTCGACGTCACTTTTCTGTCGAATTCATCCAAGACAACAAGGACATCTTTGCGAAGCCGCTTCTCATACGGATCGACATTGAAATTCGCCCTCCTCACCTGTCTCTGCACCAATTCAACCTGCTCCCTTACATCCTCCACGACATCCAACAACTTCAACGGGAGAACATCCAAGGCCGTCGCCATGTCCTGATTCAGTTCATGGAACTTACACGCTATGCTTTCCCCCTGCATCAGTAACCAAAAACAGTTGCTCCCGCTACAATCCTCGAGAAAAATCTTGGTGCTCTGTAACATAATATACAACTGATTGAAACACAATACGTTTAACACCAGCAATGTGTCAAGTGCTCTCTTGCACGCTAGAAACTAGTGGCTTCTAAACGGAGGCTTATCCTCTAGATGGGTTATTCCTCCAACAGACTGTTCTTCTACAATGAAATGACTTGTGTCACTAGATTTGAAGCAAGTATTTTGCCTCCAATTCCGAGTGGATAAACACGTTGGGAATTATAATTTGTTGGGCATTAATTCAATCTCTAATTTCGCACAGATGATAAGCTGGGAAAAGTTTGGTCTCAATTCCAATCGGGCCAACGATCTAATCTTTCTGCAAGATACTAGATATATAAAATATGCAGAACAGAAATAAAATGCTAGAAATGGCAGAATAACAGTAAAATATCCAACATAATCTCCACAATAACACAGAAATGATATAAGAACAACAATAGAAATATCACTTTGATTCAGAAAGCAATGTTCACAGGCCTCTTCGAGGGGGCAACCTCCAATTGAGCAACGCTCTGTTACAATAATCTCCAAGCTAGGGTTTTCATACCCTCGACCCTTATTTATACTAAATATGTCTATTAAGAGAAGCATCTAGAGGAAGATCCTTCTAGAAGCAGAGGCTTCTATTAGGTCTTCTTACATCTGCCTTATTCTATTTTATTGAAAGGCCTTATTAATATTGACCTTTATTACATCCGAATACATTGATCTACCTATGTGCAAGTTAGGACCTTAACACTTTCATTCAGAGTTACATTAGAGGGGCCTCTCATCATATCACGTTATGTTCTTTCACACAATGGCTACTACCTCTAACTCTAGGAGACTATTTTCTTCTTCAACAAAGACAGAACGATGGCTTTCTTCCCACCTACCAGACGCTCTCTCACGCTCTACTACAAGAACAACGACACCAATATAACAAGACCACAACAAGTCAACGATCTTACGGAAAACAACAAATAACTACAATCACCAATAATTTACTCTACTCTCCACATTTTCCTCGTCACTCCCATGAGGGAGTCACATCTAGCCATGAAGCTGTGATACCATGATAAAATGGAAGAGTAGAGTATAATACAAAAATATTCAATTACTATAATATCAATACATTGGACTCTATTATTTAACTTATTCTAGAGATAAATGGAGAGGTTGAGATATTCTCTCAACCACACACCAAACAAGGATCTCACCAATCCAACTCTCTAACAACCTCTTAAGAATAGGATAACACAACTCAGGTAAAGATTAGCTCTACTTCTCAATACATTAGCAAGCATATTAGATAAGTAGGAGTTATATATTGCAAGATCTATAACAATTAAAAATCAATACCTCAATTATGCCTTATACTAGGACAACATAAAAAACATATATCATCTCGTCATCATTCCACACTCCAAACCTAGAGACCAACCTCAACAATGCCAAAACTCAATCACAATTAAAATACATGACAAAAAAGAATAATCCAAAAAATATAACTCAAGATCAATTATGCATCAATGAAATATTACTCTTATATTAACTTAACTTCTCTCAAAATATATATATATATATATATATATATATATATATATATATATATATATATATATATATATATATNAAAAAAACATAATAAAATTAAATTAAATACCACAAACAATTTATTAATATTAATTTAATTATCAAAAATAATTTTTAACATTATAAATTTACAATTTCCATAAAATATATTACTACACTAATCCAAAAACCAAAAACATATTGTAATATTTTTTTTTGGAAATTATAATACATACCTTAATTATATAAAATATAAATTCACAAATTTTATAATTTCATTACTCTTAAAAAAAACTTATTAACAATATTTGTGATAAAAATTTCGATATCAACTTATCTATTGTTTTAACGGGCCACCTTCAAATCATAATTGTTTAGTTAAAATCTTTCATATATGTGTGGGGGCTGTGATGGCATATATATATATATATATATATATATATATACACACACACGGGGGACTCGGATTGCATATTTAATTAAAATTTTCAAATTTAAAGATTATTGTATTAAAAGTAATGAGATTTTTTACAATTAATATAATTAGATATGATATAGATATCATAAATGTTATCACAAAAGATGATGATGATGATTAACTTCCGCTAAGATTGAATTGGTCTATCTAGTATTAATAGGGTAAGTGATTATTTGAGATTCTTTAGAATTTTGTTTCTGTTTTTGAAAAGCATTAAGAGAAGTTTTCCAAGATCGTCATACTCTTGTTGAGTTAAGAGGTTAGGAAGGTTGGTAGTGTGATAAATATTTTGAAAATGAGATCTAATATAGGTATAGGTTGGACAATCTAAGAGAAAGTGCTTTTCATCTTTAACCTTCTTAGTGTCACAAAGGTGACACACTCTTTCATCCCATGGTGTTTTAGGAATTGACCAAAACCCAATTTCATTATAGAGCTTGTGAGAATTTGTTCTTATCTTAACAATACTTATTTTTTTCCTTACGCTTGACAAAACAGATAGATAATTTTGATCTTCTAAATTAGGATTAATTACATCCTTATAATATTTTAGTTTTCATTTTTCTTATATTAAATATAAAAAAATTATTATTTAATTTTATATATGAATTAATTTATTATATTAAATAATAATAAAAATACATTTAAATTTTTTTAATCATCTCTATATTTAATAAATTTAAAATTAAAATAATTTACGTTAAGCTAAGTTATGCAATTAAAGATTGAATATTTGTCATTTGGACATATGACCATTAAAGTTATGCAATTAAAGATTGAATATTTGTCAATTATAGATTGAATATTTGTCATTTGGACATATTACCATTAAATATTCCAATGAATCAATTAATATTAATATTGTTTGGCTATTTAGACATATTACCATTAAATATTCCAATGAATTAGTTAATATTGTTTGGTTTATTTTTATTGTTTTTTCTTATTAATCTTGTTTGGCTATTTAGACATATTACCATATTTCAATGAATGAGTTAATATAGTTAATATTGTTTGGTTTGATAATACATTATGGTTTATTATTAATTAATGTATTAATACATATGTATCAATTAATGTAATTTTATTCATGTTCAATATAATCCCTAATCCATTTCCACATAAAGAATAAAAGTCATTATAGCATCCACATCCTTAGACTGTTGGGGTATGTCATATAAAAATCTCATTCCCACTATATATATTTATATATAAATCTAAATAGACAATATATTTTGCAATTACATAGAATCATGAGGGAACAATAGTAAAAGTATACATGCAACATACACATGAAAAAACCCTTAAACATAAACAGAGGTATAAATACACAACATGTAATTTAATACACGATTGATACTTATCTTTTATAGAAGACCACTAATTGTGTGCATACCTTCCACGATCCTCCCATCGTTAGACCATGCTGCTTAAAACTATTAGCAGTGGGTCACCCACGAGGGGGACTAAAATCCACCTGGGTAAAGGGATTTCTAACCAGATTGAAGCTACACAGACAACGGGAAGGATTTCGTCACAAGTGCCAACTCAAACTAACAACCTACAATCTCTCATTCCCCACATGCTTTTCCCAACCCAGGAAGTGTGCCTCTTCTCTTCTCATCAGTCCTGTGACTGCCCCACTTCCCTTCCGAGGCTTCAACAATAGGATGTACAGGAAGTCTTAGAGCATTGTAGTTTCATTTGGGCTCCCTCAAGAAATCAATTTGGAGCATTTCTCTCACCTAGAGAGAGTTGCGCATGGACCTGACAACCCGCCTCTTCGGTCCAAATCTTAAGTCAACCAGGTACAAGACCAAGTGAAGGAAACAGAAGAAAATGAGTACAGAACAGGGATGGCATAGGTGTTGGAAACAACAACGTTCAGGCAAGGAACAAGGCACTGCTCATAACAAGAAAGGTACGAGTGATGACAACAACAGAGTTTGGGTAAGGAACCGTACTGGCTCGGGAAATGTACCACATATAGCTCCAGGAGTGAGTGAAGGTTGCAGAGGTCGTATGTTGGAGGAAACATAGTGCATTATGAGTGGGAAGAATGTGATGGTGAATGGGGATAATGGTGTAGTTTTCCCCTCATTCCCCTTTTACATAGGAACTTAGGATAACATGATTTTTATCATTACCTTAGTCTTTAGGAATGGTATTATAATATTCCCTCAGAGATAAGCCCTGTATCTTAGCCCCTTTCCTAGGATCTTATCCCCGCCTTTCCCTTCCTAGTGGAGTTTAGTCCCCCATACTCTTTTATCCTGGTTGGTCTACACGCAGTGATGTATTTTTATTAAGGATATGAGTGTTTACATATACAAAAGTAGGCTCATTGTCCTTTAGCATCTAGGCTCTTTGGCCTAATAAACACATAAGCCTTCTGGCCTATAATAACCTGGCTCACCAACCTATAAAACATATTTACATTTCCAACTGGGGCTCAGTCTTGGGGTGTTACAATCATCGATGCTAGAAGCCATGGAAGAAGCTTTCTAAAGACTTGCTGAAGAGGATTCTAGACAATAAAACCAACTATAAATGAAGCAACAATTATCTATACAATAACAAATGTCACAATGATTATCTAGAATAGCCAAAATATATAGTTAGAGTGATAATGATACATTTAGTAGTTCACATCCAACCTAAACATAGGGAAATACCTTATCAACTCTATTTTCAATTATGCTGACATGCTTTGGATACTTGTGGTAACAATCCAATTATTTACATTGCCAATATTGATACCATGTGGACACATAATATGCATGATGTTTTGTTGATGTATGTAGATGAAAGTGGCAAGCTTATGCTACACTATCCTTGAGTAATTAAAATAAAGTTACAATTATCTTCAAGTGGGTCAGATGAATATCATAAAAAAAAAAAATCCATTGTGGTCATCAAGTGAGGATATGAGATCCTAACCAAATGTAAATGTAACTCCCTCATTAAGAGATGGTTGATTTGTTAATATTGATAGAAATGAATTCATTCAAATGGACATTGGTTGTCTTATTAAGATTGGTAGAAATAAATTTGTCTAAAACACAAATCCATTATATTTTACCATAAAGACATGGATGTATGTATTATGAGAACTTGTGTGGTATCTGTAAAGATGAGTCTCTAAATTGGGTGTCGTCCAAGCAATTGAGAAAATAAATGTTATCCTTCGTATCTAGGGTCAATTCCCACACCCCACAAATATGTTGAAATATGGTGATTACTTTTGTTAACTATTTTTTGGAAGTTCTAAATGTAAAGAGTTGTCGAAGAGTTTTAGTTAGTTCCAATTATTTGAAAATAGATCTAGAAGAGATGAATTATATGATTAGTAAATTTTGTATATTTAACTCTCTCTTGAAAAGCAATGAAGAGGTAATCAAGTTTTAAAGTCGCAACTCTTGTGTTCTGTCTTTTTTATATTTTTGTATGTTTGCATGAGATTTTATACAACCATAGTTGTAAGGAACTCGCCCCTTCATCGTTAATAGTGGTATCAGAGCGAGAGTGAAGGCAGCAGACAACAGAGCATGCATAAAATTAGAGAAGTCGTGGATCGACAAGACATCGTTGGAAATTGTGGTTTGTGGGTTTCAAAGCCAAGAAATTTTCCTTGTTCGCTGAAGGAGCCGGGCACTCGAGGAATAGATGAAGTTGGAGCACAGATGTACAAACCTTAGCAACTACTCGTTGACATAGTGCACATAGATTTGAGTCGTGGTCTGAGGTTTGAAGTTTTTCCTCGGGTTTATGTGAAGAAGTTGAAAGCACCCTAGGAGAAGAAGACACCAAGTGTTTCATCCAAAGTCGAGTATACTTTATTATTTTAATTAAAAGGAGACCTGTAAGAATTTTCATTAGTTTAATTAAAAAGTCATTTATTTTAATTTTAAAGGAGGCCCATAATGGAAGGAAGTGGTATATTTTTTCATTATTTTAATTTTAAAGGACGCAAGTGAGATTTTTTTTGGTATTCATAAAGAAAAAAAAAAGTTAGGGTTTTTTCGTAGAATTTCATAGTCAAAGTTACAAAAACTTCCACTTTCAGTTTAGAGGTATTAAAAACAATCACTTCAAATGCGTTGCACAACTAGATATCCTCATTCTCAAATTTAGATTATGGAGTCTCAAGTTTGGATTATGTACTTTTTAAAAGATACATTTTCCAATATAGAGCACACCAGGGATTGACATTTTGTGAATTTCGGTTATCAATATGGATTTGTGGAGCGATTCTTATCTACCACCTTCTCCTAGTTTTTCTGGTAAAAATTATGATTTTGGAGCCATTAAAATGAGCACCAAACTACATATAAAATATTTATGGGATATTGTGTTGAAAGAGTTTGAAGAACCCTCAAATTAGGAATCATATGAAACCATGATTCAAGATCAAAAGGATCAACTCATATCAAATAAGAAGGATGATGTAGTAGCATTGTTTCTCATTCAACAAGGCCTGGATGAGAGCATTCTTCCCAAAATTGCAGCAACAACCAAGTCCAAAGAAGCTTGGGATATTCTAGATATGACATAGAGTGAAGGGGAGAGAAACATTGATCAACATCAAGATAATCCACGTAGTGTTGTAGTTTTTTATAAAGGGATTGTTGAAGAAGAAGAAGAAGATAAGAAAGCTACTGAGACTACATTTGTCTTGAATATTGCAAATAAATTTGTTGAGGAAATTGCGGAAGAAAAAGGTGACCTTGTACAAGATGCAAATCATGAGTATGGTAAAGAAAGTGAAGCCCACTATGTAGATAAACATGGATAATTAAATTGAAGTTGGAGATGAAAATGAAAACAAATTGCAACAGTAGAAAAATGTTTTTGATTTTGGTAGCTTCGGGTAGGTATTCTCACATGACCATAGGGTTGGGCATGTGGGCATCATCTTGGGAACCACATCAAACTTTCGGTTTGGTGAAAACCCCTTTGGATTTGAGTAGGGGATTCATGGTTTTGGTGATGAGCTTTGTGGGCTTGTATTGGGGCTTCACATCCACAAGGAAATCCTAATTTGATGTTGACTTGTGGAGGAGCTCCCATGTTGACCCGTAGGACTTGTATATAAAGGAGATAGGTCATTGTGACATTACATATCAAGTAGAGTGTGTGGATACATGATATAGCTAGCATAAGTGAGTTTTCACTTGTGCTAGGAGGATTGGCGATATCAAAAAAGGGGAAGTCTGGAAGGTGGTGAATCGGGCCCAAGAGAGAAGAGTGAAGAAGGTCACACGCGTGCGGGAGGACGAAGTACATATATGCATGGGTTGCAAAAGGACGAATCACATATAGGGTATATGTGATTTGCAGTGGAGAAAACAACATATGTCCATGGGTTTTTAGTTGGTGAATCATGTATCTAAGTTTCTGGGAAGGTACAAATACGTACAGGTTGACAGGTGACATCAACATGTCATACATGTCGTCTACAACATATTTATGTGCAGAGGAGATTTCGAGGGATAATTTTGAGGATTAGTTTTCTGATTTGTATGGCTATTGGAGAACAAGGTTGTTCTTAGTTTTGGTGACTTTGGAGGACAAGGTTGTCCTTATATTTCGGTGATATTGTATTGGTTGGGAGGTCTGGATTTTCCCTTAGGATTTCTAATGTTAACAAGATTACAAAACTGAAATTGTGTCTCATGTGTATTGATGATTCATCTTTGATATTTGTGTTTTCATTGCATATGTTTTCAGTCAATAGTTTTTAGTGTAGAATTGTTTAGTGATAACAACTAGGGTGTTATTATTGGTTCATCAGGAAGCAATTTTCATATTTGAAAATTAGTCACATATAGTGCATGTGAAAATTGACATGGTATTAGAGCTTGGGATCTTAAGAGAAGGGGAAAATCTTGAGACACTTTTGGATATAACACTGGAGGAGTGTTGTTCTTGTTCTTGTTCTTGTTCTTGTTCTTGTTCTTGTTCTTGTTCCGGGCAAGTCACAGGTAAAAAATTTGAGGGAGACAAGGAGTTAGCTCTAAGAGGGAGCTACAATGACGGCTATAGGTGGAAACAAGTTAGATGGTATCTAGTTTGAGACATGGAGAAGATTGTCCAAAAGAGGATTTGTGGGCTATTGCATCTCGTTGTTGTGGCAGGTTGGGAGTTTTGGTGGATTGGTGGAGAGCTCCAATCACAATAGTATGTTGTGGCGCAGATTGCCAACCCTATGGATGGAATTCTAGTGACTTGTCATAGTGATTTGCAATGGGTGCAACTCGTATGCTTTGGCACAAACATGATAGTTTTGTGTGTATCACAGGTTGATGAGATAGAGTCTCCATTGGGCTGGAGAGTTGCACATTGTCAAGGTATGATGATGTATGGGGTATTTGACCTAGGAGGATGAGAACACTATAGAGATGAGTTGCATAGGTATAGAGTGGACTAGGTTGAGTGCCCATCCGCAACTTGGGATTGTTTATATGAGGACATGAGCTCGGTGATAGCATGTGTAGACACATAGAGTTTTTGGTGACTCAGATGTTGGACTTGGGGATAATTTTATTAGATGGTCGTGACTTGGGGAAGAATGATGCTTTCCTTGGAGGATCACATGGTTCTTATACAGTGAGAGCCATCAACACATGATAGGGGAACAATATTTGTTCATGATTTTCATAGTGTTTGACTCAAGTATGTACAAGGATCTTGGTAGGAGGACGAGGAATGTAGTATAGAGATCTAGAGCGGTGGTATTCTGGATGGAGTTAGGGGGTTTGTTGCAAGTGGAAAATCTGTTATGGGTTCCAGGAGTGTGTTCTCGGCCTCATGGATTGAGGAGAAGAACTATACAGTGTTGTTCTAGGATGGATATGTGTTATTGGATGTTGAGTTGGTCTTACCATGTTTTGGGAACCTTTGTGTGGGAGATCTATGCACGAGAGGTCTTGTCAGGGTTTGAGAGGATATGGACTAATTGTATTTAAGAGGAAATTGGATTAGAGTCCAGGTAGAATACATATGATTTGAGTGTCATAAATATGGTCATATTTCTTCACAGTGTCCACATCGGAGGGGAAGGGGAAGAAGGAAACAAACATCAACAATAGAGGTTGATGAGTTGCAGAAAGGTTCCAAAGGGATATCTTGTCGGTCTCCACCCTTTCAAGTACCATCTTCAGCAAGGGGAATTAGTTGGTGAATACCAGAGCATCTTTCCATATGACAAGTGGTAGAGAGTTGTTTGACACTTTCACAGACTGGCTTAGACTTGTGTGTGGATCTTGGCACAAGAGTCAATCATGTAGTACGAGGATATGGTACATCATTCTTCTGATTGGAGTCAAGAGAGGCATTGAGGGTGTCAAATGTATTATGGGTGCCAAAAATTAGGAGGAGTGTTCTCTCAGTATTGGAGATTAAGATAAATGGGTACATAATATTGTTTTGAGATAGACAGGTGTATTTTATGACTTGAGGATATAGCTTCAGATAAACAATGGTTCCATGAGTTATAAAGGGCCAGCCTATGTGTGTTGTGGTGAGGAGGATAAGGTGGCTCCACTAGTGGTGAGGAAGGTGTCCCCACCAGTATCACAGAGGGAGAAGGTGGCTCCATGAGTGGTGAGGCAAGTGGAGCCATCAGTAGTGTTGGCTCAGCAGGATCCATGGTTCATAGGGAGTCATCCCCCATGATACAATGTGGAGGAGCAGCCTCCAAGGACTGTGCATAAGATAGTGGACAAGGATCAGGTAGGTATAAAGTTTGTGTGGACTTAGATGGATTTAGGAGGCTTAGAGGGAGTCTGGCTTCAAAGGGAGTCAGGAGGATTAGAGGGAGAGTCAATCTCTCAGTGGGAGTCAACCTTTGGATCCATATAGGAGCGGGACATCTTCCAAGACTTCCAGGTAGGTGTCATGGGTTGAGATGGCCAGATAAGAGGTTCAGAGGCAAGAGGCTTATAGGATCAGGATGTCTTCTAGGATGGGATCATGTCAGCCAATAGGATTTGCTTCAGTGACCCTAGGATGCAACTAGTCAGGAGTACTGGAGAGTAGTATTTTCTTTGGGGAAAGAGAGAGAAGCCAATCAAATGGATTGGAGAGAACTTTTGGTAAAGGTTTCAATATGAGAGATAGAGCTACTTCCAAGTGATGATGGAGGATGTAATGACTCCCTCACTAAGAGGGAGAGATGATGTTTTTGTAGCATCAAGAGGCATTCCCACTTGTGGAGTGTGGTGAGAATACCTTCCTCCCTAAGAGGGAGTGCTGATTTTTGTAGCTTAGGGAAGGTATTCTCACATGACCCTAGGGTTTTCCATGTGGGAATTGTCATGGCCACCACATCACACTTTTGGTTTGGTGAAAACCCCCTTGGATTTGAGTAAGGGATTCATGGGTTTGGTTATGGTCTTTGTGGGCTTGTGTTGGGGCTTCATACCCAGAAGGAAAGCCTAATTTGATGTTGACTTCTGGAGGGGATTCCATGTTGACCCCTAGGACTTGTATATAAAGGAGAGAGGTCATTGTGACATTACATATCATGTAGAGTGTGTGGAGACATGATGGAGCTAGCATAAGTGAGTCTACACTTGTGCTAGGAGGATTGGTGATCTCAACAAAGGGGAAGTTTGGAAGGTGGAAAATCTGGCACAAGAGAGAGGAGTGAAGAAGGTCGCACTTGTGGAGAAAATTTTCCGTACCATATGTGGTTTGTAGGAGGATGAAGAGTGTATATATGCAGGTTGCAAAAGGAAGAATCATGTATAGGGTATACACGATTTGTAGTGGAGAAAAAAATGTATGTCTCTGGGTTCTCAATTGGTAAATCACATATATGAGTGTCTGGGAAGGTACATATTTGTACAGGCTAATAGGGGATGTCAGCAGGTCGTATAGGTGGTCTACAACATATTCGTGTGCAGAGGAGATTCCCAGGGATATTGTTGAGGTTTGGTTTTTTGATTTGTATAGTTATTGGAGAACAATTTTGTTCTCAGTTTTGGTTACTTTGGAGGACAAAGTTGTCCTCAGATTTTGGTGATATTATATTGGCTAGGAGGGTTAGTTTTCCCCTTAGTATTTCTGATGTTAACAAGATTACATAACTGAAATTGTGTCTCATGTGTATTGATTATTCATGTATGATCTTTTTGTTTCCGTTGTATATGTTTTTAGTCAATAATTTTCAGTGTAGAATTTTTTAGTGATGACATGTAGGGTGTTATTGTTGGTTCACTAGGAAGCAATTTTCAAATATAGAAATTAGTCACATAGAGTGCATGTGAAAATTGACAAATGTGAGGAGAATCTAGCAATAGATGTTGTTGAAGACACAAATAAGGCTACAATGAATGTTGAATTTTATGTTGAATTAGCATTTCTTGAGGAGTGGATTGCAAAGCCCAAGTATGATGGAGATGAAGGTGGTTATGGAAAATTTTCCATAACTACAACAAAAAAAGAACCAACTAAAGAGGAAACCATCAAAGTTGTTGAGCCTATTATAGTAGTGGAAGAGGAGATTAAAGAATATAAATATGATTTTTATCTTACAAAGGTTGACAGAAATGTTAAATCAACACTAGTTGAAGTACAAGCAGAGGGAAGAAGAACCAGATGAAGAAGACAAAGATAATGAGGAAATATCGAAGAATATGACCAGAGTAACATTGAAGCTAAAGATGAAGAAATAGTATGCAGAATATAAAGTTTGGAGCAAAAAAGAAGAAAAATTTTGTAGAGCATAGAGAGTACAAGCTACACCAACATGAAATAAAGAAGGTAAAACAGGTTTTTTGAGTTGACTGTGTTGGCCATAAGGTTATGTAATGGTTCTATTGTTAGAATTGTTAGCGGTCATAATTAAGGGGGAGTGTTGAAATGCGGTAATTACTCTATTAACTATTTTTGGAGAGTTAGAGTTGAGTTCTATTATTAGTAATTTTGTGTATTTAACTCTTGAAAATCAATGAAAAGGAAATCAAGTTTTAGAGGAACATCTCTTGTGTTTGGTTTTGTTTTGTTTTTTGTGTGTTTGTGTGAGAGTTTATACAACCATAGTTGTAAGGACGTGCATTTGTGTATGTATGTATTATGAGAACTTGTGTGGTATGTGTGAAGATGAGTGTCTTAATTGGGTGTAACCCCAACAATTGAGAAAATAAATGTGATCCTCCCTATTTAGGGTCAATTTCCATAAATAACATGTTGAGTCCTTAATAACTATATTGTTGTATTGGTCTTAAACCCTTCAAAAAAATATTAGATTACCTAGATACCATCCTTGGAAAGAGAAAATCCTTGGAAAGAGAGAAAGTGCTTGCTAAGTTGTTGGATATGTATTTCATGAGAAAAATAAATGTTTAAAAATGAGTCATTTAAAATTCCATATCCCATGTGTTAGCAATTTGATCCTAATCAATAAGTACTAAAGTACTTTATGTTTATCTTAAGGATATATTCATTTTTCTAAGTAACATGTGATTAGTTTTCAAGTAACGTATGATTTGTTATGTGGACTATTAAAGGTAGTTATGTGAAGATTTTACTATGTATTATGATGTAAATAATTTTGAGAATAATGATTTACGTTTTGAGTCCACCAATTCTCGATTTTCTTAAATTCTTCATTATGTCAGACGGTATGACAGCATGATTATGTTTTAAATGAGCCTGGAGCATGTATTATCAAAGCGTGTATGAGGTGGTAAGGACAAAGGATCGTGCTGGCTGAAAGAGATACTGTTATCAGTTTTGTTGCAGTACCAACGCAATAATTACTTTTCAGAGGATCGATAATTATGGATCTAAATCTATGGAAAGAAAAGAAATTGGATCTCTCCCTTCAATAGATTGTGAAGTTTTTCTTAGAGAAACGCATTGTGTGATCAAGAATTTCAAAGAAACTTGCAGGTCTATTAAATTGATAGGAGTTGATAGAGAAGAAAAGAATCTACGAGTTCSTGGTTGTATGTGAATACTGAGCTTATGGCTGGCATATAGTAGATTATGTTGTGGGTTGATGATGTTGCTCACATGTGCCACGATCGAGGGATTTTTTTTCTGTTAATTCCTGTATAATTTGAAATATGGTTCTACTTGTCTCCTCAGCGTCCGTCTCTTTGATAGCATGCTGATCATGCTTAATCGCTTCAAGTAGACCTAAAGTCATATTGTTCGTGATTTGTCAGATCGCTTGATCTCCTGTATTGACCATAACATCATTATATTTACAGTTGCAGTGATGATTGCTTGAGGAGAAGAATATTAACCAGACTTTGTCCAGGGGTGATGAATCTAATTCTAGCCACTATATCTAGTGTTCCATTGCTTTGCTCATGCTGCCCATGGTGATGTAGTTGTCACCTGCAGAATTTGTAGTGACCAACAGTTGTGTTCATTTATTACTCCCCTGAATGCACATTGAAACTCTGTGATTGTGGATGGCTACTGCAAAGATAACCCTAAGTCCCAGTGATGGTCATACCGCCAACTAGGAATTGAAAGTGATATGCAACGTGTTTTTGAGGAGAAAGTTTACAATGAGGTCACTCAGGTTGGACAATTTACAGACATTCTAGTGGATTTCCAAGTGATTCTGCTCTACTGCACCACTTGTGGATCATGGTAGTGGTAATGCAGATGATCAATCAATCAAGAACAGTACGGCTGATCACAGTATTCCAAGAAGAAAGAGATCCGTGAGTGAAATCGCTTAGCTGTTCCTGGATAAATCTGTGCGCTAATTAGTTGAGATTTTGGCGATGCACGATTTTTAAGACTGGATATCGTGTACACGAAGGGATAAAATGGAGGTTATTGGAATTGGTGATCATAGAGTTTGATGACTTCAATCTTCTTACGCAGCATCAGCATGGTGGATAGTTCTCTATTTATAAAAAGACTAGTTTAAACGTTTTATTTTTTTTAGGTTTCTGGTGATTTTTTTTGTTTGATTTTGTTCGAAATTTTGTGAGGAATGATTGGATATATATTTGAGCGATTAAGTTTATATAATTCAATTTTCTCAAAAATTTTCAACATCTTGAATCTATTTATATATTTAAAAATACAATTTAAACAACTTAAAATAAATATTTTGTCTAAATTTAAATAACTGATTCCAACCAAAAACCAAAAAAAATAAAACATTTAACCAACACCTTTATAAAACAGAGAATTAAAAAGAAGCTAACTTAGGAAATTTTCACCAAAGACCTCTAGCATAAGAAATTGAAGACTAGCAAAGGCATACTATTGATGTGGAAAAAGAGGTGATATATGGGAGGTGAATGTTGCACCAGGTTAGAGAAGAACTTGGTCTATTGATTGGAACCTTTTATGGTTGCTCATTGTTGGATAAACAACATACATCTTGAGCATTTAATATTTTGTAGACTCGGATATATACATGTCGATCCAAAATATGTTTAAATCTAATCATAAATGTTCCATCCTTTAAAATATTAAATGCTATACTGCCCGAGTAGTTATGTGTTTGAATAGCCTACTATTTAAGAGATGCATTAAAGTGTCTCACTCACCACTTAGAAGCTTGAGCTTTCTTGGAACCCATTCAAATTTACATTGAGAGTAATTCTTCACATCGTCGACAAAATCTTTCTTACAAAGAGAAACAAGCACACATGCATAACATCATTTAATCACCAAGCTTGTTGAAGGTAGTTTTTGAGTTTTGAGATGAGATATTAATCCCACATTGAGAGTACAAATTAAGTAAGTAATATTTTTAACTAGCATATCTCGGAAGAAGGGAAAACAAACAAGTCAATCTTCAAAGTTTTGGATTAGTGATTTAGATCTTCATTCTTATTAATGAAGAGTACATTATATAGGAGGTCATTTGGTTTAGACAGTTGTAACCAACCTCTAACAAATATGATCAAACTTCTAAATAAACACCAAATCTAAACTTCTTGTTGTTAGATAGTGATGAAGATGGAGCTTCTTACGTTTCCTACTCCAATTTCATTTTGATCTTTCTTGTTGTTAGATAGTGATGAAAATGGAGCTTCTTACGTTTCCTGCTCCATATCTTGAAGACTTCATGACTTGTTTTATTTTCCACTTTAATCTTCATTATGTTCTCCTTCGTTCTGAAACTTGGTTGCAGCTTTACTATCCTAGATTTTTCTTCAATATCTATAAATTCTTCAAAATTTTCATTGATAGTTGGCCTCCATGTTTGCCCACAATAATCTATGTTCAATGGAATGTTGCAACATTAACTCATAGAAAAATCTAATTTCTTCAGGACCCCAATGCATTACAATGCCATGAAATTCTTCATATGTATGCATTGTTGCTTCCCATTCTATGTTGTCTTCATCATTTATTGATTCTTCATTTCTATCATCTGATGCTACTACAACTTTTATGTAGGCTCCATCAAAACATGGTATTTCAAGTCATTCTTCAAGAAACAGTAATTCTTCTTCAAACTTTGTTGACACTTCATTTGAGTGCTCTTATTTTTGTTCAACTACTTCTAGTTTTATTGGTGTTCCTTTAATGTCATTGTCATCAAGTGTTGACTCATCTTTGTCTTTTGTTGCTTCTTTTGCTACAATCTTCTGGGTTGTAGTTTCATCCACCTATTTTGCAAGCAAGGTTACTTTTCCACTTAACAATTCATCTATGAGTTTCTTGTCCTGTAACATTTGGAACCAACATTCACTTGAAAAGTTTTCATCATCATATTTAACTAAATTTACCAAATATTCACACAGGGTTTCAGCAACAGTGACACATTCATCTCCATCATCAATGTCAGTTGAATTCACTAAATCACTAAATATTGCATCATAGGGAATTTCCTTACTATGACATGTGACTTTACTATCAGACATTTTCTTCATTAATCATTGCAACTTCAATAATGTCATTTTCATTCTCTATTCAGTTACAAGACTATCAAAACGATCACCATTTTCAGCAACAATACCTTCATCCACTTCAACATTCTCACTCCACTTCATACTCTACTTTATTTCAAGAATATTCCAAAATATTTTTGCACTAGGTATTTCACCAAATTCACACAAAATACTAGACAAAATGTTTTCATCCAATGCTGACATAATAAGTTGTAATGTTATTTCACCTCTTCCCTTATCATAGAAATCGACACGACCTTCATGATGATAATGCAATAAATCTACTAACCATAGTAATTTTTTCATTTCAGTTGCCTAAGGTTCATAATTTATACCTGAGAAGAATGGAAAATTTGTCATCAATATTTTATATATTTCATCAAATTCTTCATGGTCTTCATTCTAATCATTTACTGCTCCTTTCACAACTCCATCATTGAGGTTTTGACATTTTTCATTGTCATCATCTTTTCTATTGGGGATTTGGTTTTCATGAAACATAACAGATTGATCCAAATTTTATGAGCAGAATGAAGAGGATGCAGATTATTATTAATCTTTAATACATAAATATATAACAAGTATGTGATAAAACAATAGAGATACATTAAAACTGGTTTCTATTAACTCAGGAAATAAGTTGACATTGTAAAATGCAACGGAAAACAAACTTATTGGAATGATGGCAACTTATCTCTGAGAAGAGATGTGACAGTTGTGCTCATTCGAAAGAAGATAAGTACAATGAGGCTCTGAAGGCCTTTTTACAATAAAGATGAATGCCAAAACCCTAGACATCCAAAAACCTAACCCGGGGAGATGAAGCGCCAAAAGTCATGTGGGTCCTGTTGGGGTAAGTTAGTACATTAACTTCTCGGGGTCGTAACTTTTACATATGATCTCTGTTTAGGGCGCACAATAGCTCGTTGGAAAGGTATTAACGAGTAGATTCATTTAGGGGGCTCAATCAAAGCCTATAGCTATAATTGAGAGGCTTGATCGTGAACAAATGTCATTTAGGACCTCAATCTAGCCCCCAAAGTTAAAAACTGTTAAAACTAGTAAATTGCCAAAATTGCTAGAAAATTGTTTTGAGTCAGTTGGAGAAGGTGGGTGGCCACTGATATAAACCTTGATCAATCCTCCATCAGAAATAAATGGTCTCCATTGCATTGAGTTTCCCCATCAAATGAGGAAATTTCTACTGAATTTGTCCCCTGGTGAGCCAGTTGCCTTAGTGCAGGAGCTGCCCTGCTTTGACAACTCGATAAAGATGGATCCTCTGCTAGCGATTCCCCTTGAGCTGCGTGTCCACAATTTGATCCATGTATGCTTGTTGCATGCATTCAGGGTTGAACTCTTTTGGTTTCAATTTTTTTTCTATCTCTGAGGTGTCTGATAATGGTGGAAAATAAGGCCGAAGGAGAGCTATGTTGAACACTAGGTGCAAACCAAGGAACAGAGGAATGTTGAGCTCAAAATCATTATCTCCCACAACCTTGATGATGGTGTAAGACCCATAACGAAGTGGATGAAGCTTTCGATGGGGCCCTGTAAGGCGTTATTTTTGCAAATGCAACCAAACTTTGTCTCCCACCTGAAACTTATGTGGCACCTAGTGTTGATCATGGCGTTGCTTGTACTTGGCATTGGACTTCTGTAAAATCTCCTGAACCTTTTGGAGGATGTGATGGATCTGATCAATGAACTTGGTGGCTTTATTAGCTTCATCTAGAGTAGGTGACGAGTCAGTCGGGGTGGCCGCAAGGGGTAGTGCAATGTCCATGGGACCCAATGGTTGGAATCCCAATCCCACCTGAAAGGGGTTGTGGTCGGTTGAACTATGCAGGGCTCGGTTGTAGCTATGTTGAACGTATGGGAGATTCTCGTCCCATGTGCAGGGGTGCTTGGAATTGTACATGATCATCCGATTGACGACCTCAGTTTGGCCATCTGTTTGAGGATGGAAGGCCATGGATTTAGTGAGCTTGGTGTCCAGCAGTGACTAGAGGCTCGACCAGAATGTGTTGAGGAACCGACTATCCCGATCAGAGAATATGGTTTTTGGGATTCCAAAATGTACCCACACTTGCTCAAAGAAGAGCTTGGCAGTGGCCTCCATGGTGATGCTCTTCTTGGAGGGGACCAGAAGTGCCATTTTAGAAAAGCGATCAACAACCATAGAAACACAGTCATTCCCTCGCTTGGTGGTTGAAAGGCCCGACATGTAATCCATTGAGATGGATTCCCATGGCCTATCAGGAGTAGGAAAAGGGGTGTACAGGCATTGTTTCTTACTGGTGGGCTTAGAAATAGTGCAGGAAGTGTAGGACCTGATATATTTGTTGACATCATGCCGAAGTTTTGGCCAATAGAAATGTTGTTGTAGCACTGTCACTATCTTTTCGACGTCGAAGTGTCCTGCTACCCTACTATAGTGTGCTTCTCAAATCATCTTTGTGCGCTCTCTTGATGGAACGCAGAGATGGACCATATGGCACAACAATCCGTCCTTAAGATGGAAATTAGTGACGACTGAGTGTGTGCCCAACATTTTATAAGTGTTGGAGAAATCAGGGTCTATTTCATATAGCTGGGGCCACCCGAAGGTTTCGTGGTTGTAAGAGTCTAACACTGTGGTGAGTGTTGCGACTGGAGGTCGGCTGAGGCAACCAACGACTCAGTTGGTACTTCTTGTTTTGTACTTGATGTTGAGGTGGAACTGTTGTAAGTATGTGAACCATTTCTAATGGTGATCATTCTGCAATTTTCCTTGGGTATGCATGAACTACAAGAGCTTATTATTAGTGTGGATGACTGTCTCTTTCCCAAGAATGTAATGCCTCCACTGTTGGCAGGCTTGCAAAATGGAGTACATTTCTTTGTCATAAGTAGGGTACTTATGGACAACACCTGATAGTGTCTTGCTATGATAGGCCATGGGATGGTCGTGCTGAGTGAGAATTGTGCCCACAACATAGTCTAAAGCATTTGTCTCTATCTCAAAGGGTTTTTGTAGGTTAGGTAATGAGAGTACTAGTGTTCAGCACAAACATTGCTTCAAATCATCGAAGGCTTGTTGTTGAGACATACCCCAAACAAATTTTTCCTTACCACCTCCTTTGGTTACTTGGCTGAGGGCCCATGCAATATGGGAGAACCCCAACATGAACCTGCAATAAAAATTGGCCAAGCCTAGAAAGCTTCAAAGCTCAGTGAGTGTGGTTGGTGCTGGCCAATCACGGATGACCTGGAATTTGGCTAGATCCACATGTACACCATTATGATCCACGATGTAACCGAGATATTGGACATGGTCCATGTTGAAGGAGCATTTTTCCAAATTGGCATATAACTTGTGTTGTCACAGGGTGTGCATAACCTGTTGAATGTGCTGCAATTGTTTCGCCCATGTCTTATTGTAGATGAGTATGTCATCCAGATACACCACTATAAAAGTATTGATGAAAAGTTGCAGGATATTGTCCATCATCTTCATGAAAGTTTCTAGAGCATTTGTCAAGACAAAGGGCATGACCAACCATTCAAAGAGACCTTCTTTCGACTTGAAGGAAGTCTTCCATACATTTTTCTGCTTGATTGGGACGTGGTGGCAGCCAGACTTCAGATCAATCTTGTTGAATTATTTTCCCCCCTTGATTTGATCAAGGAGATCGTCGATTCAGGGAATAAGGTATCGGTTCGTGACTGTAATTTTATTTAGGGCCCGATAATCAATGTAGAGTCTCCAGGTACCATCTTTCTTATGTACCAGCACAATTGGGATCCCACAAGGTGATGATATGGAATGGATGTGGACCCTGTGGAGGAGTTCTTAGATATTTTTCTTGATCTCCTCATTCTCTAACAGGGAGCGGCGGTATACTAGCCCATTTGGTAGCCATGCATCGGGGATCAGATCGATGGGATTCTTGACTTGACAGTGTAAAGGTACCCTATTCAGTGAGGAGAATATATCTTGGTATTCCTCCACGACCTTATCCACTTTCTTTTGTTGTGTGGATAGGTTGGTCACGAAGGTCCTCTATGTGGCTGCAATCTTCCACTCGTTCTGAGAGCAAATCACAAAGAAGACAAAATTCTTGGTTTGTGATATGAACTTCATGCATTGCTTGGCAGAGATCAAGGAAATAACACTAGGTGGGATGGCCTCGAGTATCCTGTACAATTTCCTGTTCAAAGTAATAATAACACTATGAGGCCTAGATTCATACATAACATGACATTTCCATAAATAAGGTTGTCCCAAAATAACATCACAAACTTCAAGAGGAGCAACATCACATATTACCTCATCTTTGAAGGGCTTGATGTCGTACGATAGGGGGCACTGTTGGCTGACGCAGAGGTCGCTTCCTTGGTAGAGCCATCCAATGGTGTAGGGCTACGTTTGCGGTGTTGCCGGCAAGGCTAGCTTCTTGACGACCTCTGCTGAGATGAGGTTCTTTTGATTACCGCTATCAATGATAAAGTGTAGCGAGGTGCCCTTCACCCACATCTGTGAATGAAAAATACACTCACATTCTTTTGGCTCGTTCTGTTCACTAGGTTGGACCTTGGGAGTGGCAAGGGTGGCACTAGGTTCTGCATCGGTGATCTGTTTTCCCCTTTCTGGTTTAGACTCATAGTCTAACCCCGCATCTGAATCAGAGGCTTTCACCTCAGTCACCAGTGACTGTTTTGAGCAACAATCAACAGTGTTGTTCCAAGGGCTCTTATGGAAGTCGCACCACTTCTCGGTATCTTTATTCATCTTTTAGGTTTCCCTCTTTGCTTGCGGCTTAGCCTGGTGGTCCTGAACCTGTCTATATTTTCTCTATCCTTTGTTCTGTGGGTTGGGGTTGCCTTTTCCCTTTTTTTTCTATTAGGGTTTTCCTAGCCCAAATTGCTACATCTTTTGTTTGAGATTCTGCTCGATTTTGACGGTATATCGGTAGGTCACGCCTAAGGACGAGATGTCCAGAAAATCAATTTTGGCCTTGATGTATCTGTGCAAACCACCACAATACTTGAGCACCAAATGTCGCTTAGAATCTTTGATACCCAGCTTGGTGTGCAAGGTATGGAATATATTTTTAAACTCTTGCACGACTTGGTTTCTTTCCTGTCGCAGTGTAGACCATTTTGTATACAGGTCGTCATTACTTTCGACAGGGTAGTATTTTTCTTTAATAACATCCCTGAATGACTCCCACGTGACCGCGACTGTAAATAATGAGGGTTCCTATGTTTCCTTCTTCTCATAGAAATTCTCCCACCAATCTCTAACGTGGGGAATGACTTTGAGGAGCGCAAAAGTAATCTTTTCTTTATTCAAGAAGTTGAACAGAAAAATACCCTTCTAGCAAATTCAACCATTTGTCTACGGCATCTGCGTCTATATTTCCTTCAAATATAGGAATATCAAAGTTGATTTGTACCTTGAAAGGGGAGACGCTACCTCTTCAGGAAGATGTGTCGCATGTTGGTAGCCGTCGAAGGATTTGAACAAAATTATCCATCATTTCGTTCCTTTGTTGCATGAGGGCTTCCTCGAGCAACATTTTGAAAAGATCTCATGTCACGTCGTCTTTCTTTTCACCCACCATGAGAGTGCGCTTGGGTGTGCAAGAGATTTTTTCCTTAAGAGAAACAAGCTCAAGCCCCAATTCTTTATACCCTAACCTCATTGGGGACATGCATTTAAAACAACGATCAGATCGCTCGGATACCACTGATCCAGATTTTATGAGCAGAACAAAGTGGATGTAGATTATTATTAATATTTAATACATAAACATAGAACAAGTGTGCAATAAAACAATAGAGATATAGTAAAACTGGTTTCTATTAACTCAAGAAATAAGCTAAAACTTTAAAATGCAGCAGGAAACAAGCTTGTTGGAATGGTGGCGGTTTATCTCTGAGAAGAGATGTGATGGTTGCGCTCATTCGCAAGAAGATGAGTACAATGAGGATCTGAATGAATTTTTACAATAAATATGAATTCAAAAACCCTAAACATCCAAAAACCTAACCCTGGGAGATGAAGCGCCAAAAGTCATGTGGGCCGAGTTCGGGTAAGTTAGTATATTAACTTCCCGGGGTCGTAACTTTTGCATACGATCTCTGTTTAGGGTGCACGATAGCTCGTTGGAAAGGTATTGATAAAGAGATTCATTTAGGGGGGTAAATAAGAGCCTTCAACTATCATTGAGAGACCTGATCGTGAAAAAACGTCGTTTAGGCCCTCAAACTAGCCCCCGAAGTTAAAAACTGCTAAAAATAGTAAATTGTCAAAATTGCTAGAAAATTGTTTCAAGCCAATTGGAAAAGGTGAGTGGCCACCAATATCCACCTGGATCACAAACTCCACTTCATTGTTGTCGAGGTTTTCATCATGAACAAAACCACCATCACTGTTCTCATTCATATCATTCATACCAAAATCTGTGTTTTGACTGCTACCAAAATTGGCATTTTCACCGTCATTGTGGATGGATTCTTCAATCCTTTTAACGAAATCATCCTTCACACCTTTAGTTGTTTCTTCGATCCTTTTAACCAAATAATCCTTCACACCTTTAGTTGTTATGTTTTGCCTCTTGAGTTCGTCTTTCAGTTATGTAACCTTTGACTTCTCCAAAGGGAAATTTCTCAAATCTGTAAACAGCATGGCCATTTTCTCAAAACCCCTGATTATTTAAGTGCTCGAGGCAGGTGATACCCAGTGTGTAGGTTGCAGATCGCGTTTCCGTTCAAGGATTTCCCTGAAAATGTCTTGCTTCCCCTTCTCTCGATATGTCTTCCCCTCACGCTGTGTATCCCATGTTATATCGCGTTGTGGCTTCAGGGGGTTCCTTATTCACCTAGAAGCCAGATAGAAAAAGGATGGAAATACAACCTTATATCTCCTTTATATAAATAAACTCAAACCTTGTGGTTATATGCCTATCGTTCTTGGCATGGGATATCTGGATGCGTAGAAGTGAAACCTCGTCTTCAATTTAATAGGCGCCTTATTCAATTCAATAGGGACGCTCCAAAACTGCAGATCATAATCTTTCCTTTATTTTTTTTACCAGGTCAAGTTCACGCCACAACAGAAAATCCACACTCATGCGCAGGTCAAGGGGCGAAATGAGTGCTTAGACCGCTCTTCCTTCCACGTGATTTGCCAATTCGAGGTTGCAGATTTAGTTTCCTTTAGAAATATTTCCAGAATGGTAGTTTACCACGAATTCTCATGGAACCGATCTCGTGAGGCCCATTTCGATCTCCTCTAGACCATGCGGTGGTCGAGTCCCACAATAGAGAACTGGACACAACGAATCTCTCTCAAATTGATAGAAAATTCGTAGAGCTCCGATCTAATTTGCAGAGCAGCAGGCTTCACGTCTCTCGATGTCTTCACACCTCTCCATGCCTATCATGCCTCTCCATTCTCTTCTTTTCACGTGATTCTTTCCAGAAGCGCACTTCCTCCTCCACGCAGCGACTGGTGGCTCCTCAGGCTCTTCTCCCTCTTCTTCTTTGCAGCAGCGCACTTCCTCCTCCACGCAATGACTAGCGGCTCCTCGGGCTCTTCTCAGTATCTGGACGGAGTAGTAATCGGCTGGGCTTCTCTCGCAATCGTTATAATACCAACTTATAAAATGGGAAAGAGATAAACGCCTCACAGGTGAGGCGGGTTACCCCTGGAGGCTTCCTAAGCAAAACCATCCATTGTGCATTTATTAATAAATGAAGAGCACATTATATAGGAGGTCATTCAGTTTAACAAATAGGATCAAACTCCTAAATAAACACCAAATATTAACCTATGCAACTAATTTCCATTATTCTCCAACAACATGTACCTCTAATGCATTTAATGAAGTCTATACAACCTTTGTGTGAAATTGAGTGAATCAACATATTTGGACTTGTAAGGACAAAAAAAACAAACTGATTACGAGAACAAAATGATTTCCTTTTATAACCCTTCATGCCACCATTGTGGTGAATGAAGGGAAGAAGACCACACCAATTAGAATTATTGCAAGCTTCCTTTGTGACAATCCAATTTGATCAATTTAAGCAATTAATCAGTGTTGAATGCAAATGCATCAAATGGGTAGGAGGAAGGAAGAAACAAAGCATTATTCCATCTTTGTCTTCCATGAGAGTGAAAATGCATAAACCAATTGGGGGTTTCTCCCTTAGCTTTGGCTCCCAAATACTCATGTGAATTGCTCTCTTCTTCATAGTCTAAGATTGCAACTTTTAAAGGGAGAAGAATAATATTTTGATCTCTCTACTCGCAATAGTAAACGAAAAAAATCAAAGGTTGAAAAGAAACACAAAAGATTAAAGGGTTAAAATTTATCTTATCGTATGGAGAAACTTCGCATATGGTGCTTCTCACATCAATATTCGGAAGATGGTTTTGAAAATAACTACCTAGATTTCTAAAGGTCACTAAACATTGATTAGCTATGTTAATATTTTGAAAGGGATTTCGAACTTCTTGGCCCACATGAAATTTAGATAAAACTTTCTTCACATTAACTATTGTGCAATTAGGTTCAATTTTCATCTCTACATTCTGCAGTGGAGAGTGCTATTTAGATGAATTTTTTCGATAGCCATAACTTGTTGAACAATTGTAGTGATATTCTCCCTCGATTATATTTCCATCTTCCTTTTTGTTTAACTGAAATCGTTTATATTAAAAGCACATCAACTACCCCAGTTATCATGTAACAAATGTTTACACCTACCCAACTATATATACAAAAAGGGATAGGTATTCCATATTTCTGCTCAAGTTAAGGTCGGATTTTCGCAAAGTCGATGGCAATCCATCGTGTGCCTTCAAGTTTCATACTCCTCTTTCAATGTTGTCAAAATATAATCTCAAAATTCCAAGTTATGAAAGAATAAGTTTGTCGTTCAAGATTTTCTAATGTTTCATTCAATCAGTCACTTAATGAAATCTATAAGTTAAACTTATTTATGTTTTTTCAACTATCTTATGATCCACCAAGATTTCTCCATTAGCCTTACTTGATTTACAATTCCCATAACATGGGTAAAAAATTATTTCATGGACTTTGATTCTTCCACTAAAAAATATTCAAACTCCCTCCTTAGAAATTAAAGTCTAACTACATTTAACTTATTTTTTCCTTGATATACACTTTGTACGACATCCAAGGCTTCCTTTGATTTTGTTCCTACAAGAATGTAAAAGAATGCCTTAGAATCCTTTTTCTTGTTCAATGGATTTCTCTAATTCTGCATTCATGTATTGTAAGACCTAGAGATTTAAATCAAATAATATTAAATCAATAATTATGGCTCCTTCAAATTTGAGTTTTTCACATTGTAAAACTTGTTGACCTTGCAATAGAAACATGCACTTTCTTAAATATATATCTACTAACTCTTGTTAACCTATAGCGTGTTGCTTTGGTACCAATTATATATTGGTAACAAAATTTTACAATAAAACATAGAGCAAGCCTATAGCTTATTGCTTTGATGCCAATTATAAGTTTATAACAAAATTTTACAATAAAACATAAAGCAATAAATAATAAACAAAATTTTACAACGATCCGATTTGGGGCTTGCTTTTCCTATAAAATGAAACTAACTCTTTCCAACCCCACGAATGAAAATGAGAGTTCTTAAAGTTAAGATGGATTAAAAAATCTTGCTTGAATGAAACAAGCGTGATTGGGCTTCATTGTTGGTTCGACAGGAATACTTGCTTGGGATCGGGGTTGTTTAGCTCCCAAATAATAAACAAAATTGAAAATTCAAATATATATTGTTGCACCTAAATAAATGATTTTTTTTACTTTCATATATTCTTTCTTTGTTCGTATATTCAAAAATTTGTAATTATAAAAATATATAAATTATAATGTCATTATTTACTATTATTATTATAATTAATAATATATGAATTATAAAAAAATATTTAAATATAAAAATGTGAAAATATATTTATCATATCTTTCTAACCTACATATAATATATCATTATTATTTATTAAAAAATGTTACTTATAAAATTATTATTTATTAAAAAGGTGTTATATTATGAAGGATTTTTTTAATTACGCCGAAAGGCGTACACCTATTGACAATGGGCAGATTTAATAGGGGTTTAGTGTTTAATAAGTTTTTTATGGACATGATTAAATATGGCTGGAATATTCTTAGTAGTCACACAAAATAAATGGTTGTGATTTCAATCATTAACTGATTGCCAGTAAATGATTAACAAAAATTAAAATATTAACACCAAATAAATGAAGGTCAACCATTTATTTGTTAATCCATAATAAAATTTAATATATTCTTTTAAGGATTCTTTTCTTCTTATCAACCTTTCGACGTTCATCAGCCACAATTATGTGGCTGTGCTAGTCATATACACATTGAAGTTGAACAAGCTCAGGGGCTCAGGGGCAGGAGAAACCGGGAATGGTTTTCTTCACGTTTTTTAATCCATTAATTTGTTGATTGAGACAATGATTGCTGCAACTTCTCCAAAATTTTGACGCTTTTTTGCAACCGGCAAGATTTTGACCCGATGTGCCGTTTTCAAGTTCCACTTTGGGTGTAGCTGTGACCAATGTTGCGGTATATCCAACAGTGTGGACTCGGGGAAGAGAAGTTTCGATGAAAGATAATACACGTGGAGATAAAGGATTGGTTGGTTTGTAGATAAAGGAGAATACATGTGGAGATGGAAATAAAAGATTGGTTAGTTTTGTATGAACAGGTGGCAACGTTTTATAAGCCTTTTACAGACAACGAAGTCCCGAGAAAAACCTCTCCCTAGAGAACACCTTGGGTGTAAAAATATATACTAAATTGGATTAGTATCCATCTACAAAGTGTTAATAAGCTTCTATGGTTGGTTATCATACCATGCATGAATGTAGGTTGGTGTAAAAATATATACTAAATTGAATTAGTATCCATCTACAAAGTGTTAATGAGCTTCTATGGTTGGTTATCATACCATGCATGAATGTATGTTTGTGTAGGTGCTATTATGGGCTTGCCATGTAGAATTAAATTTAAGTGTGGTGTTATTATGTAGAATTAAACTCAGAAGTCATTAAATTTGAAAAAATAAATTTAAGTGTAGTGTGATGCAAAAGAGATTCGATCTCAATTAATTTGAAAGAACTATATTTAAAAGTCATTGATTTTGAAAAACTAAATTTAAGTGTGGTGTGATGTGAAAGAGATTAGACTTAAGATAATTTGAAAGAACTAAATTTAAGTAAAACACTAAATTTAAGTGTGGTGTGATGTGAAAGAGATCCAATCTAGGTTAGTTTTAAATAATTAAATTTAAAATCCACTAAGTTTGAAAAACTAAATATAAGTGCGGTGTGATGTGAAAGAGATCTACTAAATTAATTTTAAAGAACTAAATTTGAAAGTTATTAAATTTGAAAAGCTAAATTTAAGTGTGGTGTGATGTGAAAGTGAACCATACCTATTAGCAATTGAAAGAGATTCCCACATGCATGTCTCATTTCAAGAGTGTACACCTTCAATGTCACACAGTTCATTGGCTGCTCCACCTCTCTTATAGGGCTTCAGCAATAGGCCAGACAGAATTCTCAGAGTTTTGTAGCTGCTACTGGACTTCCTCTAGGAGAACTCACTTCCTCAACACACTCTCTCACCTGGAGAGAGTTTCTCACAGGAATGAAAACCTGCTTCTTTAATCACAACAACATATCTCCCCTAGAGAGAGTAGCTCACATGTCTGACAGCCTGCTTCTTCTATCCACAGGCCTGACAACCCGCTTCTTCACTCTCGCTTCTCAACACATGGGAAATATGATGACAGCAATATAAACTGGACGTGGGGAAACAATGAAACGCAGGCAACCCGCAGGGTAAGGGTTCAGTAAGATATCAGTTCGGGCTTGTTGCAGAGGTTCATGATGGTAACGGTTCAACAATGGAAGACCAACTCACTACGTCCTTTTTCAGTGCGTGGGTGAATCAGGGCAATGAATGGCTAGCATGATCGGAATGTTGGGAGTGAGGGTGGTGAGAGAACTCGTCTGTGCCTTAATCGTGAGTGCGAACCCATGAGGAAAAAATGGCAAGAATGCCCCTCGTGAACCCCCACAACGATGGAATTTCCCACATAAATCTGCATGCATGTTGGATGACACTTGGCTCTCCAAGAGCACGTTCCTCTCCACTTGGAACTTGTTCCTCTCCCCAAAGGAACATAGGATAAATGGGTTTATTTATAAGCTAATTGGGTGATGTGAAAGTGAAAGAGAGATCTAACCTAAGTTAATTTGAAAGAACTAAATTTAAAAGCCACTAAATTTGGAAACCTAAATTTAAGTGTCAGGCACCAACTTATCAGGAACCAATCTATTATGAGGATGAGGACACCAATCCTGTCTCTAAGAACCCACTTACATTTTGCACGCACCAAATTTCCAAACACCAACCTGTTATGAAGACATAATCCTATGCCTTGCACCACCCTGCCACCCTGAAGTAAATAAGTTATTCAATGTTTGATTAATCACACAACAAATATTGTCTTTACCATTCCTTTAGTTGTTATTCCTGTAAATATGATATTCATGTAGATCGACTTTTCCTGTAATCTGTTATTCCTATAGATCTTATTTTCCCGTAATCTTTTATTCTTGTAATCTACTTTTCCCGCAATTTTCTTTTCCCATAATATTTTTTCTCGTAATATGATATTCATATATATTTACTTTTCCTGTAATTTGTGATCCAGTAGATCTACTTTTCCTATAATATGATATTCATGCAGATATATTTTTCCTGTAATTTGTGATTCGCGATTCATGCAAATCTACTTTTCCTGAAGATCTATTTTTCCTTTAATATTTTATTCAATCTACGATTCTTGCAAATCTATCTGCAATTTATGTAAATCTATTGATAAAATGGAAGAGTAGAGTATAATACTCAAATATTCAATTACTGTAATATCAATACATTGGACTCTATTATATAGAGTGCACCATGATAAATGGAGAGGTTGAGATATTCTCTCAACCATACACCAAACAATGATCTCACCAATCCAACTCTCTAACAACCTCTTAAGAATAGGATAACACAACTCACGTAGACATTAGCTCTACTTTTCAATACATTAGCAAGCATATTAGATAAGTAGGAATTATATATTCCAACACTCTCCCTTAATGACTACTTATCTAAATATCTATGTGGTGATATCTTCATGTGCTTCCTCTTGTACCTTCATTTGATTATTGGCATCCATATAAAAAGAAATCTGTCTACCGGAATACATGGGTCATCAACCATTGTAACCGCCAATTCTCTAGGAATCATTTTCAGCCACATGGTTCATTCAACCATTCTTCCTCATACCTAGGTTTTTTTCGGCTTACCCATAACCATGCTCTGGGTTTTCTCGGATTACCCTCAACCATGCATCAGGTTTTCTCGGATTACCCTCAACCATGCACCAGGTTTTCTTGAATTACCTGTAACCATGCTCTACATAGTGGTTTTTAGATCACCACTAAGTTTTCACATTAGGGGGTATACAATGACTCAAGTACATACTTAAGTATTCTCTAAGATCACTACACAGACTTGCTTTCAATTACATGTGTAACTCATATTATAGTATGCACACCTTCAAACAAACAATACCTGTTAAATCATAACTCTATCACGCTTTTCACAATCATATTGGAGACTGTGTGAGTCTGACGGAATGAGCACGTACAACTCACTTCGCTATAACACCTCCATGCAATGGGTCCTTTGTCATCTCTAAGGCCATACAAATAAACACCCATGTAAGAGAACTTCTTGAACATTCTCATCTTCGGGTGCACTATACTGACCTCCACATCAACGTCTATCAAGACTGCAGCTAAATCAACACATGGTGCCCCTTCTTTTTACATAGGCACCCTTGTGCACGGGTTCAACAATTACGAGTTCACAGTCCACTATTCAACAACTTTTCCAACTCTCCACGGGCGTCTCAAACACCTTTTCTCAACAATAATTCCATTGATATGCACATGATGGTTGTGGAAACAACACATCAAGTCACGACCTCTCCTTTTCTACGCATTTGGTAGCCATTGAATCTCGTTTCGACAGTCCCTCGCATCTTTCAGCCACAAGAAATTGAAAATTGTGACCAATTTTGCAGAATTTGACGTCACTTTTCTGTCGAATTCATCCAAGACAACAAGGACATCTTTGTGAAGCCGCTGCTCATACAGATCGACATTGAAATTCGCCCTCCTCACCTGTCTCTGCACCAATTCGACCTGCTCCCTTACATCCTCCACGACATTCAACAACTTCAATGGGAGAACATCCAAGGCCGTCGCCATGTCCTGATTCAGTTCATGGAACTTACACGCTATACTTTCCCCCTACATCAGTAACCAAAAACGGTTGCTCCCGCTACAATCCTCGAGAAAAATCTTGGTCCTCTGTAACATAATATACAACTGATTGAAACACAATACGTTTAACACCAGCAATGTGTCAAGTGCTCTCTTGCACGCTAGAAACTCGTGGCTTCTCAACGGAGGCTTATCCTTTAGATGAGTGATTCCTCCAACAAACTGTTCTTCTACAGTGAAATGACTTTTGTCACTAGATTTGAAGCAAGTATTTTGCCTCCAATTCCGAGTGGATAAACACGTTGGGAATTATAATTTGTTGGGCATTAATTCAATCTCTAATTTTGCACAGATGATAAGCTGGGAAAAGTTTGGTCTCAATTCCAATCGGGCCAACGATCTAATTTTTCTGCAAGATACCAGATATATAAAATATGCAGAACAGAAATAAAATGCTAGAAATGGCAGAATAACAGTAAAATATCCAGCATAATCTCCACAATAACACAGAAATGATATAAGAACAACAATAGAAATAACACTTTGATTCAGAAAGCAATGTTCACAGGCCTCTTCGAGGGGGCAACCTCCAATCGAGCAATGCTCTCTTACAATAATCTCCAAGCTAGGGTTTTCATACCCTCGACCCTTATTTATACTAAATATGTCTATTAAGAGAAGCATCTAGAGGAAGATCCTTCTAGAAGAGGAAGCTTCTATTAGGTCTTCTTACGTCCGCCTTATTCTATTTTATTGAAAGGCCTTATTAATATTGACCTTTATTACCTCCGAATACATTGATCTACCTATGTGCGGGTTAGGACCTTAACACTTTCATTCAGAGTTACATTAGAGGGTCCTCTCATCATATCACGTTATGTTCTTTCACACAACGGCTGCTACCTCTCACTCTGGGAGACTATTTTCTTCTTCAACAAAGACAGAACGATGGCTTTCTTCCCACCTACCAGGCGCTCTCTCACGCCGCTCTCTCACGGTCTACTACAAGAACACCGACACCAATATACCAAGACCACAACAAGTCAACGATCTTATGCAAAACAACAAATAACTACAATCACCAATAATTTACTCTACTCTCCGCATTTTCCTGGGCACTCCTGTGAGGGAGTCACATCTAGCCATGAAGCTGTGATACCATGATAAAATGGAAGAGTAGAGTATAATACAAAAATATTCAATTACTGTAATATCAGTACATTGAACTCTATTATATAAAGTGTACAGGTTGTTATCAGATTTAACTTATTCTAGAGATAAATGGAGAGGTTGAGATATTCTCTCAACCACACACCAAACAAGGATCTCACCAATCCAACTCTCTAACAACCTCTTAAGAATAGGATAACACAACTCAGGTAAAGATTAGCTCTACTTCTCAATACATTAGCAAGCATATTAGATAAGTAGGAATTATATATTGCAAGATCTATAACAATTAAGAATCAATACCTCAATTATGCCTTATACTAGGACAACATAAGAAACATATATCATCTCGTCATCATCCCACACTCCAAACCTAGAGACCAACCTCAACAATGCCAAAACTCAATCACAATTGAAAAACATGACAAAAAAAATAATCCAAAAAACATAACTCAAGATCAATTATGCATCAATGAAATATTACTCTTATATTAACTTAACTTCTCTCAAAATATATATATATATATATATATATATATATATATATATATATATCTATCCAAAAAAAACATAATAAAATTAAATTAAATACCACAAACAATTTATTAATATTAATTTAATTATCAAAAATAATTTTTAACAATATAAATTTACAATTTCCATAAAATATATTACTACACTAATCCAAAAACCAAAAACATACAATTTATTAATATTAATTTAATTATCAAAAATAATTTTTAACATTATAAATTTACAATTTCCATAAAATATATTACTACACTAATTCAAAAACCAAAAACATATTGCAATATTTTTTTGGAAATTATAATACATACCTTATTCTTAATTATACAAAATATAAATTCACTAATTTTATAATTTCATTACTCTTAAAAAAAGCTTATTTTCCATAAAATATATTACTACACTAATCCAAAAACACATTGCAATGATGTTTTTGGAAATTATAATACATACCTTACTCTTAATTATATAAAATATAAATTCACAAATTTTATAATTTCATTACTCTTTAAAAAAAACTTATTAACAATATTTGTGATAAAAATTTCGATATCAACTTATCTATTGTTTTAACGGGCCACCTTCAAATCATAATTGTTTAGTTAAAATCTTTCATATATATGTGTGGGGCTGTGATTGGACATTTAATTTAAGATATATATATGGGGGACTCGGATTGCATATTTAATTAAAATTTTTAAATTTAAAGATTATTGTATTAAAAGTAATGAGATTTTTTACAATTAATATAATTAGATATGATATAGATATCATAAATGTTATCACAAAAGATGATGATGATGATTAATTTTAGCTAAGATTGAATTGGTCTATGTGATTTTAATAGGGTAAGTGATTATTTGAGATTCTTTAGAATTTTGTTTCTGTTCTTGAAAAGCATCAAGAGAAGTTTTCCAAGATCGTCATACTTTTGTTGAGTTAAGAGGTTAGGAAGGTTGGTAGTGTGATAAATATTTTGAAAATGAGATCTAATATAGGTATAGGTTGGACAATCTAAGAGAAAGTGCTTTTCATATTCAACCTTCTTAGTGTCACAAAGGTGACACACTCTTTCATCCCATGGTGTTTTAGGAATTGACCAAAACTCATTTTCATTATAGAGCTTGTGAGAATTTATTCTTATCTTAACAATACTTATTTTTTTCTTTACACTTGACAAAATAGATAGATAATTTTGATCTTCTAGATTAGGATTGATTACATCCTTATAGTATTTTAGTTTTCATTTTTCTTATATTAAATATAAATAATTATTATTTAATTTTATATATAAATTAATTTATTATATTAAATAATAATAAAAATACATTAAAATTTTTTTAATCATCTCTATATTTAATAAATTTAAAATTAAAATAATTTACGTTAAGAAAAGTTATGCAATTAAAGATTGAATATTTGTCATTTGGACATATGACCCTTAAAGTTTGTCAATTAAAGATTGAATATTTGTCATTTGGACATATGACCATTAAAGTTTGTCAATTAAAGATTGAATATTTGTCATTTGGACATATGACCATTAAAGTTTGTCAATTAAAGATTGAATATTTGTCAATTATAGATTGAATATTTGTCATTTGGACATATTACCATTAAATATTTCAATGAATCAATTAATATTAATATTGTTTGGCTATTTAGACATATTACCATTAAATATTCCAATGAAATAGTTAATTAATTAGTTAATATTGTTTGGTTTATTTTTATTGTTTTTCCGTATTAATCTTGTTTGGCTATTTAGACATATTATCATTAAATATTTCAATGAATCAATTACTATAGTTAATATTGTTTGGTTTGATAATACATTAATGGTTGATTATTAATTAATATATTAATACATAAATATATTGATGTGTTAAAGTAATATTGTATCACGTCGATCGCCCAGATCATGGACGCCCCAGGGGATCCAGATCCGCCCCCGGAGGTACTAGCTTTCATAACCATGATGGTTGCTGGCCTTAAGCGCCCGCCCTCTGCGAGTTAGCAGAAGTTTGTAAGGAAAATGGATTTAATCCCCTCGGTGGCCCTGCCAGAAGAGGAAACCTGTAAAGCGGCCTTGAATCTGGCTGAGAGAGGTCTCATAGGCCAGTTCACGAGCCTCTGGCCATCCCCCAAATCGGTGGAGGAGTGGATGCAAAGGAATTGGAAGCCATTGATCAAAGAGGGAGTCAAAAGCTTTTTCGTAGGAAAGGGTTTCTTTGTATTTGTCTTCAAAAACCCGGACGACAGAGGATTAATCTTCAGAAATGGACCATATTTCATGGGACCTCAGGGTCTTTATCTAAACAAATGGTCACCAGATTTTGACCCCACCCAAGACGTTCCCTCTGTTGTTCCGGTTTGGGTCATGCTCCCTCACCTACCTCTTCATTGTTGGAACCATAAATCCCTTCAGATCATTGGAAATGCGTTGGGAAAATGCATAGACCAAGCTGCAAGAAAGGATCAGTATTCTTGCGCTCGTATCTACGTAGAAGTCGATCTAGAAGAGGGGCTCCCTGAAGAAATCAATCTCACTGTAGCGGGGTGGACGCATGTCCAAGAGTTGGACTATGAACAACTACCTTTCAAATGTAGACATTGTCATGGGTACAGACATTTTGCAAAGCATTGCAAGAAGAAAGTTGAGGAACAAGCATACAAACATAACGGGGATCAATGGACCCTAGTACAAAAAAATGCAATCACAAAAAAAGGTATAGGTAAAGGTCAAACTATCGGTGGTCCTAGCAGATCTAGAACTGTACAAGAAAAGGATGCAACTCCAAAAGGAATAGAAAGTGCTCAAAATAATCAAGCAAAACCAACCCAGGGGAATGAGGAACAGGCAGAAATACCATCTTCAAACGAAGAGGGAGGGGAAGTAAATGAGACTGAAGCCAATCAAGGCAGCCCCTCCAATCCCTCTTATGCAGAAATTGCAAGGAAAAAACCAGTGGAAATCTCAGGATCTTCAGAGGATGAAATCTATGAGCGACCTGGAAAAAAAGAAGGAAGGAAATCCCATAAAGAAAAGAGGGAGGAGGAGGCAGAAAGGTACAAAAAACAAGGAAGCCAGTCAACAATAGAAATGTCTATTGGGCGAAACACCAGACCAAGACCTTCCAAGGGAGGTCCCAACCCCCCTCAAGTAAATAATGAATCTCGTCTCTTGGAATTGTAGAGGACTGGGGAATCCCTACAAAATAGAAGCAGTCAAGGACCTTTTGAAAGCAGCTCCCTCAGATATTCTCATGCTCCAGGAGACCAAAATAGAAGGGCAAGCCCTTCTAGATATTAGTGGAACAAAGTGGAAAAAGAGATCAGGCAAAGCAGTTAGTTCAAGGGGAACCTCTGGAGGGCTGGCAACTATGTGGACCAAAGACCTATTTCATCTGAATAAGCATTATGAAACCCAGCATTGGATATTCACGGAACTGAAGCACAAAGCAAGTAAGTTTTCCATTTCTCTCTTTAACCTTTATGTACCTGTCTCCTATGCTGAAAAACGAGAATGTTGGAACACTCTCTCGACCTTTTTAGAGGAAGTTTCTCCCAGCAATATCATCATAGCCGGGGATCTGAATATTGTAATGAAAGAAAAAGAAAAGAGGGGGGGCTCCAGCATCAGAGACCCCATACTGACCAAGGTCGAGGAGATCACACAGACCTGGGATCTTTTAGACTTCAACCCTTTCCAAGGTATGTATACTTGGTCCAATAATAGGGTGGGAATGGACCATATCTCTTCCCGTTTAGACCGATTTCTGGTGCAAAGCGCTATAATGATGAACAATAAGATCATCATCACCAAAATTCTGCCTAAACTCACCTTAGACCATAAGCCAATACAACTTCTCCTGGAAGAAGAAGAAGACCTGGGCCCTATTCCTTTTTGATTCAGTCCTTTATGGATCGATAGAGATGGGTTTTTAGAGACAGTTAAAACAGCTTGGGCCAATTCCTTCTCTAGATCCTCAAGCTATGTATGGGAGAAAAAGTTGAAAGCCACAAAACAAGCTCTCAAGGCCTGGATAAAGAAACCAGCTCCAACTCTTATTGAACAAAGAAAATAAGCAGTTCAGTCATTGCAGACCCTGCAAACGGATATGGAAATCCAAGACATCACAACAGAGACGTTGGAAAAAGAAATAAAAGTGCAACGATCCACATACCAATCTTTTCGAAGTGAAGAAGAATATTGGAGACTCAAATCCAGAAGTCTCTGGCTAAAGGCAGGGGACATGAACACCTCTTTTTTCCACCGGCAATACAGAGCGAGACTATCTAGGAACCACATAGCAGAAATAAAAATAGAGGATGGCCAAGTCTGCAAAGGCTTCAATCAAGTCAATGTTGCAGCAGAGTCTCATTTCAAGAATTTATATAGACAAGATAGTCAAAGTAGTGACTAGGAAGTTGTCGACCTCCTCTCTAATATCCCTTCTCTCATCAGCTCTGAAGACAATGCATTACTATGCAGAATCACCAACGAGGAAGAAATCATCAAAGTAATCTGGTCCATGGAGGTAGATAAGGCACCTGGGCCTGACGGATTCACAATCCACTTTTACAAATCTTGATGGCACATTATCAAGGACGATCTCCAGAAAATGATAAATGGGTTTATGAAAAAAGTGAAGGTAGGAGGAGGAACCAACTCCACTTATATCGCGTTAATTACCAATAAATCCAACCCTGAAACATTTGCAATATTTAGACCCATATCGTTGTGTAATGCATCCTACAAGATCCTGACAAAACTACTGGCAAACCGGATCAAGCCACTTCTAAAAAGACTGATCTCCAGTCCTCAAGGCGGCTTTGTGGAAGGAAGGCACATATTTGACAATTTAATCCAAGTCCAAGAGATAATTCATTCAAGCATTCAGCGGAAAGAGAAAGGAATGTTGATTAAATTAGATATGGCAAATGTATTTGACAGAGTCAACCATTCTTTCCTGTGCAAGGTTCTTCTCGCCTTCGGCTTCTCGTCACACTTTGTTCAGCTAATCAAAGCCTGCATTGATAGTCCATGGGTCACCCCTTTAGTCAACGACCGTCCAACCAAATTCTTTCAAGAATAGAGAGGCATCAGGCAGGGATGCCCTCTCTCCCCTTTCCTGTACATTCTAATGGCGGATTCCCTCAGCTGCAAACTCAATGCCGAAAGGTTAGTTGGCAATATTCTGGGCCTCAAAGCTTCAAATGGAATAGAACCTATGAACCATGTTCTTTTCGATGATGATTCCCTGCTTCTCGGGGGAGCCTCCAATAGAATAGCCAAAGCCTTCGACTCAGCAATCAGGACTTACTACAGATCTTCGGGAGCGCAAGTCAATGACATCAAAAGAAAAGTCTACAGCTGGAACATCGGCCAGCCCGAAATCACAGGTATCATATCTATCCTCGGGTTCAAAGGCCATGCAAATTGGGACAGGTTTAAGTACCTTGGGCTCCCCATCACTTTTGGCGCAAATAAAAGATCGCTTTGGAGAGACTTAATTTCAAAAATCAAATCTAAAATCGCTGTGTGGGGAGGCTACTGGCTGACGAAGGGAGGTAAAGTCATATTAATAAAATATGTGCTGTCTGCGCTCCTAATTTACCAAGTAGCCTTTCTTCTCGCTCCTCGATCAATGATGGAGCAGATCTCCAAGATCCTCAGAGATTTCTTGTGGCAGGGAGGGAAGGGCAACGAAAACAAGAGTCACCTGGTGAACTGGGAAATTGTTCAAAAACCCAAGGCAGAGGGAGGGCTGCAAATCAGAGATCCCACCCTTTCCAATCTAACGCTAGGAGGAAAGATTTTATGGACGCTGATCCATGAACCCACGCACCCAGTTAGTGTCACTCTGCAAGAAAAATACAGAGTTAATAAATCCCTCAACAAACTCCAAAGTGATAGCCCAGTAAATTGTATGCAGGTGTGGAAATTGTGTTGCAAAAGAAGCAATTTTTTCAAAAAATCGCTCTATAGAATACCTGGAAATGGTAAACGTACACGCCTGTGGCAGGATATCATCATGGGGAAAGACCCCTTGGCAGAAAACATGGACATAGAAGAACTCAGAGCCTGGATGGAAAGAGCAAGAGTAAACAGTTTATATGATCTGTCGAATTGGGATCAGCATGGAGAGTGGGCAGGATGGGATTTTCATGGAGTCCCAGTCCGATTAGCACTGCAACAATCCAATCTCGAAGACCTGCTGGAGGACACCGCCCTGTTCAATAGGACCATGAAAGACAGTTGGAGATGGGGCAAGACAGGAGTTTACACCACAACAGCAGGATATAGCGCATTGCAGGCTTCAAGAAACAACAGTCAAACTCCGGCTTTTTGGAAAAATGTTTGGGAACCGTTGGCCATACCAAAAGTGAACTTCTTCTTCTGGACCCTGGTGCACAATAATCTTCTAACGGGTGATAATATGGAGAAACGAAACATAGCAGGGCCACACAGGTGTGTGTTATGCAACAATAATTCTGAAATAGCCCAACATCTGTTCATGGACTGCATTTTCGCTAAAGAGCTATGGGGTCTCATGCTGCAGGACTTTTAGATCACAATCCCTCCCCAGAACTTTGTTGCGGAACTCTTTGCCTCTTGGAGATGAATATACCCCCGGAAAATTCCATCAAAGTCTTTCTGGCGCAAAATCTAGACAGCCATCCCCAAATATGTATGCTGGAAAATTTGGTTGGCACGCGATGATCAGATTTTCAAAGAGGTGCAACACTCCCCGTTGCAAGTAGATACAAAAGCTAAATCTTTCCTCCTAGAAGCTGCCCAACAACAGTATTTTAAAGAGGCTCACCCATTACAACCAGAGGAAAAGAGGTGGCTAATTCCTCTTGCACCTTATCTGAATAAGCAACTCCTCTCCCTACAAGCAGTCAAACTAGATTGGTGGATAAGAGATGATGATGACAAATTTCAGAATTGGTGGCAGAATAAAAATATAACCACAATCTTCTTTGATGGGGCATCCAAAGGAAACCCCGGTGTAGTTCGCGCTGGGGGGGTCATATACTCCCCGAACGAGACCACAAGATATTTCTTTTGCTGGGGATTAGGGTAGAAATCCAACATCCAAGAAGAGCTGCTAGGGATTATCAAAGCTTGCCTAATTGCCAGAGAAAAAGGTATCAAAGACCTTCAAGTTTTTGGAGATTTAGAGATAATAATAAAAAGCTTAAACATGGAGGCAAGGTTCAGCAACGCTAGCCTAAACAAAACCTTGGACAGATTGTAGAGAGTCCTCCTAGACTTCAACTCGTGCAAGTTTTATCATATTCTAAGAAGGTCAAATAGTGAAGCCGATCAGATGGCGAACAAGGGCAACACACTTATGAAAGGACTGTTAATTGTAAACAATGAAAGCTTCGTCCAACTTCCCTAAGAATGTTGTAAGCCATAAGTAGAGGCAACTAGCAGACATCATTGTAATAAGGGTCGCTCAGGCAAAGACCCGTCTTCTTTTCAGCTAAATAAAATCCATATCCGTTACAGTTAAAAAAAAAAAAAAGTAATATTGTATCAATTAATTAATACATTAATAAAGTATTAATATATTTATGTATTATATTTAAAAAGTAATAATACATAAATAAAATAATACAAATTAACAATACATTATTGAAGTACTAATACATTAATAAAGTATCAAAGTATTATTAATCAATAAATTAAAAAAGAATGATTGACCATGTATATGGTTAATAGTTGTTGACCTTCATTATGGTTGATCGAGGTTGATTATTGTTGACCATGCCCTTGGCTAACCTTTGTAGAACATGTAGAGTTGATTATAGTGGGAAATGTTGATTATGTTTAACAATGATTTACTATGGTACTACTGCATTGTAAGGTTGATCAGGTTTTCTTCATCAGATTGCGACATGAGGTTTTGTTCATCACATGGTGACACGAGGTTTTGTTCATCACACTGCAACATCTAGTTATGTTTGAAACATTGAGACATTGTGAAATGTTCATCTCATTGTGACATTAGTATATGTTTGTCAGATTGTGACATTGAGAAATGTTTGTATCATTGCAATAATGGGTTATGTTCATCTCATTGTGACGTCGGGATATGTCCGTCTCATTGTGACATTATGCTATGTTCATCACGTTGTGACATCGAGAAATGTTCATCTCATTGCGATGTCAGGAATTGTTCGTCGCATTGAGACATTAGGAAATGTTCATCACATTGCAACGACGAGAAATGTTCATCACATTGCGGCGTCAAGAAATGTTTGTCACACTGTGACATCGAAAAATGTTCATCACATTGCGACATCAAGAAATATTCGTCAATTGTGACGTCAGGAAATGTTCGTCTCATTGCAACATAAAGAAATTTGTGTCTCATTCCGACATTATATTATGTTTGTCACATTGGGATGTTGGTAAATGTTTGTCTCATTGTGACATCAGGTTATGTTCGTCACATTGCGATGTTAGGAAATGTTTGTATCATTGCAATGTTGGCCTATGTTTCTCACATTGCCACATTGGGTTGTGTACATCACATTGCGACAGTGGGTTTTATTCGTCAAATTTAGATGTTTGGAAATGTTTGTCACATTTTGATGTCAAGATAAGTGTGTCACATTGGAACATGATGATATGTTCGTCACATTGTGACAATTGTGCTATGTTCATCACAATGCCATCTTCATTTATGTTCAACACATTGCGACGTTGGGATATGATAGTGACAGTGTGACCTTGGGCTATGTTCGTCACATACCCACATTGGGAAATGTTCGACACATCGTGACGTAGGGACTGTTCGACGCATCATGACATAGGGAAATGTTCATCACGTAGTAAGGTTTATTCATGGGCATCACATTGCAATGTTCATGTAAGGATATGTTGGGTTTAGTCACATTGTAACATTACACCACATAGCGTGTTCATTTATGGTTATCTCAAATAGAAAAATTACTTAAGATTTATGTTAAAGTGAGATGTTCGAGAATGGTGATGTTTCATTCTGATATTCAACTAGGTTGGATTATAAGGAATTGGTATGTTCCTCAATGGTTATGTCACATTGTGACATAGATGAAGGGTTGGGTTATGTCACGAGGATTATATCAACATAACTATGGCTCACATCAGATTACAATGATAGGGCATAATTGTCATATTGCAATAGAGGGATATGTTTGTGACATTGCGACATTGAATTATGTAGGATTGCATCTCTTTCCGATGTTGGTGAAAGGTTATGTTCAAATGAAATTTCGGGATATGTTTGTGACATTGTGATGTTGAGTAATGTTGTTCACATTGCAATGTTGAGTTTCAATACATTGCAAGATTGAATTATGTTCATCACAATGCAGCTCTAACACATTGTGAAATGGATGTTTTGGCAAAGTTTTTTGAGAAAAAATCCAATGAGATTTTTTCATTTGTCACAAAGATAGGAATTTTGAATTAACATAATATATTGCATGGAAGGAAACTTCCATGCATTGTAATGTTAATTAAAACTTTATCATAGTTTATTGTATCGGAGATAAATTAAAACTTTATCATAGTTTAATTGGATCAGAGGTAAATTAATTTTTTATCATAGTTAAAGATATTTATATGATAATATTTTATTATTAATTACTATAATATTATAAATACTTTATTAATAGAGTATTATTAATAATATGAATTATTATTATTATTATTATTATTGACTAATAATAATAACTAATACCCTTCTGATTCCTGAGCGGCTAGGGTTTCCCTAGTCGATTCCTCCCGCGCAGCCGCTTCCCCCTGCACAGTTGATTCCCCCCGTGCAACCGCTCAGCTTTGCCTCTCTCCATGATGATGTGACTTCCTTCGAGGGTTCTGGATTGGTATGCGACCCTTGGCTTGGAGGGTATCCGGTCTGCTGGTAGCTTCGACCCCATGGGCTACTTTGTTTTCCCCCTACCTCTTTCTTTGTCGACGAGTCTCTAGTCGTTTCCTTTCCGGTGGATCCACCACTGTGGGCTCCCCCATCTTTCCTGCGTCTACTCGGGACAAGATCTAGTGCTCTGTTTGTATCCTGCGGCCCTTGGCCTAGATGTGGTTTTTTCTCTTTGGTCTGGCAGAGATGCTACTCTAGTTATTGTCATGATGGGAGGTACTATGACTCTCAAACCTGATGGAGATTCATCCTTAATCCCTCATGCAGACCTTTGGTGGAAAAATATTGGGTCTCTGGACCTGGGATCTGGTGTTTGGTGCAACGATTGCTGGGTATTTTTCTACTCTTTGGAGGTTGGGTTGGAGCTTTGAGGTCCATCTTTTGGGCGTGTAGTGTGGATCTCTGGATCTGCACTTTGAGGTCATCTCTTAGGCGTGCAGTTTTGGCCTATCTTTTAGATGTTGGTTTTACTCAATTATTATTATATATTTTTCTTCTCTTTTACCCATAATTGGGGAGTGATTCATGCACCTGTAAAATGTAATTTGGTTGTTTTTCGATGAATAAAATTACAATTTTTTCCGAGGAAAAAAAAACACTAATACCCTTCTATATTATTACTGACAACATTTGACTATATTTGAAAACATTAATATTAATGACTATATTAATGATATTAATATTAATAATATG
>ML778114.1:1050899-1071253 GCA_009831015.1 Picea engelmannii | reverse complement strand
AAGGGGGGAACAATGGGGGAGAGAGAGAGAGGGGGGAAGAGGAAGACAGGAATACTGGGGAATAGGGAAAGGGATATGGAGAGGGAGAGATGGGAAGATAATGAGAAAGAGAAAGGGAGAGAGCATTTGGAGAGAGAGAGGAATATAGAGGGAGGGAGGGAAAGAGGGGCAGAGTGAGAAGGAAAGAGAGAGGGGGAGAATGGGGAAGAGGGGAAGGAAGAGAGAGAGAGAGAGGGAGAGAGAGAGAGAGAAAGAGAGGGATATTTTATGTTAAGAGGAACATGCATGCATTTATGTTCTTAATAACCTGCAAATGCTTTAGTAACACATGCGCATTCCTAAAGTGCTCATGTTATTTAATTTCAATTTGTTTTAGGAACACATGCGTGTTCCTGAACACAGGTTTCTTAGGAATGCACACACACTCTTGAGAATGCACACACATTCATGGGAACATGCCTGCGTGGCTTGTTGAGTGGAGGTTCGGAATTTTCCGAACCTGTCACATGAGGAATGTGTGCACGTTCCTAGAAATGTGCACACATTTCTGTGGGTGTGCGTTCCTTCTCACCTTGTTGCCACTTTATCGTCCAACAACTTTGTGCACTCACTATTAATAATATGACTATATTAATATTCATAATATTAATGAAAAAATCTGTTAATAAGCATTAATAATACTATTAATAACCATTAATAATTATTTATATTACAATAGTCCCTAATATTAACCAGTTTTACTGTAATAATGTATTATTAATAATTAACTCTAATTTTAATAGGAATAAACCTAACCCTAATCTTTCCCTAATCCTAATATTGCATAACTTTTGAAATTTTTGTTTATGACAATGTAGAATATCATTAAAAAGTTTTAAAATAGAAAATAATCTTTGCTTACTTGCAGTGACTCTTTGCAAGTGGACATTTTGAACGTGTAGATCAGTAAAATGAACAAATTGATTGATATATTATACAAACATAAGGAAGCAACGAGACTATTTCATGGAGAAGATTCTAAGAATTTTTATTTATTTGTAACACTAATATATGAGAGAGAAGCTGAGAGAGAGAAGATTATAAGACACCGAGAGTTCTACGAAAAAGAGAAGCAAAGGAAGGAAGAAATTATTAGCATTAAAAAATTCAATATAAAGTTTGTGGAAAATTCGAGCTAGAATGAAAGTTGACAATTGAGTATTGTTTTGAATACAATATATCAATGGGCTCGCTACTTAAAAAAAAAATTATATTTATATGCTTGTTATTGGGCTTAAAACAAACCTATAATTAACATTATTGGATGATATTTTTTCACATGTTTTCTATGCATATCTTTAATATTTATGATATTTAATCACAAAGGGATTTGTAACTCCCATTATGTTATCTAATTAATTGTGTATTAATTGTGTAAATGTATTTAATGTATCAAAAGAATTATATATTTGATTGCCATACTGAAAGATAAATTTTTTAGTGCATGATATTACATTATTTTTTAATCAAGATGTTTATATATATTGATTCAAAACCACAGATTTATTGATTCTAAGAAAAAGTACATAGAAACCGAGGTTGTTGGATTGTTGAATCTCTTTGACAAAATCATCAAGATTTTATGATGCACAACGCCTTCAATTATTCCTTTTATTGTGAGTTTCTTTCATTTTGAGGATTGCATGTGTATGTATTGATAAAAATGCATTATAAATGAATGAGTATTGTTTTATATAAGTTCTGGAAATATGTTTTCAATCCAAAATTGTATACTATCTTAGAAAATAAACATTCTTATTACAACAAAACAAAAAATCCATGATTTTAGTGACCTGTTATTATGTATATTTACATTTACATGATACCACATAATTATTAGATTGAACACCCACAAAATCATTAAACCATTTTTTTGGTTTTAACTTATGTGGCTTCTCCATTTTAATTTAGGAAAAAAACTTATGTGGAATTTTTTTATGTATAATAACTTGTATGCACCCTCTAAGTAAAAGTAAAGCACAAATATGTGTTATCTCATTTTCCATGAAAACCACCTTTGAGTGACCTTTTAACTTTTACCGAACACCTTCTAATCCAATAACAACTGCATCTTCTATAGATTTTCCTTTAGACCACATAAGAACTTCACCATCTATGAATGAAACCCTGAAACCTTTCTTATCTAAGGATGAAATAGAAAGTAAGTTATTTTTCAAACCCGGTACATATAGTACATCCTTCATTCTAATCAGAGTTCCTGAATTGAATTAGTAGGTGGCTTATCCCATTCTTTTGATTGGGTACTAATAATCATCTCCCAGTGAAACTTTATGGGGGGATTCCTTCTCGATAAGTGTAGAGAGAGTGTTACTCTGGCCCATCATGTGCTTAGAGGCACCATTATCTATGAACCAAGTATCCTCTTCAAGTGTCACAGATCCTGAGAGAGCGGAAAACAACACATATTCTTCAATCTCTTCTTTAACTAACTTGGTTTGTGTCTCATCATCTTCAGTTGCATGGGCATGATGTATTTTTTTATTTCTGTTCTTGTATTCTTCCCTTCTAGAAGGACAATTCTTAGCAATGTGTCCCATTTTATCACAATGATAACACTGGTAGGAGGAGAAATCATTTTTCCTTCTTTGACCTTTATGATATTTCTAGAATCTCTTCGGAGAGGGAGACTCTTTATGAAAGTGAGTCTCCTTTTGAAAATTAGACTTTCCCTTTCCACCCTTAACATGAGAAACTAGGGCTTTATCTTCATCTCTTAATAGGACAGCTTCTCGGTTGGCCACTCTTGATTCTTCTTGAACACATTCTTCCCATAAATGGTCAAATTGGAGTTTCTCTTTTCTTGCACAAATAGTTTGGATGAAGGCATCCCAAGGTCTTGTGAGACCATTAAGAGTTGTCATCACAAGTTCATCTTCATCTAAGTTGTCTCCAATTGCCTCTAATTGCTCCTTGAATTGAGAAACCCTAGAGAAATAGTCTTGAATTGTTTCTCCTCTTTGCATCTTTGTATTCTTGAGTTGGGTTCTCAAGTTCATCTTTCGGTTGATGTTCCTTCCTTCATACATTCAGGTTAGGGAATCAAACATATATTTTGGAGTATTCTTAGAAGACACTTGACAGATCAAGTGGTCTTTAATGGAATCTTCAATTATTCTTTTAGCCTTAATCATATCAATCTTGTACTTTTCTTTGGGTTTCGGTACATTTTCTTTTATGAATTTTTCAAGGTCATTCTCTTCAATAATGAGTCCAATTCTGTACTTCTAGCCATGAAATTTTTTTCCACACCTTCTACCTTGTCAACAAGCTTGGTGCTTGCAGAAATCTTGACCTGGAGCTAAGAAAATGACCAGAAAATGAAAGTTCTCAAAAATTGAAACTGAGGTTACCATAAGATGCACTGGGTTGAGGCAAGTTTGTTGGAGCTGATTGTTTCAAAAAAATCCAAGTTTTACCCCTTGAAACTTGACCTGCGCAATTCTGGACTAGTACTTCTGGTACTGGTTCTGGTTTCTTGGTTTTCTGGTACCATTCAAAAATAGGGTTTTACTTTTCAGAGAATCTAGCCACTGGAAAAGTTCACTCAAGCTGCCAAAAGATGCACTAGGGCAGGGCACACTTCCCAAGGTAATTTTTGGTCAAAATTTCCTCTTTAGTAGAAATCCCTAATTTTCTTGTAGGACAACAGTGACATCTAGATACCTAGTGAAAGATGATCTATTTAGTCAGGTTCTGATACCATGTTAAGTATTTACTGTTTTTATTAGGTTATTTCCAAATTACATGAGCATTCAATGCATTTCCAAAACAACAGTATAAAGAGGATCACTGAAAGAAACATAATCACAAGGTATGCGACATTTTATTCTGTGAAACCCTCATGGGAGAGAAAACCCAACAAAAAATTCCTCAATAATAGATTTCCAATATAATGCCAAGACTATGACCAAAAAACCAAAGACAGACCAAGACTGATCATGCGGCTCTCTTCTCCTTCTTCCTGCAACTATAACTACCTTCAAGATATGCACACTAGATGAGTGAGTGAGTGTGTGTAAATGAGACACAAACCTCACATATAAATACAAGTGTGAGATGGTTCTAGGGTTGTGTCTCTTCACTTGGTTGAGCCTACCTCTCGTAGAAGTGGCTAAAACCACTTTATAATTACTAGAGATCGACTTTACAAATACAACTATAAAAAAATAGTTTGACCAATCCACAAAAGGGGATTTGATCTTATAGAAGACACAACTTGATCAATCCAGAAAAGGGGATTTGATCTATAAAATAATAACTCAAATATAATTAGAATATTATTCGAAGTTACGATATTTCAAAAAATCCATCATCTTGGTCTCCAATCTGGTTGTCGGGTCACTGATTTTGTTAATGATCAACCCCCTCGATCCTTTGTCAGTGCTATATTTCTTCTTCATCTCCTATGCCAGAGCTTTCTCCTTTGTCTTGTCATATAAATATTGTTCTATCTTTTCTTCATCTGTTGGAAAACCTATAATCTATGTAATTAAATATAAATCTATTGATATGAGTTTGTCCATCCGTAGAACTCTCCCATGCACCAAGGAAAATAGTTGTTTCACATAGGCGTTGACATCTTTTCCTCTCCTGAAGTGGGGAATTTCTAATGGGTTCATGATACCTGTGTTATACAATCCAGCAATCCATTGCTTTGGCTCTAAAATTGGAACCCCTGATGGACTTGTACCTTTTCTCTCCATATATACTTGTGGCACAAACTCAATGAACTTTTCCCTATCTGTAATATCATTTTTCACATACTTTAGTTTATCTTCACATCCTATCATGGTAGGAAGGATCTTGACTCCTTTGGGTATGCACAATAGTGTTAGCATTACATCTTTTTGTTTGCGCGATGATATTTGTATTGTCTGTTTTCCATTTGACTTTGATTTATTTGTTGATGGACCTACTTCTTGGTGTATATCCTCTTTGTCTTCTGCATCTGAATATTTTTGTCCTATAATATATTCCACTAGTACTTCCTCTGACTATTTCACAGGCTCTGCAAGCGAGTTTTGTGCTCCTTTTTCTTATCCTCTAGGCTCATCCAACTATTTTCTTTCATCACTGTGCTCGTCCATCTTCTATGGTGCTCCTAGTCTAATTTTTTGCATGGGGTTCTTCTTTGTGCTAGGGTTTCTTGTTTCTCCCTGTGTCTCGACCTCCATCTCTTCTGTCGTTGGAACCTGTTTTTCTTCTACAAGTGGACTCACTAGCTTGATGACTGGTGAAGGAATGGCATCCACATCCATCACTCCCTCCAGCTGAATTTTTACCCCCCGGTTGTTGTATCCTATGATGACCTCATGGAAATGCATGTTTTCCTTGCAGTTCGATTGGGAGCTCTAACCTTTGTTGGTGCCATTATGATAGTTCCTACAAAAGTTTCTATGAATTTTCACTGAATACTTGGGAAATACCTGCTCACACCACGTTTTCACTCCTTAGATTTCATTTTCTCGATGTCACAATGAGTCTTGCCTTGCAAGTTTTTTTATTTTATAAGTCCCGTCATAAATTCTTTGTCGCGCTATACTTTTCCAACCACCATTTTTCCTCTTCTCGGTTGTTTTCCATCTCAGTGCGCTACTTTTCTGTCTTGTCACCGTTTTCTGGCACACAGTGTATTCCCATTCTTTCATTCCAATTGTTATCTTCTACGCATTGAATCATCTAACTGCATGTAAAACACTTATCCATCTACTTCCTTTTTTTGTATTTTTCTTCTTTTTCCAATTTTATTTTCTTTTTTAGTTTTTTTCTATATACACTATGTACAATTGTATTTTCATGCACTACAACTATTGAGGGTTACTGGTTCGATTATCCATATACAGTATTAGTCGACTACCATTCACCAATCCTTGCATCTCTTTGTATGTTAAATCCTTCAGTTGCACAACACCTCCATCTGTGATAGACTTTATCTCATATGGCGCTAGCCAATGTATCCTGAATATCCTTGGCAGTTGTAACTATTTACTGTCGTAGAGGAGAACCATATATCCTTCCTTAATTTTTTTCCTCTTTATGTGTCTATCATGCCAAGATTTATGTTTTACTTTATGTACCCCCTGATCGAAACCAACCATAATCACGTCTTATTCTAATTCCATAAGTTGAGCCAATCTTTATTGAGTTGCACCTCTTTCTTTCAAGTTTGTAATGGCTGCAATGCGCAAAATAGGTATCAAATATTCCAAAGGAACTACTTCTTCCTGACCATACACCAATCTGAAAGGTGTCTTCCCTGTGAGTTTCTTGCATGTAGTTCTATACGCCCATAATATTGTTGGTATATTCAAATCCCAATCATCCATGTTCAAATTGCAGATTTTAGTTAAGGCATTCTCCAATATCTTATTAAATGCTTCCATTGTTCCATTATCTTGAGGATGGCATAGAGTGCTCTTCCGATGGTGTATCTCAAATTATTCATTCATTGTCTGAATGGTACTGTTAATAAAATGAGTTCCTTTATCACTCATCAGAATCCTAGGGCATCTGAATATTGTAATTACATGTTCAAAAACAAAGTGTGTTGCAGTCTCTTCGCCACAATCATTTATTAATGTCACTTCAACCCACCTCATTAAATAATTTTTCATTGTAATAATGTACCTTGCTCCTGATATTCTAATTGGTGGATTTGTAGGTCCTACAAAATCGATTTCCCATTTTCCAAAAGATTTGAGAGTTAAATGAGGTCTTAATGGAATCTCATCCCTCCTGGATGGATTTCCTACCCTTTGAAAGACATCACAAGCTTGACAATACTCCTTTGCATCCTTAGAAATTGTTGGCCATCATAATATTGTGTGTAGTATCTTCTACACAATAGGTTTCCCTGCATAATGTCCTCCAGATATTCATTCATGTGATTCTACTAATATGATAGGTCATTCATTATCCATGACACATCTCCTTAAAACACTATTTGCTCCTAGTTTATACAAATGTCCTGCAATAAGTTGATAATCTGCAGCTCTAACTATCAAATTCTTATTTTCTACAATGTTATATTTCTTTGGGGAAAATATTGTACTAAAAAATTCAATGATATCAACAAAATATTCATCATCAATCTCCACTGAAAACAATTGTGAATCAGAAACATTGTCCTGCAAGTTGCTTGGTTCCTCTCCATTGGTTAACCTAGATAGATGATTTGGCCCTGCATTCAATCTTCCAGGTTTCACAACTACTTCAAAATCAAACTCTTGGAATAACAACAACCATCTACATATACTTCCCCCAAGAACTCACTTATTGACCAGGTATTTAAGAGTAGAGTGATCTGTGAACATCTTAAAATATTGGCCTAATAAATAATGTATGAACTTTTGCAATGCATACACCATAGAAAACCTTCTCTTTCTGTTGTATTATAATTTTGTTCTTACTTTGACAGTTTCCTACTTGCAAATCGTATTGGGTGATCTATATCACCTTCTCCTAGTTGTGTTAGTACTACGCCAAGTGCTATTGAATATGCATCCACATGAGCATGGAACTCCTTTGACCAATTTTGAAACACTAGAATTGGTGTTGTCACCATTTTCAGCTTCAATATGTCCAAACTCAGTTGGCACTCCTCATTCCATTGAAACTTGATATCTTTATTTAAAAACTTCTCCATGGGCACAATAATATGGGCATAGATCCTTATAAACTTTTTATAGTAACATGTATGACCAAGTGTAGCTCTCAATTGGCGCATTGACTTAGGTGGTGGTAAATTAACAATAACAACAATCTTGAAGGATCAACTAGTAGACCCTGTTTACACACCACATGCTCTAGAAAAATTCCAAATGGTGCGTTGAATATGCATTTCTTAATGTTCAAAGAGATTTGACACTATCTACACCTGTCTAGGATCAATTTTTAAATTTCTACATGATCCTTTAATAAGATAAATATTGTCCAAACATCCAGATAAACCTCTAAAAACTTATGTATAAAATATTTAAATGCAACTACCACTAATCTTGAAAAAATGGAAGGGGAATTATTCAATCCAAAGGGAATCACTATGTACTAATATGAACCCCACTCGGTGAAAAATGTAGCCTTATGAAGATTCTCTGGTGCTATTATGATCTGGTGATACCCTGAAAATCCATCAGTGAATGGATATGCTTCTTGTCCTCCTACATTCTCCAATACTTCACTTGTAAATGGAGCAGGGAAGGGATCATGCAAAAAAGCATAATTCAACTTACTCAAGTCTACACAAATCCTTATTCCCCCTTGCTTCTTCTCCTTAACTACCATAGGGCTAATTCACTCAGATTCTTCAACAGGTTCTATTATCCCAACCTCTTACATTTTATCAATTTCTTCCTTCACTTTCTATTTGTATATTGGGTTCAACTTATATGGTCTCTATATTATTGGTATAGCATTTGGTCTCAGGGGATATTCATCTCTCCAAGTTCTCTTGCTACCCCTTTCATCTCTGAAAACGTTGTTGGAAACAAATCACTATACTCGCGCAGTAACTCTATTATTCTTTCCACTGTCTAGTTATCCCAATAGTCGCCAATACTTGCAATCTTTGGGTTCTCTTATGTTCCAATATTTAACTTATTTATCTTCAGTGGTGCAACAAATTATTTTGATTCTAACTTTGGAACTTCTACTTCTCTTTCTCCTTCAACTTTTGTTATCTGAATATTGTGCAGGTTTTCTTTTATTGGATCATCTTCTACTACATGGTAACAATTTAACAACTATTTGACTGTCTGTTGATTCTGGTTCTGATAAGTTGTTATTATTTTAACTTCAGGTTCTTCAAAGATCCTCTCTTTTATAAACTTCAATGTTGTATCTATATTTTGATTCTCATGTTCAAATGCAAAGTTGATCACAAAGTTCTGCTGCAAATCTCCATAGTTTACAGTTCCTCTGCACAGTTCCAATTATGTATACCAATTCCTTGGGATTCCTTATAATGTATGAATAAATTGATGTGGCCACTCTTCTGGTTGTACCAATATCCATTGGGTTATACATATTTTTATATTTTCTCTGGGTTGTCCCATTTCATCATACTTCTCTATATATTTCTTCTCTTGTTCTACGCTAGATCTTATGCGCAGTAATCTTTTGCATTGATACCATTTCTAAATCTTCTCTTTATGAGTACCCCACCAATGTGCAAGTGTAGCTTTCAAATCAATATCCAAAAATGGTAACCTCTAACTTTCCAAAACTTCTAAGTCAAACTTTGTTAAAAATTCTTCTAAATCATTTAGACCATAAAAATTTGGAGGTTTTCTTACCTCTTTGCCAACCCATATTATTGTGTGTGTCATTATTGCACATCTTCTGGTGGATATCTCATGTAAGAGCTACTACCAATTCTCCATTCATGTGTCATAATATGAATCACAATAACTAATGTTTCTCCAGCAAAGCATTCCATCCAGTGTTGGGTTAATGTAATCTTCCTCGCACGCGGTAGTTCTATACAACTGGTTTATCTCTTCTGTGATGAAGTTATCTATCCTAGGTTCAACATATTTTCCACCTTTTGAAGGATCTAATGATGCAATGACTCTATATTATCCTAATTCAAAAATCAGTTTCCTGGTCTTCAAGTTGATTATAGCCTGATTGTCAAATTCTCAATCCAGTCCCAACAATGTTGGATAAGGTGTAGTTTTATCCACTATATCAATTACCTCAAAGTCTACCATAGTGCACACACCATCTAAATCCACTGGTATGCACTACAATATACCAATTGGTATCACTCTATGTTGGTTGTCCAATTTCAACTGAATAGGTGAATATCCCAATGTAGGTTCCCCCATGGCTACCCATGTTTTCTTCGGCAAAACATTTACTTTAGACCCCAAATCTAATATGATGTCACCCATGATAAAGTCTCAAATATTTTCATTCAATGTAAACTCCCTATTTGTTCTTGTATTCCTACGGACATGATTTACTTTCTTTTGTTCCAATTGTATCTCTTCTCCAGAATTGTATTTTTCTAACAAACCTTGTAACATTTGTATAGATGATTTATCATTTAATAACTTCAAACCAGACCCCAAAAAGTTTCTTATATTACTTACTTGTTCTGAATACTAATCTCTATCAGTATAATTAAATAGATTAGGCATATCATGTACTGGTGCATCCTCTCCTAACTTTGTACTTGAAGTAGAAGCAATATTCTCCTTCAAAATCGCGTGTCTAGCCTCCTTGAATGTCTCATTTTCTTTACACGCATCAAAATGTTTTTGAGGTGTTGTATTCTTTCTGACCCACTGGTGTTGGTTCTGATCATGCTTTGTTGCATCTTCCCTTGTCTTGGTTCCACCTCGAGTAACTATATTTATTTTTTTCCCATCATCTTCTCTAGTTTTTGAGGCAATCCATTGAACATTATGGTTATTCTGATTCCTCTTTTCTTGTATATTTATCAGAAGTGTTAGACATTATTCTGTATTATGATCTGTTGCGTGAAAACACATACATGTCATGGGAAGTAGTGGACAATCCCTTGCATAATTTTCAGGTTGCTGACAATTGTGAAAGGTTACTAGGCCTCTACCTCTTCCAAATCCTCTTCTTCCACATCCTCCTCCTCAAAATCCTCCTCTATTACCTTGATTATCTCCGTGTGGTGTATTATATTGTGGTACCTGATTATACTAAGGTGGAGTTTCAAACTATTGTGCATTATTATACTGTGGTGGTATTGTAAACTGCTACGCATTATTATACTGATGTGTATGTGGACTTGTCATAGGTTCATCCTGCATCCTATATGCATATGAGGTTATCTCCTTCATCATTTCCAAGGTTCTGCAATCATTTTATTCATGTCCTATAGACTTGCAGAAATTGCATAATGTGCTCTTAGGTACCATTTGGTACTTTTGCATCATGGGACAATGATAGGAATCATGTCCACGTGTTCTATATATTTCACACCATGGTCCTCTTGTAGGTAGGGGATTCAAAAATCCTTCTCCCGAGTACTGTGCAAATGTTGGGAACTCATTCTTATGATATCCTTTTTTTCTGCATAAAGTACACCAGACCACTTCCCTCTTCTCCTTACCTTTATTCTGATTCAACTAAAATGTTAGATTCTTAAGGTTCACTCTCAACTCTTCTACAACTAGATTTGTATGTTTATATTGAGTCTCCTCCAATTGTAAGGCTGCTTGCAGAGCCTCATCCTGAGTATGGAAATTTTGTTACCTCGATGGATATTTAATATGTGCCAATAATGAATTAATGAATAGGTGTCTATGTTGCATATCTGTGATGGGGTATTTTAACTTACCTTTCAATCGCTTGAAATTCTGGTCGATTTCCAAAACCGAATCTCCTTGTTTCTATTTGATTTCTATCATCTCATTCATGTATTGATCCTCTAAACTTGGTCGTTGGAATTCATTGATTAATTCCTTCTTCACATCTAATATGGTTATAGGTGCTCCTTGTTACAGGAGAATCCCTCTGCAGACAAGTGGATTCCCTCTTGGGATCTAAACTCTTAATACCAAGACATAAAGGTGCTAACGTTGGTCACTAACATCCATTTAGAAGAAGTTAAACTAATCAAAGAAGAAATGGAAAAATTGATGAGTACCTTTTATGAAGTTTGTCCTCACTCGATTCGGGTTGATCTTGATCTTCAAGATCTTCAGCAAACCCTACAATCCAATGAACAACAACGACAAAACATATTTCCTATTCTACCTTGATTAGCTTCACACTAGATCTATCCAAAAGGAACAAGTCCATGAGAAATACACATAAACTTGAAGGAAATAGGCCAAGCACATATATATTAATGAAAACATAGCAAAGTGCTTACAACCATGATGTAGATGCAACAACTTCACCAAGATCTCTTTGTCCAGACCCTTTCTCAAAATTTTCATGATCAGAATGACTGTAACTTTCACTGATAAATCTCCCTTATGAGATCATAAGTTTGATGCCTCTAAACTCCATATTATACCATTTCTCGTGAGATCATAAGTTAGGTATATCTCTCAATATCCATATTCTTTTACCATGAAGAGGCCTCCTTATATAAGCTTGGAGAGACCCAAACACCTTAGAGATTCTTGGGATAGGTTGAGAATATTTCTCCTTCAGTTGTGGATCCTCCCTAAGATCCAACCTTGACCTCAGATTCAAATAAAACTGATTTCCAAGATGAAGGGGATGTTTCCCTGATTTTCCTCAACAATAAAAAAATTTCTCAAACAGGCCAGCGCTCCCCCAAAGGAGGATATAGAGTGTTGGCACTCCCTGACAGTGAGTAGGGGAGCGCTGCCCAAAATTCCTTCAAAAAATCCCAACGCTCCCCTAGAATGGTGTCCTGAGTGTTGCAACACTCCCCCAAAGAGGGGTAGGGAGCGTTGACACTCCCTAGCAGTGGGTAGAGGACCGTTTCCCTTCAAAAATAATTTTCATGTGGTATTTTCTATGGAAAATTATTTGTACTCCTCATCAGATGATTTATCCTTCTTAAACCAGTCTTTGAGGGTGTCTCAAGTGTCCTTGTGATGTTGTTCGAGACACGACATGGGAAATATGATTGTATGATGTCTTTGACACTTGCGACACTTGTAATTACAATAACAGGTCATCATTGTAATGAGTAAATTTGATGTGTAACAGATTGCCCCCCAAAGTGCAAAGTCAGAAGACGAGAACTGGTGACTGAAGTACTTTGTAGAATTTTTCAAGCAAGGGTATGGACACAGAGAATCCTGGTAGAATATGCACACAACCATCAACAAATATTATGACATGTTTTAAACCCAAGGCAGGAATACCTATGATTGGGTGATAAAGACTTGCAAGGTATGGCCGCCATAAGATACACTGCGAATCCATAATTGTATTAACAAAAAGGTATAGCCACCAAAGATACAATGTGGATCTATACTTCCATGACATGAACTAATCGTTGCGATGAAAAATACAGTGTGGATCTATGAGACATCAAGACATAGCCATGAACCAATACAAAGTGGATCTATGTGATAGTATGTGTGTCAATATTCAAGAGAAACTTTGTTGCAGCCTAGGAAAAGTACATATCAGAGTGATCACTCAACCCTGGGTATTCTTATCAATCCTGATGTAGTACAAATCTAACCATGTGAATAGATGCCCTGATGTCAAACATGGTAGAAACCTCTTGATTACCGGTCAATGATGTAAACCATTAACAAGTGCGAGGGAAATCACCATTGATGTCAATGATTCCCAAGGTATGCTAGTACATTCTAGTGAATTTGAATAGATGAGTTGAATTCAAACATTCACAGAATCACTCGATCAGGGTTCAATGATGTAAACCCACTATCGAAAGTGAGGAGGCCTACCATTGAGGCATGCAGGTCTGAAGGTACTAATGGGTTTCTAAGTCAAGTTCCCAGATAATCTATTGAAGTCGACAAGAACAAACTCGTCGCAGGAGGGCCTTGATGTATCCCCCATCAATGACACCAAACAGACACAGATATGTAAATTGGTATATCAAATGAACATGGATTGACACAGGTATTGAAACATGAAATTTGTGATGGTTGACTCTCGAGGCAGATACTTACCTTGAACACTGAGGCACAACAGCATAAACATGACATGGACCAAAACATGATGATGCAATGGATACTGTGACTTTCGTCGGGTGACCCAAAGGAGTAAGAAAACTCAGAGGACTGGTTCAGTGCAGAGGTTCAGCGGATTTGAAATGCGTGCAAATACAAAGTGTCATTTTCAAGGGGGGCTGTAAGAGTTACTGGTAATGTTCTCAAAAACTGTTTGGCTTGCTTCCTTCAATTTTTCCCCCATCCAGATAGACGAGTAGCTCTTTTTGATTTAACGAGCTTGAGGAGGGTAAAACATGCTCGATAAAACTCACCTTAGGTAAGTCCCTCTTCATTTATTTAACAATCTAGAAGAAGCAAGGGTTCGGTCCCATATGGGCCCTTCAATGTATGATTGTTTAACGAGTCTAGAGAGGGTAAACTCGGTGATTTTTCATGTTTAGAGAGTCTAAAAAGAACTTAAAGATGACTCCAGGGTTGTCCTTTTTCGTAATGTTAGTTTTGCGAGGCCGAAAAAGAGATAAATTATCACTCGAAAGACGCCCTTTCAAACCTTTTAACGAGTGTGAAAGGAAGAAAGATCACTCGACAATATTTTCATGTTTAGAGAGTCTGAAAAGAGCTAAAAGGAGCCTCCAGGGGGTTCCTTTTTCATATAACCTTTACGAGTCTGAAAAAGTTATAAAAGTCTACTCGGTTACATTCTCATGTATTTTTGAGCATGAGAAAGAACAAAGACTAAGCATAGTATGCCCCCAACTTGAAAATCTAGTGGCTTAACTCCAGAATGATCATCAAAGGCTAGAGACATGCCCCCAAGCTTCAATTCATTCACCGACTTTGAGGTTGTAACCAATTTGGAAATTTCTCTACTAGATGGAAAAAAAGGATAAGTGTGTATGAAATGAAGGTTCAAATGTGAGACCTAATGAAAGACTCGACTCGACATGTACGAGATATGGCGAAAGACTTAACTTGGTAGGAGAGGTGATTGTTTCATTTTTTAATGATCTTGACACAAGAAAAGAACTATGCTCAGGGCTTCGGGTTGAATCCCCGGATTTCTGTTTCATTTTTTAATTAGCTTGTCACAGGAAAATAACTACGATCATGGCTTCTGTTTCATTTTTTAACAAGCTTTCCACATAGAAGAGAAACTATGCTCGTAGCCTATGTTTCATTTTTTAACGAGATTTCCACAAAGAAGGAAAACTATGCTCGTAGCCTCTGTTTCATTTTTTAATGAGCTTGCCACAGAGAAGAGAAACTATGCTCATTAACTCCTTCTTTATCATGGATTCCAAGAAGATAATGCTCTGGAGGGAAACTATTTCAAGGGACAAAACTCGGTCATGGCTTCCGATATATATTCACTGGATGGAAGAAGAATGTTCCAGAAGGAACACATATCAAGGGTCACATTAGGGGTAAGGATATCAGGCTCCAATAGCCCTACCGAAGAGATCACCATGTCAACTACCGGATCTATATCATCGTAACTTGAATTCATGGGATACAACGCCACATAATTGACCTATGGCAGCGGTGATACCGATTGCATATAAGACTCGTTTAGGGAGGTCATTGTGTTGATGATCAATTTAGGGCCAACAAACGAAATTTGATCAATAGTCACCATTCTTCCATCGTGCAGGAAAGATATCACACGAAAAAAAGTGGACACAATAGATTTCATGTCATAGATGTTGAAATTACTAAGACAACTGAGAGCGGGGGGTGAATCAGTTGTTATTGTGCTTAAACAATTTTAATTCTATTAAACCATTCTTAATCTTTATTCAAGTGATCATCAATATTATACAACATATGGACAACATAAATAATGAGCATCAGTCACACATAAGATATACACAGAGACATATTTTCATGAGGAAACCCATAAAGCGGGAAAACCTCTTCTTCTTCGAAATGATAAGAAGTCTTTTAAGTTCTGTACATTATCTATGTTTTAGCACCAACTCAAAATGAGGCTACTACCTTTGTTTTACAAGCTCCAACTTGTTTGAGAGCACCAATTCTCTGGTTTCTCTAGCACCCTCTAGAAGGAAGCACCAACTCCCTGAGTGTTCCAGCATCGACTGGATGGAAGCACCTACTTCCACTTATACAAGCACCAACTTCCATATAGAAAACTCTGTGTTTTCCCAAGCATCGCCCTGCCACCCTGTTTTCTAGCCACAACTAGATGGAAGCTACAACTCCCAATATTCAAGCACCAACTCGAATATCAGAGGACCACAGTCCTCCCTAGCACCACCCTACCTCCTTGATTATAAATAAATGATTGAATAACCAACAACATAGATAAATCGATTCTTACCACTTCTTCTCTGTTCTGTAAATATGGTCTTCTTCTAGTTGTTTTGCAATTATTCTCTTCCTCTGTCTGTTCTGCAATTCGTCTATTGCTTCTATCTACTCCTCATATGTTACTCATCTCTGATTTTTATCTCACACTGTGCATATTGTCAGTCTCACACTGCTCATACTGTAATTTTCCCTTTTCTTACAGTTCAACTCATTTTCATTCAGAACGACCAACCCCCCACAGTCATTGCATCTCCATTTTTATCCTATACCACCTATTCAGTTACACCTTGAATCTCCAAGAAAACACATCAGCAACTGAATCGCCAACCGTCCAAGAATCATGATTCAGTTCTGCTAACTAAATCATAACTGATCGATTACCTGTGAGGTGAAACAGTAACCCTTCGATCAAGTTTCCAATTAACCAGTACCGTTAGATTAAATCCGCAGGATTTCACGTTTATCTCATATGCCCACTAGCTGTGACCAAGCGCTAAACAGAGTTTGAATTTCTTGATTTCGCATCTTGGCATTCCTATGATGAAGGGTATCGACACTCCAATTCGTGATCGTTGAAACTCCGAGATGGAGCTTAGCACCGCTAGCTTCTTCCACTCACGTGACCACCGGTGGTGACCACAGGCTATGCCAAAATGCGCTTCGTATTTCGTGAACTTATGAACTTTATCAAGCCTGATCAATGGTCGAGATATCCAATGATCAGATGGTCCATATCTCATCGCAATCTCACATATCGCGATTCCTGTGATGAAGGATATCGATACTCCAAGTCGTGATCGCCGAGACTCCGAGATTGAGCTTAACACCGCTAGCTTCTTCCTCCATCTTCTACAGATGTAACCACTGGCTGTGACCACATCCTTATTTGAAAACACATTTCTCACTTTCATGTCTCAGGTATTTTGTGATGAGTCCTCTCAACTCTCCATGTCACGAAATACGAAATAGAGCTTGGCTTATCTAGCTCTGCTCTCCAACTCTCGACAATGTGACCACGAGATATGACCACTCGCCAATCAAACAAGTACTTCGCTCCTTCAACTTTCCATTCAACGAAATGTTAATCTCTCGCCACATGTCCCTCTTGGATCAATGGTCAAGATCTTATCGCGATTTCGCAACTTCACAGGCCTTCGTCATGCCTGATCAATGATCCACGATCTCGATGATTTGACGTTCGTGATCTCGCATATCGCAAGTTCCCACACAATTATTTGTTGACTCCTACAATGTGCAAGTCAATGAAATTCCAACCGCTTGCCACATGTCCTATGACTCCAACGGTCAATATTGTTATCACAATTTTTCATATCGCGAGTTTGAACCTCTTTCCTTTGGATTTCTCGATCTACGAAACTCCAAAATGAAACATGCTTTGATTGTTTTCCTCCTTCTGATCTTACACTGTTGATCTTGCCATTATTGCCACGCTACTGATCGTGTTGATCTTCGCCATTTGATCGTGTTGATCTTTGCTATCAATGACAAATACCCATGCTTTGCCTCTGTCTAAAAACATTCCGACTTTAGACATAATCTCTCCCAAGGAGTAAATCGAAATCCAATTGGTCCTGGACTACCATAACGTCAATAAAGACAGTTTTCCCTCCCAAAGTTATAGGAAAATGGGGAAGGATCCTTACAGGGTGAACATTTCTTCTGTTAAAAGTGAACACAGTCCGGGTAACCGGCGCAAGCTGAGGATAACCCAAATCTTTCCAAGCAATAGAGGACAAAATACTAACAGATGAACCTTCATCCATCAACGCATGAGGAATGTCCCACCATAAGCTTGTACTATAATATTGAAAGGAATGTGAGAGGTAAGATGAGCTCCAGTTAGCGCACCCCAATAAAAAATGATGGCCTCATTACTTGGAGGGGGTTTCACAGCAGGAGGATGAATGCCCCCCAGCACGGTAGATTCTTTATCAATGAGAAAAACTTGGGTAGAATCAGGTTTAATCTCTAGTGGGAGAGTAGGATCGATTGATAACAACATCAAATTGACCACTTGGGTTTCATTCTCCAAGGGGAGAATGGGGTCGATAGGTGGAAATGGATCGACCGCTTTGGTTTCACACTCTAACAGGAGAGAGATATCGACCGAAGATGGGATCAGATCAACCAATTTGTCAACTGGTTCAACTAAGGACATGACCAGATTGACGACATGATCAACCAGACTAGCCGATGAAGGGACTAGAGAAACCACTTTGGCACTCATCATAGGAGGAGTGGGATTGACCACATTGGCACTCTTTGAATGAAGGGTGGGACTGACCAATAATGGGACTGGATCAGTCACTTGGATTTCACTTTTCAAAGAAAAAGTGGGGTTGATCGATGAAAAAACTATATCGACTACTTTGGCTAGTGGTTCAACCGAGGATCAAACTAGACTGACCACCTGATCAACCAGGCTGACCACGGATGGAACTGGATTGACCATTCCATCAAATAATGATGGGTTGGGAGAAATATTATGATAACTAGTTGGGATTTTAAGCTTTTCAAAAAGAGAAGAAGCCTCATCCATACGAGTACAAAGGTGACAATAATGAGAATAGTGAGTTTGGACAACGTTGATTCCAAGTACCGTGAATACTTTCCCATCCACGGTCACCTTGTGCAAAGACCCTAAAGAGATAGGCCACTAAGGTTACCAACAAAAACAGTGATGCCTGGGGAAACAATCGACAGTCTGATTCACGTGCAACGGTAGGGTATTTGGCCCGAAATCAACTTGAAAGGCTTCCACTCATCATTGTGGGTATACCTTCAAGCGACCCCCATAATATGCACAATCTCTACACCAAGACAAACAAAGCAGGGTGAGTAACTCTACCAGTCTTAATGTGAGCTTAGGTTTGACCCTTGTGTGAGAAGGGCTTCCCAGGACAAAATGTAGAAATTTCATTTCACCGCTCCCTAACACAATATTCTATGTTTGTTTTCATCTTTGTAAAGTTATGTTTCACACCTATTCCAAATCCCTACAACTAATCTGATGTAGGTTTTCTACCAGAAAATATAAAAATGTCTAATCAATTTTTAGTTTAGCGCTTTATTTTTAAGGTCATTGTTACTCAAAAGGAAAATGGCGTGGACAATATAGTGTTTTGACTGACTCAAAATTTATGCAAAGAGATGAATATGCAATATTTTTATTTCTATGAAAGCTATGCTATGAGAAGGAGAAAACATTCATCATTCCACATGCACAATGTCCCAAAATGCCAAAAAACATGCAATTCCGCTACTTCAAATGCAAGCTAGTTTCACTACCCAAAAGCAAGAATGCATTTATCTTCCTTGTTTGATTATGATGTATACAAAAATTAAATACAAAACCTTCAATGAAACACTACTTTCAATTAGGATAAAGAGTCCTATGTAGATGCAAAAGACACAAAGCAAAAGGGCCACAAACAAAGCATGCACTCAAGAGAGTGAGGTATGAAAGAAAACAAGTAGAGACTTGTTCTAAAAAACAATAACACCATAAAGGATTCTACAACCAATCAAGAATTCAAGGAATACAATAAAATGCAGAGAAGAATCTAAGAAAAGATGGGGATAAAGAGAAATCCCTCAAAACTATCCTGACAAAAAGTAATTGGAAAAGGCAATTTCACATTTCTGAAAAAAGGTTTCAACCTCCAATCAAGACAATAGGGAGTTATAAGCATCAAAAACCATCAAAAACCAATCCAAACAACTTCACAAACCAACCATGGACTCTGGGTAAAGATATCTACAAAAAAGGTTGCAAAAGACTGAGCAGAAGAAGGCAAAAACTCTAAAAAAAGAGACTAGCGCTCCCCTGGAAGGGTGCACAAAGTGTTGCAACGCTCCCTAAGACACTATAGGGGAGCGTTGGTGCTCTAGTATGGCCTAAAGGGGGGCGTTGATCCACGCATAAATTCAAAAAATAGTCAAAAAAATTAAGAAAAACTCACCCAGAATGAACATATTCATATTAATGAAAGCAAAGCAAAGTTCTTACAACCATAGATGTAGATGCAACAGCTTCACCAAGCTCTCTCTTTCCAGAACCTTTTCTCAAATGATCCACCAACATAATTCCTATAACTTCACTGATATATTCCTTATGAGATCATAAGTTTGATGCCTCTAAACTCCACGTTATACCATTTCTCGTGATATCATAAGTTAGGTATCTCTCTGTTAAGAACCAAATATCAATATAGCATAGAAAATCCTCAGAAAAAGTACTCAACGCCTTGAAAAAGAGATAATTTCAGATAATAAGCCTCTTCTAGGGGGAAACCTCCTTTTACCCCACTTAAATGTTCAAGTACAAGATGA
>ML778114.1:1034230-1045508 GCA_009831015.1 Picea engelmannii | reverse complement strand
TCAAAATGAAAATGTCTCCTTGGTATATATAGGAGACTAGGAGGTATAATTACAACTAATGGCCTAAAGCCGACATAAATAAAATAACATTACTAATATAATATGCCCCAATTAAGGGGTAATGTGCCAATATTAGGTCTTAACACTCTCTCAATCTCCATATGCTTTTACCATGAGAAGGCATCCTTATATAAGATTGGAGAGACCCAACCACCCTAGATATTCTTGGGATAGGTTGAAGATATTTATCCTTTATTTGTGGATCCCCCCTAAGATAGAGCCTTGACCTCGGATTCAAATCCAGTTGATTTCCAAGATGAAGGGGATTTTTCCCTGATTTACCTCAACAACCCAAAATTTTCTCAAACAGGCCAGCGCTCCCCCAAAAGGGTGCACAGAGTGTTGTAACTCTCCCCCAAAGGAGGGTACAGAGAACTGACACTCCCTTATAGTGGGCAGGGGATCACTGCCCAAAATTCCTTCAAAAAATCCCAACGCTCCCCCATAATGGTGTCCTGAGTGTTGCAACGCTCCCCCAAAGAGGGGTAGGGAGCGTTGGCACTCCCTGACAGTGGGTAGGGGAGAGTTGTCCTTCAAAAATCATTTTTAAGTGGTCTTTTCTATGGAAAATTATTTGTACTCCTCATTAGATGATTTCTCCTTCTTAAACCAGTCTTTGAGGGTGTCTCAAGTGTCCTTGTGATGTCATTCAAGACATGACATGGGAAAGATGATTGTATGATGTCTGCAACACTTGCGAAACTTATGGCTAAAAAGAGACACTTGCGACACTTGTAATGACGACAATAGGTCACCATTGTAATAAGTAATTTTGATGTGTAACACTCTTTGTGGGTTGTTTATTGTGAGGCCCATATACCAGTCAAGTGTGTGGTCTCTTATTGTAATTGCAATATGCACTACTTTTGTATCTTCATCTTTTATTTGTTTAGCTGCCCAAATCTTCTCACAAATAAGTAAATGCTTCTCTAGGTCCTTTGACCTTTCTCCATGAAACTCTAGTAACTGAATAATCAGATAATGTCCTACGAGTGTAAATTTTGTTGTACCACCTCCATGTGGTGTAGATAACTGACTATTGCTAGTTGAATTCGTACTTCCACTTGAATTTCCACTGGATCCTTGTCCTACCAAAATCCTTCTGCTATTGATTGGTGGTTTTCTAAACGATTCTTTCTCTTCATATGTCTGAGTCGCACATGGGGTTGTGGGTTCCACACTAATTCTTATCTAAAATGGAGATCCTTCTTCTACGTCGGACCCTTGACCTCTAGTTTTCCTATCATATGTGGTGCGCAAGATTTCTTGAATCTTCTCTATAGCACAGAGATCCTTTACCTCCTCTTCATCACTATCCAATCCCTCTTTCTCAGTTGCCACCCTCTTTTTCCTATTGATATTATACTAGTAGGGTCTTTCGTTGCACTTCATTCCCACTCTTTCCATTATTACTTTGTTTTTTCTTCCTTATTCTGACCTTATCCAGGTTCTTCTCCATATCTCATATCATCCTTAGTGCTTCCCCTAGTTTCCCCATGTGCGTAAAGTGATTTTGCTGTCTGACTCCATTGTCATCAGTCGTTTATCATGCAATAAAATCTTGATCGACATGCAAGTGATCGAATATACCTTCCTCGTGGACCCTTCAAAAAATCATTCTTTGTAGCAGTGTATGACTTCGCAGTATCAACTGCAAACTCGGTGATGAATCCTGCAATAATGTTGTCTAACCAGAAATCCATTGCGTGCGTGAATTTATTATTGACTCTCTGTATCCGTGCAATATTCTCAATACTCCACTCTACTGATCTTATCCAATTAGTTGTTGTGTTATTCTTCAATCTCAATATCCACTCCTGCAACAATTAAGATCAGTAAAAACATACCTTTCCAAATAATGGTGCGCGGTATACTTAGGTTTTATATTGTCCTTCTACGTGAACTCGATCTCTTTTGTCTCCAACCATATTTCAATCTCCTACTTAGTTGGATTCCATGTCCCAAACATTCCCTTCTAATACTACATTATCTTCACTATCCTTCTCATCAAATCCCTTCTAGTCTATTCTTTTGAGTTCCAGCCGATAACAGAACCATTTGTTGGATGTTGGGGCTGACCCGTGTTCTACTTTAGGTTTCTAACAAAACCTTGCAAACCATCGACCCTTCTGGGGACCAGAAGACAATACTGCACATATAGTGCACAATGAAGTCTCACCCGAGATGGATTTATGGGTGACTACAGGACCCATATGTTTGCATCCTTGGAAGGGAGGCTATTGTGGGGATGTTAGACATTATTTTTACCTCAACATATACCAGATCCAATATTCTAACTTATCATTATAACTAGATCTATCATTTTGTAACCATTTACATTCATTTCAGTTCATTCTCCATTAAATATCATAACTATTCTAATGCGTGCTTCATTTTACTACTACAGATTCATTCATTCAACATAACTAACAAAAATAAATAAAACATTCCAAAAATGACACAATTTTTTACCGTGGTTCACCCCCTGGGCTACGTCCACAAAGATCTAGAATTATTTGCTCTTTTATTATTCTTCATCAAAAGTCATAGCATTGCATGCATTACATATGGACACAAATGAAGATAGTGGTGAGGCTGACAAGATTGCACCAAGTTCCACAACTTGCGACCTTCCCCTCGGTTACAATGCATATCTCTCTCTCAAAAACATACTCATCTTCAAAACTAGCTCAATAACTCAACACACACACCATCCAAACTCTAACTAGATCTCCTCATATCTTAGAATACATATTTATACTACAAAAATGGGTTAAAACTTGTTATAATAATGACCAAAACCCCAACCCACTAACCCAAGGTGAGTTAGGTTTGTCCACTTTCTAACTTCTTGCGTGCGGTTGATCTGCATCCTTCTTTTTTCCTTCCCTATTTATCCACGTTGTTTTTCCTTGTTATCCGGTACGTGCTCATTTTTTGGTCCCTTTTCTAACTATCTTCCTTGATTTTTGTGTTGTTCCCCCAAATGGCCTGCGCCAACACCAACATTGTCAGCGAGTTGGCCATGTTGAAGATCAATGCTTCGATCTGCATCCTTGCAAGAAGTGTGGAAAGCACAATCATCCTTCATATAGGTGTTTTAAACACAATACCACTACAAGAGTAAAGAACCACTATGGGTGGATTCCTTCATGGCGATGGTCATCAATAGCCAAGAAGATATCTCTTTCATATCAAAAAATCCATTCTCAAGTATTGATGCATATTGCAGTGGACATATTTTCATCTTCTCACCTTGTCCCTGACAGAGGGGAACAACATCAGTGATTGATAATCAGGCTTCCATTTTTGAAGTCTGTTGACGGGCGAAAATGAATGCTCGCCAACTAGAGGAGTTGATCCGGTCCGGGGTTGTCTAAATAACCCAAGCCATTTGGAATAATCCACCCCGACGGGTTTAGTGGCTTCGTTGGCCGATCTAAGTCCTAAGAAATGAAAGAAAACTAAACTAAAGGAACTAATCTAAATGAGAAAAAAGAAACTACAACAAACTATATACAAATCTAAAGCATATATACAGTTTACTTACTAATACTATAGAGAAATTGCCCTACTTATTAAATGTCCAGCTTATCAATACAATTAAATCTTAATCACAAATGTACAGTATTTACAGAATACAAATTTTAATTGAAACTTGCAAAATCATTTGTAAAATGTATTGTGACAGTGAAACTATTGTTTTTTATTTTTATAATTTTTATGAGAGAGGAATAAAATGAAAACTATCTAAGCTGAGCAATTAAAATGATAATAATCCTAACTGTAAAACTGAACTATATATCTATCTAAACTACTGAGAATTCTTGAATTTATTAACTATTAAATAACAAATAGCAAACTGACCTGAAGTAACGCTTCCTATTTGTCCTGTGCACAGTACTTGATTTAGCTCTTTGATGGGAGGAAACCCGCACCAGATTTTCCACAAGCTTCTTGTAAATAGGAAGTAGCAGTGCTCTTTGAATACAGATGACAGAACAAACAAGACATAAAACGACAACAATCTTAAAGTTTACAAATCATCACATTTAGATAAATCCATGTGCGAAGATCTGTACAGAACAATTCATTTAATTAAGAAGATAAACCCTCTGTTAATTAAATTCAAATAGAGTGATTGTTGTGAGTAAAATGGGACACATTAAATATGGACACAATTTAAATCATAACGCATCAACCTGTAACAAGTCTTGATATCTAAAGTAGTCAACAACTTGATCACAAATTAAAATGCACAAAACTTGAACGAAAGTATGATAAATTGAAAGCTAAAGCTGTTACAAAAGATACACTTCCATTCGAGCATGTATCATCATAAATCCATAGTCTTTGTTCTCCCAACAGTGATGGATTTCTTTACAAACATTAATGAGTATATAAAGGCCACAGGGTAAAACATCCCTGTGGGAATTATAAAAAATTGTTTACAAAAAATCTGGGAACAATCTCCCAAGTCTCTATTTCTGCCTATGACTAACAAATTAAAACAAAACTATATCACAAAAAGCATGTTCTAAACTGCCACATCATGTCCAATTTACCATTGAAATTTGTATGTACCTGTAGGTGGACAAGAATAAACAAGTTTAGATAATGTTTTATTTGTAAAATTAACAAAAATCTAAATTTTATGACTAGCTACAGAATCTCACGATTCTGTAGTTGGTCATGTTTACAAACAAAATCATTTTAAATCAATCCAAATGATAACAGAAATACATTCGACCTATTAAACAAATCCTTGATTACTAATTTAAAGAAAAGCAAATCATTCACGCTAGAAGTAACCGAATCTTTTATGCCAATTTGAAACAAACGAAATTGTGTTCAATTAACCGAATGGTAACAAGAATATATTTGATCTGTCAACCAACCTTTTTATTACCAATTTGAAACAGACATAATCGTTTTGACAATTCAAAACCAACGAAATCATTTTTTTGAATCAATTTCAATCAAAACATACTATAATCGATGAAACAAATCTTTCGTACTCACTTAACACAAACGCAATAGTTTATGTCAATTAAGAACAAAATCGTTGTTGAATCAAAACAAAACTAACATAATCGTTTTTTAATTCAAAACTAATAGAACTATATCAAACCAATCTTTGATACTAATCCAACGCATACACAAACGACTATGCCAATTCAAGGAATGCAACATCATTTCTGAATCAAACCAAACAGAAATGAATCGAACTAACTCAGGGCTGACACAATCATTATACTAATTCAAGAGCGATAAAATCATATTAATCAAAACATAACTATATTCAATTTTAGCAAACAAATCTTTTGTACATGATTCAAACGAAATCATTCTTGGTAGTTCGAAAATAACAGAATCGTTTTGAATCTATTCAAACAAACAGAACTAACTTGGAGCAAACACAATCAGTTAACCAAATCATTCAAAAATCAATGTTGAAATACATACCTGGGCTATAGAAAAATGATTCGGTCAGAATAACTTTGAGTTGACAAAGGCAGTAGCTGCCTCAACATTTGGATTGTAGCCTATCGTTTTCCTTTGACAACACAGTAACCCGTTCCTCCAATGATTTAAGTTTAGATTACAATAGAGGAACATTCGTGTAGTAACGTTCAAGCCAAGAATTGCATTGAGTACACGGTGGTTGATCGGGCCGAGTCACTACAAGTGAGGGTTCTTTCAAATTACCAGGGGTTCCACTGGCAACCTTAATTCCTGAGAAGTTAGGGTCATTCTTAAGACACGGTGGGAGGTTGGAAACGTAGTCGTAGGGTTCACCAAAACAGAGGCCATGAGAGTAAGGGTATTCCTCGGCCAAAAAGAGTTCAATCTCAGAGTCCGAATCCTCGCTCAAAGCAACAGGCTTCTGGTCTACGTTTTGTTTGGGCTTGTTCCAAGAACATCTAGATATCCATCATGCATTCTTCTTTCCCTTACTATTGGCATCGGTATTACTCTTGCCTTTCTTCCTTACAGGCCTCTTGACGGTCTTAGTATTGTCTTTAGCACACGGGTCGGCCATGGTATCGGGTAGGTCAATGTTGGGGCAGTTCGAGGGTTCGACAGGGGGTAGAAGGGTAGGAGGTGGCACGACAGGCCCAACAAGGGTTTCAGTGACCACAACCTTGTCCACTTGGCCACACTCGGTAGTGGCAAAGCCATTCCTTGATAGGAAGGCTTGCCAACAGTCACCACTAAGCTTCAAATGATGGACAATAATGATTTTGATCAAGCAGTGATGGAAAAGGCTGCTATCAGCCTTCTCCCGCTTAAATCATTTGGACATTTTATACAGGCTGCATAGGAGTTAGTGAGGAATATTCAGAGGGTATTCTATAAAATTCATAAGAAACCAAAGATGGTAAAGAAACACTAAACCATAACGACCTTCGCAAGTCACGAATTGCTTAAAAATTTCTAATAGATCATGCCATCTGGTCTTAAGGGCAATGATAGGCATACCTCTATCACAACTAACAATTTTCCTTGATGTGAATAGGAGCGGCCATGGGACTTCGTCCACTTTCGAGTTCTTAAACCACCTCTGCCCTTTAGCTAGAAAGCCTGTAGCTGAGCTGAAGAATTCCTCATTTATCTTGAGTTGGATATCCCCAACCTTAGCCCTGCATCCGTCGAACATGAGGGTGAACTGTTGGGTGATCGTAAGGTTGAAACCCTCAAATTTTTGGATAAAAACTAGCCAGCCACTATTCTCCAGGTCTTCACGAGCATTGTCAAATAGCAGGAGCGTTTGGATGCCATTAGGTTCTATGCGCACCACAGGTGCCATAGGAGAGAGCACACAGTGAGCAGGGTAAACGAACAGGGGTTTGGACAGGGTATATGCAGGACCGCAAGCTCACAGGCTTCCCCAAAACCAATAGAGGTAACACGAGATACAAGGCAGGCATTAATGCCTAAGTGTGCGAGGGTGGTGGAACGAAACAAACCCATGCAAAACATTCATATCGAAATGTACAATCGATGGCGCTATGGTGATTCAAATCACTAGTGGTGTGTGTTAAAAGCAATGCGAATCAAACAACTATTGAAAACTATGATAAGTCAACCCGAACATTTGTAGAACAATAGTGTTTGCATGGTTTAAAACAATATTTCGAATTCAACACCAAAGATTTGACCATAAAACTTATGTGTTGTATGAAACCATTGCACTAAGGGTCTGATCACAATGTTAATGCTTTGTTATGAAACCATTGCACCAAAGAATTTGACCAAAGACAATAGAACATCAAACCACCATTGTATCAAGGACTCAATCACAATCACTAGAATACCATTGCATCGCAAACTTATAAAATGAAGTCATATTAACAAAAAGCCAAAGTGAGTAAAGATTTGGTGTCTTGCCAACTGTGTGACCATAATAATCCAGTGATGATTTTAATTCCATCAACATGAATTCGAACTCAAGGTTTTCACGCTTGCAGCGTGAAAACGAAAATAAAAGGCAAGTGTGCGAATGCGCAAAATAATCATGTCGTTTTATTCAAAAGATTGCGATGAGAATCAAGGATTCCAAAACACTTGTGTAGGCAGCTTATAAGGATAAGATAAAAATGCAAAATGGCTGCCAACAAAGTCCTATCAATCCAGCACTAATAAACGAACATGATTGGTTTGTGCTTTTCCTTAAACCACCACTTAGTAGAAGACTTACAACTTCTACTAGAAAATGGTTTGTGGTTTTCCTTAAACCTCCCCTTGGTATAAGACTTTCAACTTCTTCTACATCACAGTTTAATGTCATATTTAAACCAACATCGAGAGAAATTCCAATTAGTAGAAGACATCAACTGATAGTTTCTAGCTAACTTCATAAATGTTCCAGGAACCATTGAGCCAAGAGCAGGGTTCCATAGTTTGTGTTCATCCTTAAACCACCATATTGGTTTGTGGTATTCCTTAAACCACCACCTCCATTTAGTAGAATACATCAGCTTCCACTATCCATTCAATTTTTGGTCATCCCAAAACCACCAAATTCAGAGAGCAGATTCAGCCATCAACAGTTATACACTTCGAGATTTCATCTCCCACTTTTAGATATCAACTCTCACCTTGGAATTTTTCTCCGGGCCATGGTTTCCTTCTATTTTATGCTTTATAAAGGGAGCGGGCATGAAAACCTTGACCAAGATCGTGCTAAAAAATCTAGTATTCCTACAATCAATTATGTTAGCACTGAAAGTCACACTTTGACTGCTAAAGTGTAAGCTCAACACCCATCAGAATGTAAAAGATAATTTTGGTTTTGAATAGGTGGATCAGCAAGATGGATAAAGAAAGAGAGAGGGATGCAAATTGTAGATCCGTAGGCTACACCAATGGGCAATGGATTCACAAACATCCTACTCATCAAAGGCACAAAAGATGTTCATCAAAAAAAAAAGATTATATGTTGATAGGTGGAAGAATGAAGAAGAAAAACATAAGATAGAATGTTCACTAAACAAAGATCCTCTTAATTTAATCAATCAAAAAATACTTGAATATAAACAATGATTGATGGGAAAAATACAACATATCCTCTGCTGCTTAGGGATCCATAAATCATTGACATCCTTTGATCCTCAAATCTGCGATATATTCAAATAAGAAGAAATATAAAAAAAAGAGTTACAATCTGAAATCACAGCTCTCGTGAGTCTCCGATAGCATTAATGCTTACAATCCTAAAATGCCCATAGGATTACAAATGAACACACACATGAAAACTGCATGCTACATCTCTCTCTAGCCTCTCTTGGCTCATGAATCCCCTTCTCCAATAGAGATCTCCTTCCTTAAATAGAAAATAGAATCCAAATAACCTTAGGAGGTCAAATCTCGTCTCCTCTGTTGGATTCTAAGCCTTGGAGATAGGTGGCAACAATCAAAGAGACAAAAATCCAACAAACTGCTAATTTTCAGGAATTTGTTGGAAGTCATTAATAAATTGTTTCCACCTCATGCATGAGGCCTTTGATGGAGCTAAATATTAGGTGCAGGTGTCCCTTGACATCCAAATGATCCTTTAGAAGCCATTCAAATCCTCCTTGATAGGTGGAAACCTCCCAACAAGGCGAATACCAAAAACCGTGACCACTACAGGAAATTAGGTAGCATCGCTGTGTAGATTCGGTAATGCCACTTCTATGTCTAATATCTCTCAAACCATAACGTAGTTTGAAAAACTAAGAGATTTTTTTGTTATTTGTAATTTTATGAACAAAAACCTCCTCTAGTTTTCAAAAATACCTTCTCAATTTTTCACAATCCAAGTTTTAAGTTAGTGACTCAAAACTGGTAAAATAACTCTGCACAATTCATTTTCTGCCAGAATTTAGGTAGTGCCTGCCTGTGTGTCTGAGTGTGATTAGGTAGCACAAATCGGTGAGTGATTTTGATGCTTGAACTTGGATATTGGACATAACCCAATATAGTTTCAATTTCCCCCAAAATAAATAAAATACCCCATAACAATTGTATTCATTTGTCAAAATGAATATTGAAGGATTTATGCAATGCTGAGGCATAAACCAATATTGTGCTAACATAGGCTCCATGGGGGATAGAGTACTCCCTATGATTCTCTAATAACTCTTGTATTTTCATTGCCTTATCATGGGGCTGCTTCCAACCTTTAACCTCTACAATCTGCTTTGATCTGTGAACTTCAACTGAAACCAAATGCAAATGAAAACTAAAACTGACAAAAATGATGAAAATGATGCTTGTTTAGCAAGCTTATTGCACACACCTACTCCAATTATTGGGAAAATGAAGCATTCAAGTTACATGAAACAACCAATGAAGCCATTTCATCATTTTTTCAACTGTTTGAAGCTTTGAAATGTGCTTCCATAAGCACCAGAGATAATTCTTACTTGAAGGCACGTCAAAGAAACATTTGGCAATACACTTTCCATTGAATAAATCAATGAGCCTAGGCCCACTTTCTGCTTGCAAACAATCTGTAGATCGATCCTAAAAAACATCATCAATACTTTCCCCTGCGACATTTCTTTGTGTAAAAAGGAAAAGTATTGCATTAGGTCATTCCTCCACTGTTCTTGGTTGTTGTATGGATTGATCATTTTCTGATTCATCCTCAATGCATATGGCCTTGGTCCACTCTTGGTCATGAGGTGTATTATGAAAATGGCTTAGTGATGCTTGTCTTTCTTTAATTTCAACCTTTCTCATATGATCACATGGCATTTTATCTTGGCTACTTGATGAAACTAAGCTTTTGTCTTCAAGAGGAATAGGGGGTTGATAGGGCAGTTCATCACAATTAGAAGTGCTTGGGAAACTACATTCTTCTATCTTATCTTCTAATTGTGAGGGATATTCATCATAGCTTGGCTTATGGTCCCAATTTCTCATATTTTCACCCTCTAAAATTAGATTATCATCTTTTTCAGCAACAAAAATATGACATGAGGGTTGAAACAAGCTATTGTTTCTTTGATGTGAAGGGTACTTCTCTGATATAAGGTATTCAATAGACTGTTCATGGAAATCATCTTCATAATCATCATACAAAGGTGAATCAATGACCATTTGACTATTAATGGTTGAAGGGATTAGTAAAATAGCTAGGACAACTAGTTGTTCCGTGAAAACATCCTCATAGTCATCAAAACTTGGCAAATCATGGCACACTGGTTCATTAAAAATAAGAGGGATTACAATAACAACTGGTAAGATATGAATTCGTTCATGACAAGCTGCAACACTATTCTTATGAAGAAATAAATATGAACCTAAGATGACCTCTTGACTTAAAGAATCGAGAAAAGGAGGAGAAAAGGAAATGATGGATTGTCCATATTGATCCTTCTCTTGGGGGCCTAGATTTTGACATGAATGATGCATTTGTTCTTCAAATTTAGGAAATGAATTATGAAACTCATCATCTAAGTCCTACTCTCTACAAAAGATGCTCAACAGAAAACATGATTATATGATGATAGGTGGAAGAATGAAGAAGTAAAACATAAGATAGAATGTTCACTAAACATAGATCCTCTCAATTTAATGAATCAACATGATCCGGATTTTATGAGCAGAACGAAATGAATACAGATTATTAATAGGTGCTTAACACGAAAATAACAGAGATACAGTAAAACTGGTTTTCTATTAAATAACGAAATAAGCTGAAACTGTAAAAATGCAGCGGAAACAA
>ML778114.1:1003224-1017335 GCA_009831015.1 Picea engelmannii | reverse complement strand
AAAGGGAGAGGGAGAGAGGGGAAGATAATGAGAAAGAGAGAGGGAGAGAGTAGTTGGAGAGAGAGAGGAAGATAAAGGGAGGGAGGGAAAGAGGGGTAGAGTGAGAAGGAAAGAGAGAGGTGGAGAAGGGGGAAGAGGGGAAAGAGGGGGAGGAAGAGAGAGAGAGGGAGAAAGAGAAAGAGATGGATATTTTATGTTAAGAGGAATGTGTGTGTGTTTCTGTTCCTAATAACATGCACACATTTAGGAATGCGTGCACATTCCTAAAGCACTCGGGCTATTTTAATTTCTTTTTTTTTTGGAACACATGTGTATTATTGAACACATGTTTCTTAGGAATGCGCACATGCTCTTGAGAATGCACATGCATTCATGGGAACATACCTACATGGCTTTTTGAGTGGAGACTCGGCATTTTCCTAACCTGTAACATGAGGAATGTGTGAACGCTCCTAGAAATGCGCACATGTTCATGTGGGTGTGTGTTCCTTCTCACCTTGTTTCCATCTTATCGTCCACCAACTTTGTGCACTCACCATTAATAATATGACTATATTAATATTCATATTATTAATGAAAACATTCGTTAATAAGCATTAATAATACTATTAATAAGCATTAATAATTATTTATATTATATTATTCCCTAATATTAACCATTTTTTACTGTAATAATGTATTATTAATAATTCTAACTCCATTTTTAATAAGAATAACCCTAACCCTAATATTTCCATAGTCGTAATATTGCATAACTTTTTGTAGTTTTGTTTATGACAATGTAGAATATCATTAAAAAAATTTAAAATAGAAAATAATCTTTGCAAGTGGACTTTTTGATGCAGATCAGTAAAATGAACAAATTGATTGATATATTATATAAAAATAAGGAACCAACGAGACTATGTCACATAGAAGATTCTAATAATTTGTATTTATTTGTAACACTAATATCTGAGACAGAAGTTGAGAGAGAATATTATAAAACAACGAGAGTTCTACGAAAAGAAGAAGCAAAGGAAGGAAAAAATTATTAGCGTTAAAAGAAGCAAAGGAAGGAAGGAAGGAAGGAATTATTAGCGTTTTATGATGTAGAGCGGCTTCAATTATTCATTTTCCTGTGAGCTTGTTTCATTTTGAGGATTGCATGTGTATGTATTGATAAAAATGCATTATAAATGAATGAGTATTGTTTTATATAAGTTCTGGAAATACGTTTTCAATCCACAAATTGTATACTATCTTAGAAAATAAACAATCTTATTACAACAAAGAAAAAAATCCATGATTTTAGTGACCTATTATTATGTATATTTACATTTACATGATACCACATAATTATTAGATTTACCCCCCGCAAAAGCCTTAAACCATTTTTTTTGTTTTAACTTATGTGACTTCTCCATTTTAATTTAGGAAAAAAACTTATGTGGAAAATTTTTATGTACAATAAATTGTATGCACTCTCTAAGTAAAAGTAAAGAAAAAATAGGTGTTATCTCATTTTTCATGAAAACCACCTTTGAGTGACCCTTTAACTTTTACAAACCACCTTCTTATATTCCAATAACAATTGCATCTTCTATAGATTTTCCTTTAGACCACATAAGAACTTCACCATCTATGAATGAAACCCTGGAACCTTTCTTATCTAGGGCTGAAATAGAAAGTAAGTTATTTTTCAAAGATGGTACATAGAGTACATCCTTCATTCTCATCAGAGTTCTTGAATCAAGTTTGTATGTGGCTTCTCCCATTCCTTTGATTGGGTACTAATAATCATATCCCAGTGAAACTTTCTAGGGGATTCCTTCTCTATAAGTCTAGAGAGATTGTTCTTCTGACCTGGCATGTGCTTAGAGGCACCACTATCCATGAGACAAGTATCCTCTCTAGGTGTCATAGATCCCGAGTGAGAGGAAAACAACACATATTATTCAATCTCTTATTTAGCTAACTTGTTGTGTGTCTCATCATGTTTAGTTACATGGGCATGATGTATTTTTTTATTTCTATTCTTGTATTCTTCCCTTCTGGAAGGACAATTCTTGGCAATGTGTCCCATCTTATCACAATGATAACACTGGTAGGAGGAGAAATATTTTTTACTTCTTTGACCTTTATGATATTTCTAGAATCTCTTCGGAGAGTGAGACTCTTTATGAAAGTGAGTCTCATTTTGAAAATGATAATTTCCCTTTCCACCCTTAAAATGAGCATCTAGGGACTGATCTTCATCTCTTAATAGGATGACTTCTCAGTTGGCCACTCTTGCTTTTTTTTAACACATTCTTCCCATAAACTATCAAATTGGAGTTTCTCTTTTCTTGCACAAATAGTTTGGATGAAGGCATCCCAAGGTCTTGTGAGACCATTAAGATTTGTCATCACGAGTTCATCTTCATCTAATTTGTCTCCAATTTCCTTTGGATGTTCCTTGAATTGAGAAACCCTAGAGAAATAGTCTTGAATTGTTTCTCCTTTTTTCATCTTTGTATTCTTGAGTTGGTTTCTCAAGTTCATCTTCCGATTGATGTTCCTTCCTTCATACATTCAAGTTAGGGAATCAAACATATATTTTGGATTATTATTAGAAGACACTTGACGGATCAAGTGGTCTTTAATGGAATATGCAATTATTCATTTAGCCTTAATCATATCATTTTTGTATTTTTCTTTGGTTGCATTTTCTTTGGGTTCCAATACATTTTCTTTTATGAATTTTGCAAGGTCACTCTCTTCAATAATGAGTCCAATTTTTTACTTCTAGGAACAAAATTTTTCCACACCTTCTAACTTGTCAACAAGCTTCGTGCTTGCAGACATCTTGACCTGGAGCTAAGAAAATGACCAGAAAATGAAAGTGCTCAACAATTGAAACTAAGGTTACCAGGAGATGTGTTGAGCTGAGGTGAGTTTGATGGAGCTTACTGTTTTAGAAAATTCCAAGTTTTATTCCTTGAAACTTGACCTGCGCAATTCTAGACTGGTACTTCTGGTATTGGTTCTGGTTTCCTACTTTTCTGGTAGTAGTCAAAATAGGGTTTGAATTTTAAGAGAATCTAGATACTAGAAAAGTTCACTCAAGCTACCAAAAGATGTGCTAGGGCAGGGTGCACTTCCCAAGGTGGTTTTTGGTAAAAAAATCCTCTTTAGTAAAAATCCCTAATTTTCTTGTACGACAACAGTCATGTCTAGATACCTAGTGAAAGATACTCTATTCAATCAAGATTTGATACCATGTTAATTTTTTACTATTGTTATTAAGTTATTTCCAAATTACATGAGAATTCAATGCATTTCCAAAACAACACTATAAAAAGGATCACTGAAAGAAACACAATCCCAAGGTATGAAACATTTTATCCTGGGAAACCCTCATGGGGGAGAAAACCCAGCAAAAACTTCCTCAATAATAGAGTTACAATACAATGCCAAGACTAAGACCAAAAAAACAAGCATAGACCAAGACTGAGCATGCGTCTCTCTTCTCCTTCCTCTTGCAACTACCTTCAAGATATGCACACTAGATGAGTGAGTGAGTGTGTGTAAATGAGACAACAACCTCACATATAAATACAAGTGTGATATGGTGCTAGGGTTGTGTCTCTTCACTTGGTTGAGATGAGTTCTCATAGAAGTAGCTAAATCCACTTTATAATTACTAGAGATTGACTTTACAAATACCACTATACAAAAATAGTTTGACCAATCCACAAAAGTGGATTTGATCTTATACAAGACCCGACTAGATCAATCCGCAAAAGGGGATTTGATCTATAAACTAATAACTGAAATATAATTAGAATATTCTTCAAAGTTACAATATTTCAAAAAATCCATCATCTTGGTCGTCAATATGGTTGTTGGTTCTTTGATTATGTTAATGATAAACCCCTTGGATCCTTTGTCAATGTTATATTTCTTATTCATCTCCTCTGCCAGAGCTTTCTCCTTTGTCTTGTCATCTAAATATTGTTCTAGCTTTTATCCATCTGTTGAAAAACCTGTAATCTATGCAATTAAATAGACATCTATTGACATCAGTCTGTCCATCCATATAACTCCCCCATGCACCATGTCCAATAGTTGTTTCACATAGGAATTGACATCTTTGCCTCTCCCAAAGTGGGGAATTTCCAGCGGGTTCATGATACCTGTGTTATACAATCCTGAAATCCACTGCTATGGCTATAAAATTGGAACCCCTTATGGACCTATACCTTTTCTCTCCATATATACTTGTGGCACAAACACAGGGAATTTTTCCCTATCTGTAATATCATGGTTCACATACTTCAGTTTATCTACTCATCCAATCATGCTAGGAAGGATCTTGACTCCTTCGGGTATGCGCGATAGTGTTAGTATTACATATTTTTGTTTGCGCGGTGATCTTTGTATTGTATTTTTTCCCTTTGTTTGTGATGTTGTTGTCGATGGCCCTTCTTCTTGGTGTGTATCATTTTAATCTTCTCTGTCTAAATCTGTTTTTCTATAACATATTCCACTAGTACTTCATCTTACTATTGCATAGGCTCTGCAATTGAGTTTTGCGCTCCTTCTTATTTTCCTCTAGGATCATCCAACTCTTTTCTTTTATCATTGTGCTCATCCATCTACTATGGTGCTCCTAATCTTAGTTTTTGCGCGGGGTTCTGCTCTGTGCTAGGGTTTCTTGTTTCTCCCTGTGTCTCGACCTTCATCTCCTATGTTGTTGGAACCTATTTTTCATCTACAGGTGTAGGACTCACCAGCTCAATGATTGGTGAAAGAATGGCATTCAAGTCCACCACTCCCTCCAGTTGAATTTTTACCCCCCCAGTCATTTTATCTTGTGATGACCTCATGGAACTATGTGTTTTCCTTGCAGTTATACTGGGAGCTCTGAGCTTCGGTGGCGCCATTCTGATAGTTCCTGCAAAATTTGCTATGAATCTTCACTAAATACTTTAGAAATACCTTCTCACACCGAGTTTTCACTCCTTAGATTTCATTTTATCAATGCCACAATGAATATTTCCTTGCAAGTTTTCTTCTTTTATAAGTCCCGTCATAAATTCTTTGTCGTGCTATACTTTTCCAACCATTGGTTTTCCTCTTTTTGGTTTCTTTCTGTCTCGACAAGCTTATTTTCTGTCTTGTCACCTTTTTCTGGCAAACATTGTATTCCCATTATTTCACACCAATTTTTTTCTTCTACACGTTGAATCGTCTACTTGCATGCAAAACACTTATCCATCTACTTCATTTTTTTGTATTTTTCTTCTTTTCCAATTTTTTTTCCTTTTCAATTTTTTTCTATATACACTATGTACAATTGTATTTTCCTGCGCTACAACTATTGAGGGTTATTGGTTCTATTTTCCCTATACAGTTTTAGTCGACTACCATTCACCAATCCTTGCATCTCTTTGCCTATTAAATCTTGTAGTTTCACAACACCTCCATCTGTGACAGACTTTATCTCATATGGCCCTAGCCAATGCATCCTGAATATCCTTGGTTGTTGTAAGTATTTACTATCATAGAGGAGAACCAAATATCCTTCCTTAAAGTTTTTCTTCTTTATGTGTCTATCATGCCAAGATTTATGTTTTACTTTATGTCCCTCCTAATGGAAACCATCCATAATCATATCTCCTTCTAATTCCTTAAGTTGAGCCAATATTTCTTGATTTGCACCTCTTTATATCATGTTTGTAATGGTTTCAATGCACAAACTAGGTATCAAATATTCCAAAGGGACTACTTCTTCCTAACCATACACCAGTCTGAAAGGTGTCTGCCCTGTGAGTTCCTTGCATGTAGCTCTATACACCCATAATACTATTGGTTTCTTGAAATCTGAATCATCCCTGTTCACATTGTAGATTTTAGTTAAGGAATTCTCCAATATCTTATTAAATGCTTCCACTATTCCATTAGCTTGAGGATGGTATAGAGCTCTTACGATGTTGTATATCAAATTATTCATTCATTTCTTGAATGGTACCGTTAATAAAATGATTTCCTTGATCAATCATTAGATTCCTAGGGCATCCAAATCTTGTAATTACATGTTCAAACAAAAAGTGTGTTGCAGTCTCTTCGTTGCAATCTTTTATTGTTGTTGCTTCAACTCACATGGTTAAATAATTTTTCATTGTAATAGTGTACCTTGTTCCTGATATTCTCGTTGGTGTATTGATAGGTCCTACAAAGTCAATTTACCCTTTAATCAAACACTTTAAGAGTTACATGAGGTCTTAATGGAATCTCATCCCTCTTGGATGGATTTCCTACCCTCTGATAGACATGACAAGCTTGACAATAATCCTTTGCATCCTTAGAAATTGTTGGTCATCATAATCTTGCATGTAGTGTCTTCTACGCACTAGTTGTCCCTGCATAATGTCCTCCAGTTATTCCTTCATGTGACTCTACTAAGATGATAGGTCATTCATGCTCCATCACACATCTCCTTAAAATATTATTTGCTCCTAGTTTATACAAATGTCCTGCAATAAGTTGATAATCTGCAGCTCTAACCACAAAATTCTTATTATGTGTAGTGTCATATTCCTTTGGGGAAAATCTTATACTAAAAACTTCAATGATATCAGCAAAATATTCATCAGCTATCTGCACTGAAAACAATTGTGAATCAGAAAAATTTTCCTCCAAGTTGCTTGGCTCCTCTCCATTGGTTATCCTGGATAGATTATTTGGCCCTGCATTCAATCTTCCAGGTTTCACAACTACTTCAAAATCAAACTCTTGGAATAACAACAACCATGTACATATCCTTCTCCCAAGAACTCGCTTTTTGACCAAGTATTTAAGAGAAGAGTGATTTGTGAACATCTTAAAATATTGGCCTAATAAATCATGTTTGAACTTTTGCAATGCATACACCATAGAAAAACCTTCTCTTTCTATTGTATTATAATTTTGTTCTTACTCTGACAATTTCCTACTTTCAAATGTTATTGGGTGATCTATATCACCTTCTCCTGGTTCTGTTAATACTACTCCAAGTACTATTGAATATGCATCCACATGAGCATGGAACTCCTTTTACCAATTTGGAAACACTAGAATTGGCGTTCCATTTTCACCTTCAATATGTCCAAACTCTGTTGGCACTTCTCATTCCACTAAAACTTGATATCTTTCTTTAACAACTTGTCCATGGAAGCAGTAATATGTGCACAGATCCTTATAAAATTTCTATAGTAGCATGTATGACCAAGTGTATCTCTCAATTGGCGCATTGACTTCGGTGGTGGTAAATTAACAATAACACCAATCTTGGAAGGATCAACTAGTAGACAATGTTTACACACCACATGATCTAGAAAAATTCTAAATGGTGTGTTGAATATGCATTTCTTAATGTTCAAAGAGATTTGACACTATCTACACTTGTCTAGCATCTATCTTCAAATTTCCACATGATCCTTTAATAAGCTAAATATTGTCCAATCATCCAGATAAACCTCTAAAAACTTATGTATAAAATATTTAAATGCAGCTACCACTACTCTTGAAAAAATGGCAAGGGAATTATTCAATCCAAAGGGAATCACTATGTACTAATATGAACCCCATTCTGTGGAAAATGTAGTCTTATGATGATCCTCTGGTGCTATTCTGATCTGGTGATACCTTGAAAATCCATCAGTAAATGGATATGCTTCTTGTTCTCCTACATTCTCCAATACTTCATCTGTAAATGGAGTAGGGAAGGGATCATGTAGAGAAGCATCATTCAACTTCCTAAAGTCTACACAAAACCTTATTCCCCCTTGCTTCTTATCCTAAACTACCATAGGCCTAATCCACTCAGATTCTTCAACGGGTTCTATTATCCCGGCCTCTAACATTTTAGCAATTTTTGCCTTCACTTTTTGTTTTTATATTAGGTTCAACCTATATGGTCTCTGTCTTATTGGTATAGAATCTAGTCTCAATGGGATATTCATCTCTCCAAGTTCTCTTTCTACCCCTTTCATCTCTGAAAATGTCGCTGGAAACAAATCACTATACTCGTACAATAACTCTATTATTCTTTCCAATGTCTGGTTATCTCAATAGTCGTCAATACTTGCAATCTTTGGGTTCTCTTATGTTCCAATATTTACCTTATTTATATTCAGTGGTGAAAAAAATTATTTTGATTCTAGATTTGGACCTTCTACCTCTCTTTCTCCTTCAACTTCTATTATCTGAATATCGCACGGGTTTTCTTCTGTTGGATCATCTTCTGCGACGTGTTCATAGTGTAACAATTGTCTAATTGTCTGTCGATTATGGTTGTGATAAGTTGTTACTATTTCAACTTCAAGATCTTCAAAGATCCTCTCTTTTATCAACTTCAGTGTTGTATCTATCTCTGGATTCTCACGTTCAAATGAAAAGGTGATCACAAAGTTCTGTTGCAAATCTCCCCAGTTTACAGTTCCTCTGCGCATCTCCAATTTTGTATATTCGGATTCCTTCTAATGTATGAATAAAGTGATGTGGCCACTCTTATGGTGGTAACAATCTCCATTGGGTTATACATATGTTGATATGTTATCTGGGATTTCCCATTTCATCATATTTCTCCATATATTTCTTCTCTTGTTCTGGGCCAAATTTTATGCGCATTAATCTTTTGTATTGATACCAATTCTGAATATTCTTTTTATGAGTACCCCACCAACGTGCATGTGTAGCTTTCAAATCAATATCCAAAAATGGTAACCTTTGACTTTCCAAAACTTCTAACTCAAACTTTGTTAAAAATTCTTCTAAATCATTTAGACCATAAAAAGTTGGAGGTTTTCTTACCTCTGTTCCAACCCATCTTAGTGTGTGCGTCATTCTTGCACATATTCTGGTGGATATCCCATGTAAGCACTATTGCCAATTCTCCAGTCTCGTGTCAGAATCTGAAGCACAAGAACTAATTCTTCTCCAGCTAAGCATTCCATCTGTTGTTGGATTAATGTAATGTTCCTTGCATGTGGTTGTTCTATACATCTGGTTTATCTCTTATGTGATGAAGTTCTCTATCCCAAGTTCAACGTATCTTCCACCTTCTGAAGGATCTAATGGTGAAATAACTCTATATTCTCCTGATTCAAAAATAATTTTCCTGGTCTTCAAGTTGATTATAGCCTAATTGTCAAATTCACAATCCAATCCCAACAATGTTGGATAAGGTGTAGTGTTATCCACTATATCAATTACCTCAAAGTCTATCATAGTGCACACACCATCTAAATCCAATGGTATGCACTTCAATCTATCAACTGGTATCACTCTATGTTGGTTTTCCAATTTCAACTAAATAAGTGAATATCCCAATGTAGGTTCCCCCATGGCTTCCCATGTTTTCTTTGGAAAAACATTTACTTTAGACCCCAAATCTAATATGATTTCACCCATGTTAAAGTCTCTAATATTTGCATTCAATCTTAACTCCCTATTTGTTCTTTTCTTCATACAGACATGATTTACTTTCTTTTGTTCCAATTGTATCTCTTCTCCATAATTGAATTTTTCTAACAAACCTTGTAAAATTTGTATAGATGATTTATCATTTAATAACTTAAAACAATACCCCAAAACGTTTCTTAGATTACTTAATTTGTATCAAGACATATCTATTCGTATCATCAAATAGATTAGGCATATCATATATTGGTACATCATCTCTTGGTTGTGTACCTAAAGTATCAAAAATATTCTCCTTCAAATTCACGTTTTTGGCCTCCTTGAATGTCTCATTTTCTTTCCGCGCATCAAAATGTTTTCAAGGTGTTTTATTCTTTCTGACCTGCAAGTGTTGGTTCTGATTATTCTTTGTTGCATATTCTCCTATCTTGGTTCCACCTCGAGTAACTATATTGATTTTTTTCCCATCATATTCTCTATTTTTTGCGGCAATCCATTGAACATTATGGTTATTTTGATTCCTCTTTTCCTGTATATTTATCAGAAGTGTCGGGCATTCTTCTGTATTATGATCTGTTGTGAAACAATACATACATGTCGTGGGAGGTAGTGGAAAATCCCTTGCATAATGTCCAGGTTGTTGATAATTGTGACAAGTTATTGGGCCTCTACCTTTTCCAAATCCTCTTCTTCCGTGTCCTCCTCCTCTAAATCCTTATATATTACCTTGATTATCTATGCGTGGTGTATTATACTGTGGTACCTGATTATACTGAGGTGGATTTGCAAACTGTTGCACATTATTATACTGCGGTGGTGTTGTAAACTGATACACATTATTATACTGTTGTGTATGTGGACCTGTCATAGGTTAATCCTCCATCCTATATGCATATGAGGTTTTCTCCTTCATCATTTCCAATGTTTTACAATCCTTCTCTTCATGTCCTATAGACTTGCATAAATTGCAGAATGTACTCTTAGGTGCCATTTGGTACTTTTCCATCATGGGACAATGATAGGAATCATGTCCATGTGTTCTATATATTTCACACCATGGTCCTCCTATAGGTAGGGGATTCAAAAATCCTTCTCCCAAGTACTGCGCAAATGTTGGGAACTCATTCTTATGATGCCTTATGTTCTTCATAAAGTACACCATACAACTTCCCTCTTCTCCTTACCTTTATTCTAATTCAACTAAAATGTCACATTCTTAAGATCCGCCCTCAGCTCTTCTACAGTTGGATTTGTATGTTTATATTGATTCTCATCCAAATGTTAGGTAGCTTGTAGAGCCTCATCCTGAGTTTGGAACTTTTTTTACCTCAATGGATATTTAAGGTGTTTCAATAATGAATTGATGAAAATGTGCCTATGTTGCATATATGTGATGGGATATTTCAACTTACCCTTCAATCGCTTGAACTTCTGGTCAATTTCCCAAACCGATTCTCCTGGATTTTGTTTAATTTCTATCATCTCATTCGTGTATTGATCCTCTAAACTTGGTTGTTGGAATTCATTGATTAATGTCTTCTTCACATTTGTGATGGTTATAGGTGCTCCTTGTGGGTTGTTTACTGTGAGGCCCATATACCAATCAAGTGCGTGGTCTTTGAATGTACTTGCAAGATGTGCTACTTTTGTATCTTTATCTGTGATTTGTTTAGCTACCCAAATATTCTCACAAGTAAATAAATGCTTCTCTAGGTCCTATGACCTTTCTCCATGAAACTATAACAAACGAATAGTGAGATAATGTCCTACCATTGTAAAATTTGTTGTATCGCCTCCATGCAGTGTAGATAACTGATTACTGCTAATTGAATTCATACTTCCACTTGAACTTCCACTAGACCCTCATCCTACCAAAATCCTTCTGCTATTGATTGGTGGTTTTATAAACGATTATTTCTCTTCATATGTCTGAGTCACACATGGGGTTCTAGGTTCCCCACTAATTCTGATTTAGAATGGAGATCCTTCTTCTGTGTCAGACCCTTGACCTCTAGTTTTTTTATCATATGTAGCACGCAGGATTTCCTCAATATTCCCTATAGCATAGAGATCCTCTACCTCCTCTTCATCACTATCCAAGCCCTCTTTCTCAGCTACTGCCTTCTTTTCATATTGATCTTATACTAGTAGGGTCTTCTGTTGTGCATCGTTCCCACTCTTTCCATTATTACTTTGTTTTTTCTTCCTTATTCTGACCTCTATCTAGTTCCTTCTCCATATCTCATATCATCCTTAGTGCTTCCTCCAGTTTCCCCATGCGCGTCGAGTGATTTAGTTGTCTGACTCCATTGTCATCACTCATTTATCATCCAATAAAATCTTGATCGATGTGTAAGTGATCGAATATACCTTCCTCATGGACCCTTCAAAAAATCCTGCTTTGTAGTAGTGTATGACTTTGCAGTATCGACTACAAACTCAGTGATGAATCCTGCAATAATGTTGTCTAACCAGAAATCCATTATGCACATGAATTTATTATTCACTCTCTATATCCATGCAATATTCTTAGTAGTCCACTCTACTGGTCTTATATAATTAGTTGGGTTGTTATCCTTCAATCTCAGTATCCACTCCTACAATAGTTCTAGAAAATAATAGAAAAATGTCTCATTAAGATGAGTAAAAACATACCTTTCCAAAAACTGGTGCGGGGTATACTTAGGGTTTATATTTTTCTTCTACGCAAACTCGAGCTATTTTGTCTCCAACCATATTTTAATCTCCTTCTTAGTTGGTTTCCATGGCCTGAGCATCCCCTTCTAATACTACATTCTCTTCATTGTCCTTCTCATCTAATCCCTTCCAATCTATTATTCTAAGTTCCAGCCGACAATGGAACCAGTTTTTGGATGTTGGGGCTGAGCCATGTTCTACTTTAGGTTTCCAACAAAACCCTACAAACCATTGGCCCTTCTGGGGACTAGAAGACAACACAACATCCAAAGTGCACAATGAAGTCTCACCCGAGATGGCTTTATGGGTGACTGCAGGACCCATATGTTTTAGCCTTGTAAGGGAGGCTACTGTTGAGATGTTAGACATGTTTTTTAACTCAACACATACCAGATCCAATATTCTAACATATCATTGCAACTAGATCTACCATTTTGTAACCATTTACATTCATTTCAGTTCATTCTGCATTAAATATCATAATTGTTCTAATGTGCGCTACATTTTACTAATACATATTCATTCATTCAACATAATTAACAGAAATAAATCAAACATTCTAAAAAAGACACAAGTTTTTATCATGGTTCACTCCCTGGGCTACGTACACAAAGATCTAGCATTATTCACTCTTTTATTATTCTTCATCAAAATTCATAGTGTTGTGCGCATTACATCTGGATACAAATGAAGATAGTGGTGAGGCTAACAAGATCACACCAAACTCCACACCTTGCAACCTTACCCTCAGTTACAATGCATATCTCTCTCTCAAAAATAGACTCATCTCCAAAACTAGCTCAACAACTAGATAGCTCAATAAATCAACACACACACACACCATTCGAACTCTAACCAAATCTCCTCGGATCTTAAAATACATATTTATACTACAAAAATGGGTTAAAACCCATTACAATAATGACCAAAACCGTAGCCCACTAACCCAAGGTGAGTTAGGTTTGTCCACTTTCTATCTTCCTATGTGTGGTTGATTCATGTCCTTTCTTCCTTCCCTATTTCCTCACGTTGTTTTTCCTTTTTATCCGGCGCATGCTCCTTTTATGGTCCCTTTTCTAACTGTATTCCTTGATTTCCTTGTTGTTCCCCAAAATGGCCTGCGCCAACACCAACATTGTTAGTGAGTTGGCCATTTTGAAGATCAATTCTTCGATCTTCATCCTTGCGAGCAGTGTGGAAAGCACAATCATCCTTCAGATAGGTGTTTTAAATGCAATACCACTGCAAGAGTAAAGAACCACTATGGGTGGATTCCTTCTTGGTGATGCTCATCAATAGCAAAGAAGATATCTCAGTCATACCGACAAATCCATTCTCAAGTATTGACACATGTTCCAGTGGACATATTTTCATCTTCTCACCTTGTCCCTAATAGTGGGAAACAACATCAGCGATTAAGAATCAGGCTTCCAGTTTTGAATTCCTATTAGTCTAACACCAACAAACGAACATGATTGGTTTGTGGTTTTCCTTAAACCACCACTTAGTAGAAGACTTACAGCTTCTGCTAGACAATGGTTTATGGTTTTCCTTAAACCTCCCCATGGTAGAAGACTTTCAACTTCTTCTACATCATAGTTTATGGCTGTATTTAAACCAACATCTATAGAACTTCCAATTAGCAGAAGACATCAACTAACAGTTTCTAGCTAACTTCGAAAATGGTCCAAGAACCATTGAGACTAGAGAAAGGTTCCATAGTTTGTGGTCATCCTTAAACCACCAGATTGGTTTGTGGTCTCCTTAAACCACCACCTCCAATTAGTAGAATACGCTAACTTCTTCTAGCCATTCAATTTGTGTGTTAGAAAAACAGGACCGAGAAGCAATAAAATAAAACAAATGCAGAAACAAAATACAGAAGACACACAATACAAGAGAGACACAGATTTACGTGGTTCACCCAGTGTGGGCTACGTCCACCAGAGAAATTTCCAGGTCCTTCCTTTATTATTATCCAGCAAATG
>ML778114.1:904091-998471 GCA_009831015.1 Picea engelmannii | reverse complement strand
AGGGGGTACCCCCCCTCTGCACTCCCCCGCGTGGAAGAGTGTACATACTTCTGGGGTGTAAATACTTCATGGGGTATAAACACGGCTGAAAGCAAGGACCTCTGAATCAGGAAGATAATCAGGCTCCACAACCAACATTGTTATCATCCCAAAACGACCAGATTCAAAGAGCACATTCAACCATCAACAACTGCACACTTCAAGATTTCAGCTACCCACCTTCAGATATCATCTCTCACCTTGGACTCACATATATGCCTTCAGATTAAGAGGGGAATGTTGGAAACCTAATCCATGTGGAAAATGAATATGAAACATAAAGTAAATGTAACGGTCATTGGAGTCCAAGAAACCCTTGGAAGAGGAAACAAAGGATCATAATCATGTATATATAAGTGTAACATATTAATCAATAAATGCACTTCACTACACATTTCAAATTTCATAATATAAATTAATTTAAAATTAAATAAATTTATATATTAAATTTAAATTATATGGAAACATTATCTGGATCTTTGAAAACATCATTTAAAATAATTTTACTGCTGATTAGTTATGCCTAAAGGCGTACACCTATTGACAACGGGCACATTTAATAGGTTTTTAGTGCTTAATCAGTTTTGTAGAAACCATTCCTTTGATTTATTGCATTAAATATCATAATTGTTCTAATGTGCGCTACATTTTACTAATACATATTCATTCATTCAGCATAATTAACAGAAATAAATCAAAAATTCTACAAAAGACACAAGTTTTTATCATGGTTCACTCCCTGGGCTACGTCCACAAAGATCTAGCATTATTCACTCTTTTATTATTCTTCATCAAAATTCATAGTGTTGTGCACATTACATCTGGATACAAATGAAGATAGTGGTGAGGCTGACAAGATCACACCAAACTCCACACATTGCAACCTTACCCTCAGTTACAATGCATATCTCTCTCTCAAAAATAGATTCATCTCCAAAACTAGCTCAACAACTAGATATCTCAATAACTCAACACACACACACACCATTCGAACTCTAACCAGATCTCCTCAGATCTTAAAATACATATTTATACTGCAAAAATGGGTTAAAACCCATTACAATAATGACCAAAACCGTAGCCCACTAACCCAAGGTGAGTTAGGTTTGTCTACTTTCTAACTTCCAGCGTGTGGTTGATTCACGTCCTTTCTTCCTTCCCTATTTCCTCACGTTGTTTTTCCTTGTTATCTGGTGCGTGCTCCTTTTCTGGTCCCTTTTCTAACTGTATTCCTTGATTTCCTCGTTGTTCCCCAAAATGGCCTGCGCCAACACCAACATTGTTAGCGTGTTGGCCATGTTGAAGATCAATGCTTCGATCTTCATCCTTGCAAGCAGTGTGGAAAGCACAATCATCCTTCAGATAGGTGTTTTAAATGCAATACCACTGCAAGAGTAAAGAACCACTATGGGTGGATTCCTTCTTGGTGATGCTCATCAATAGCAAAGAAGATATCTCAGTCATACCGACAAATCCATTCTCAAGTATTAACACATGTTCCAGTGGACATATTTTCATCTTCTCACCTTGTCCCTGATAGTGGGAAACAACATCAGCGATTGAGAGTCAGTCTTCCAGTTTTGAAGTCCTATTAGTCTAACACCAACAAACGAACATGATTGGTTTGTGGTTTTCCTTAAACCACCACTTAATAGAAGACTTACAGCTTCTGCTAGACAATGGTTTGTGGTTTTCCATAAACCTCCCCTTGGTAGAAGACTTTCAACTTCTTCTACATCACATTTTATGGTCATATTTAAACCAATACTTATAGAACTTCCAATTAGCAGAAGACATCAATTGACAATTTCTAGCTAACTTTGAAAATGTTCCAGGAACCATTGAGACTAGAGAAAGGTTCCATAGTTTGTGGTCATCCTTAAACCACCAGATTGGTTTGTGGTCTCCTTAAACCACCACCTCCAATTAGTAGAATACACCAACTTCTGCTAGCCATTCGGTTTGTGATCATCCCAAAACCACCAAATTCAAAGAGCACATTCAACCATTAACAACTGGACACTTCGAGATTTCAGATACCCACTTTAAGATATCATCTCTCACCTTGGACTCACATATATGCCTTCAGATTAAGAGGGGAATGTTGGAAACCTAATCCATTTGGAAAATGAATATGAAACATAAAGTAAATGTAACGGTCATTGGAGTCCAAGAAACCCTTGGAAGAGGAAACAAAGGATCATAATCATGTATATATAAGTGTATCATATTAATCAATAAATGCACTTCACTACACATTTCAAATTTCATGATGTAAATTAATTTAAAATTAAATAAATTTATATATTAAATTTAAATTATATGGAAACATTATCTAAATCTTTGAAAACATCATTTAAAATAATTTTACCGCTGATTAGTTATGCCTAAAGGCGTACACCTATTGACAATGGGCACATTTAATAGGTTTTTAGTGCTTAATCAGTTTTGTATGGACAAGATTAAATATTGATGGAATATTCTTAGTCGTCCTAATAAATCAATGGTTGTGATTTCATCCACTAACTTCCTCACAATTATAAAGACATATGTTTACATGTTTATTTTTTTACTTTTACTTGATCATATTTAAAATTTACTATGGTGGCTAGTGGATTTCCACATCTGAGTGATTAACAAAGATTAAGGTTTTGTTACAGAGTGGAGAGATGTGAATCTATGTTTCATTTTCTAGGCTAGCCGAAACCTTTCGACGTTCACCAGCCACGAATTTGCGGCTGTGATAGTAAATACACATACAGAAAATCAATTCAAACAAATCGAGTCACTTAAAGCATCGTCGTCTAAAATAACTTGATAGCTTATGGGTAACTTGTAGAACGTTTAGACTACGGTTATAGAAAATCCACGAACCGAGAATCACTGAAAACACCATTGAAAAGAATATCAGAGCCACAAAAGACTTACTGGTACTTGATAAGAAACGTTTGAATTTTAACCACCTCTTACCACTATGAAAAAGGAATAAAAAAAATTCATATTAAAGATTTTGTGAAAGCTACAGAATTAAAATTTATTAGAATATCCTTCACAGTCAAGATGAATGGACAAAATTTATTTCGTCCTCTGTAGTCATATTGGTTTAGCTCAAGAATAACCACGAGGCTTCGGGAGTCCTGACTCAACAACCATGAAAATCAATCAAACGTTGAATTGACGAACCTTCGGAGGGATCCCAGATCAACGACCCACACCTCTCTAACAATTGACGACTATGATCCTCTCCAGGACTTCGGGCTTTAGGAGTTCCAATGGGTTAACACACACAACTCTTCGGATCGTCGAACTTTGAACTGGTGAGGAGTTATGATCAGTGGTCCATGTGTCCTATGAAATGGACGACCTAGATCTGGTCCAAGCTTCATGCCTTCAGGGGATTACGCGATACAACACTACAAAATATCTGAATGCTATATTAGCAAAGGACTAGATCTACTATCCATGTGTCCTTCTCAACTAACGGTCGAGGTCTACTCCAGCCTTCGGGAGTTATCGACTCAAAGCTATGGCTAGGATCCACTCCGAGCTTCAGAGCTTCGGGAAATTTGCACACTCCTCCAACTTCGCCTCATTTTTCCCAGATAGCTGGACTTCTGGACCTCGCCTGATCTATGGACACGTGTTCTCGTCTTTCAACGGTACAGATCGACTTTGGATCCTAGGAATTTGAGAAACTTGTCTCCTTCACAACACACAACCAAAAAAAATTTAATACGTGAAGTCCGAAGGACTTCAAGGGTTATCACCCATGCTACTTTCCCAAATCTGACGACTAAGAAATATCTAACTCCTCCTCCAGTGGATCTCGTCCACTCAACCTTGAAAATAAAAGGGTTCTTCCTTCAAAGTATTTTGTTTGCTATCCCTCTTGAGCTTTATCACTCGAAGTGATTCAGACCTTCGGCACACACCTTGCGCTTACTGAAACTTGAAACTTGAAATTTTTTAGAAAATCCTCTCGCGCACTCCTTACGCTCGTCCTCCGTAGAACTTTTTTAACACTTGACTAAGTGTCAGCCCTGTGCATGCCATTCTTGGGTATCCTTAAGCTTCTATACTCCACTAAGTATGTGTGCACTCACTCTACACAATTCATGTTATCTCTCCTGAGCTACTGAGTCTGAAAATGACTTTGCTTTCGCACTCCTTCCGTGGCACTGTGCACTCCTTGCACCAGGGTTTTCATAAGATAAATAATTGAAACTTATAGAACATCACAGGTTCTTTTATTCAATCACAAAATACACATACATGCATATAAAACACAGAAATAAAATAACACAACATTACCCAATTAATTCATAGATATGCAAACTCATAGTTTGGAAGCAATCCTCTTATATTATATTCCTTCAACAAATCATTTACAAAGTTATCAACAACACTCTCTTCAGCAGCTCTCAGCAAAATAGCAAATAAACTTCAGCAACAATTTTAATAAACTCCAACAACCTCCTTTGGGCATAGATTGCATACATTTATACATGGAGGGGCTTCTCAATCCTTACTTCCGACTACTCTAGTGCTTTCACATCATAATCAAAACATTCTACCACTAAGGCTTATTACAATAAATGGATAATTACAACCCAAATATGAGTCGATGCTCAATATCTGTACAATCCTATAGCTAATTAAAGTGATTACAATCTCCTACAATCTCACACAATGGCTCAAGCCTCAAAACATTAAAGGGCCTTGAATTACAATACTTTTCAAAACCATGAATGACGCGCTCTCCTTGGGATCCAACATAGTTTGAATGGATGCGTTGGATCTAAGTTGTCCTCCACTTGGCCTCATTGAATGTTGATGATGATGCTCCTACATCACCCTGACAGGGGGTAACAACATCAGTGATTGACAGTCATGATTCTAGTTTTGAAGTCCTATCAGTCGAGCACCAATAACCGAGCGTGATTGGTTTGTGTTTTTCCTTAAACCACAACTTAGTAGAAGACTTACAGCTTCTGCTAGACAACGGTTTGTGGTTTTACTTAAAACTCCACTTGGTAGAAGACTTTCAACTTCTTCTACATCATAGTTTATGGTCATCTTTAAACGAGCATTGAGAGCACTTCCAATTAGAAGAAGACATCATTTGATAAATTCTAACTAACTTAGGAAATGTTCTAGGAACCATTGAGCCTAGAGTAGGGTTCCAAATTTTGTGGTCATCCTTAAACCACTAGATTGGTTTGTGGTGTCCTTAAACCGCCACCTCCATTTAGTATAAGAGATCAGCTTATGCTATCCATTTGGTTTGTGATCATTCCAAAACCACCAGATTCAAAGAGCACATTCAACCATCATTAACTGCACACTTCAAGATTTCAGCTACCCACTTTCAGATATCAACTCACCTTGGACTCACATATACCCCTCTCATATTAAAGAGAGAATGTTGAAAACCTAATCCATGAAAAGAAGAAATATGAAATCATTGGAGTCCAAGAAGCCCTTGGAAGACTAAACAAATTATAATAATCATGTATATATAAGTATATCATATTCATCAATAAATGCACTTCACCCTTTATTTTATGTGGTGTTCCAATGATTTATAATTAAAAAATTTACAAATTTCATAATATAAATTAATTTAAAATTAAATAAAATTATATATTAAATTTAAATTATAACTTATTAACTTATGACCCTTTATCTTTTATGGTGTTCCAATAATTTATAATTAAAAAATTTACACATTTCAAATTTCATAATATAAATTAATTTAAAATTAAATAAAATTATATATTAGATTTAAATTATAACTTATTAGCTTATGAGTATATACATATACAAAAAATCAATTCAAACAAATCGATTCACTTAAATCATCCTCTAAATTAACTTCATGAGTCATAGCTCATGGATAATTCGTATAACATTTAAACTACGGCTATAGAAAATCCACGAAAAAATCTGAGTCATTGAAAACTCCATTAAAAAAAGATCAGAGCCACTAAAAACTTCCACTTATCAACATTTGAAAGTTTAACCACCTCTTACCACTGTGTTGAAGGAATATAAAATTTTAATATTAATGATTTTGTGAAAGGTACATAATTAAAAGGAGAGAGACATGATTTTGTGAAAGGTACATAATTAAAAGGAGAGAGACAGGGCAAAATTAAAGGAGAGAGACAGGGAAATATTACAAACTTAGGTAGAAAACACAAACCAACAGGACTCTGACAAGTTCATGTGATAACATTTGGCTCTACAAGGGATGGCATGCTCCCTGCGAGCTGCTAAGAACAAGTAGTTCCAATGCCTTAGTTGTTGGGTTATGGAGTCGAGCTCAAAACATTTTGCCGAAGACCGACATGTACACTATTCTACTTAAAAAAAGGAAAACAAACACACATGCTCCAGAAAGAGCTTATTTATGTACAGTCCTAGGCTAATTGATTTTTACAAAGCGTTAGGTGAAAGTAAAATTCCACCATAACCACCCAGACTGTTCGGTAATATAATTCTTCTCTTTACTGCAAATAATCCATAAAAGTTAAGGGAAGTATGACAACATAAATAAAACATGTATTAGAACACTGGAAATACCTCTGAATGATGATAATATGAAAAATTTGCGAGCTCCAATGATTTTGGAAAACATAGTTCCATATATAACCCCACAGGGTCACAAAATTTATAATCAGGAAAGCTTGACTGGTAAGAAATTACCTCATGCTCTTCATGGTTACTCACCCGTCGTTTGATGTTCTCAGAGTGTATAGGTGGGTAGAGGACTCATGCGGGTCGGTTGATCCCAGGTGATACTTGCTCATCTACAGGTTCAAGACAGGAGATAAACTACACCTTTAGCTCCTCCATTTCTTCTTTGTCTGCTCCGATAACATCCGTTGGCTGAGAGAAAGAAGTCTCTTCATGTATATCCATGGATGGATCTTTCTCTCTATCATGCCGCTTAGTGTCTTTTACGAGCCCAAGATGGTTGATTTCCACACAATGTTCTTCCTTAATGTATAAAGGAAAATGCTCTATATCCACATCAGAATCAGATTCATAGCTATCATACTCAGGCTAGTTTCCCCACAAGTCAGCAAAATGTGGTGTGGAGATCCGTTTCTCTTCATCTGAACACTCATTAAAAAGGGGTGAGCACAAAACGCCTCCATCTTGCAAAAAAGGAGTGATCTCTTGATTCTTCTCTTCAATCCTAGGTAGAAATACATTGTGGAAAACCTCCTAAAGGAAAAGAGAAGAATCCTCCTCCACCACTATCTCTTCCTCCAAATCTGAGACAACAAGTGTATCAGGGGAAAAAAATAATACATCCATGGCTATGTAATCATCAACACTGCCAACAATCATATTTGGGAGCATGGAAAAGCTCTGCTCTTCATCGTTTTCGCTGGGATATCCGTCAAAAGTTGTTTTCGCTTGGTCAGTATCCGACATCACTTCTTCATCATAAGAAGGGCTACACAGAACATTTATTTCAGGGACCGGAATATCCTCTACGTTTTCTTCATAAGATCAGAAAGCAAAATCTGCCTTTACTTCTTCTATTTCTGTAGAAAGTGATCTTACCAGTCCCACCAACTCACCCAAAGCATCTTCTTCATCCTCACAGTCTGCATCAGAATCTACTATATTCTGAACACAGTCGTTATATTCCTTACAACAGTTATGAGAAATAAACTCAGAGGAATAAAACTTTTGACAATGCCTATTGAAAGCCGCATGAAACTGCTCTAGGGAGGAGATGTTAGCAGGGGGTAAGGAGTGGTACCACTAGCAAGCATCTCCTGCTAATGAGATCATGAACATCTTCAATAATAGATCCTCATGATGTATTTTCCACTGATGCATGAGTTCATGAAACTCACAGAGATGCTTGGTAGGGTTGCCATCTTTACGCTCTCTAAATACGGGCATAAAATCACTGCATTCATCCATAGTAGGAACAACATTAGGAAAACGAGAAACATAGGAGAAATTAAAAGGAGCAAACCTCCGAGCCAAGATTCTTTCCATTTCAAAACAATGAAGTCACCATTGGATCCTTTAATCATGGAGTCGTCAGGTGAATGATATGCAGTCTGAATGTGTCTGGTCTTTGTTCACCATCAAAGACCAGATCTGATCGTTGTCAATCTCCCAGGGAATTCAAGCTGAGAAAGCAGCTGCTAAAAACCTTCTCAAGAAAAATTCTCTGGGTCAACTTTGAGTGTGCTAGAGGTAGTCACAACTGAAATAGTGGAGTCGACATAGTGGAGTCACCAGGTGCAAGCACAATCTTCAATGGTTCTGATATCTGATGCACCTTCAGAATCAAAATCTCTTTGTCATTCTATCCCAGGGAAAAGTCTTCAATTCGTTCCCCGACAATGATGCTAGAAATGTTAGCACTAGAAGTCACCTTCAGATTGCATAGAAGGTAAGCCCAGTACCCATCATTTTATGTGAGTGTAATTCAATTTTAAGAGGTCAAATGGAAAAGACTCAATGATAATAATGTTATAACTCAGAAATCTGGACTAGCATGCACAAGCAATTGAGGTCTTGGATTAACTTCAATCAGTAAGTTGGAGTAAAGGTGAGTAGAAGGAAGACTTTGGTAAGAGAGGTGTAGAGGTCTGCTATGAACATCAGGTCTTCAAGCAGACTAAGAAGGAAAAACTCAAACACAAGATCCTCTTGGATTCAAATTTCAAGAAAAATGAAAGAAATCATAACAACATTATAATCAAATATTCATCATAATACAGTTACAACAATCCATGTGAATCAGTCATTCATGAACTCTCTCAATATCAGAGGCAAATAATATGGAGTAAGAAAGATGACTTAGATTAATCAAGAAATCTCAAATCAAGTACATAACCAGAGAACCAATTTTCTTCATCAAAATATTACAATAGCAGGGAGCCTAGTTCAACTATTCGACCTTAACAAAATACTAAAACTGCCTATATATATTCAGAAATGCTGCAATCACCAGGAGTGTGATCAGACCATTGCATTAATGTTTTCAGACGGTGCCTACTTTGTCAGATTGTGTAGGCCTCCTCCTGTTAGATGCAAGCCAGGCGCAGTTATGTGCTTTACAGGAAAATATGTCCATAAGGAAGCTTTGGATTGACAGTTTGCCTTCACGACCGCTTTCTGCATGTTTTCCATTTATGGGATGAGACGAGGTCTCAACTGTCGCCCCCATCTTCAATAACTACCTTCATCGGGATCAGGATGAGGCCTGACACTCATGAATGCTCAGAGGGTTCCCACGACTTCTCAGAGTCAATCTTGACATCTCAAGGCCATGCTGATCTTTTTCTATGACCAATATGGGCTCTTTCGGCCTTTGGCACAACTCATTTTCATTGCTCCATCCTGCATGCGACCTCGGGTCATAACTTGGCGCTTATATCCAAAGGCGCTTCGGGATTTTGTCTTTCGGGAGTCTTCACTCCACTTGATTTTAAATATTTTGATGCCCGAACTTGCGAAATAGCCTTATTCAGATCAATGATCGGACTTGCTTTGAATTTGATGGCCATGATTGCTTCCTCAAAAACCCCAATCGCTAGCCGCTCAATGCTAAAACCTTCAATTCAAAAAATCGAGAATCCTTGGATTTGGTGCCATGCGTCTCTCTGAATCGAACGACTCCTGCTGATTTCAGGTTTCGGGAGTTTAGACCTTTGACGAACAACTTTAACAACATTTCGAACTCCCGATTCCCGTGATAATCTTCCACCGTTGATCTCTCCCAATAAGATCCACGACCTAGATTCAATCTTTGCCCGACCTTTGATCTTTGAGCTTTTGTTCTGGCGCTATACTTCGTGCAATTTTGACCTTCAGAAAGAATGCACACCGTCGATCGATTCGCCTGATGGATCTCCGCCACTGAAAATTTAAAACTGCCTTCCGCTTGTGCTTCAAGCTTGAAATGGATTGTTAGGAAAGCTGCGCTTTGTGTTCATGGTTGTGGCCTTCATGATCGAGGATTCAAACGATTAGTTGAGAGCTGGGAAAACAGGGAGACCGGGGCACTTTAAACACAGAGAGGAGCAAATGAAAATGATTTTATAAGCTGAAGGGGGGGAATTTAAGACTTAGTTTGCGAAAAAGAGAGAGACAAAGCAAAATTACAGACTTAGGTAGAAACCACAAACCCACATGACTCTAACAAGTTCATATAATAACACACTTCACCCTTTATTTCTCTAGTTTTCCAATAGTTTATAATTAAAAAATTTACACATTTCAAATTTCATAATATATATTAATTTCAAATTAAACAAAATTATATATTAAATTTAAATTATAACTTATTAGCTTATGAGTATATACATATACAGAAAATCCATGGAAAATTTATGTGAATCTGAAAACATCATTTGAAATAATTTGACAGCTGATGAGTAAATACATATATAGAAAATCAATTCAAACAAATCGAGTCACTTAAAGCATCCTCTAAAATAACTTGATAGCTCATGGATAATTCGCATAACATTTAAACTACGACTATACAAAAATCCACGAAAAAATCCGAGTCACTGAACACCATTTATAAAAGTTATCAGAGCCACTAAAAACTTCCACTTCTCAACGTTTGAAAGTTTAACAACCTCTTACCACTGTGCAGAAGGAATGTAAACTTTTCATATCAAAGATTTTGTGAAAGCTACAGAATTAAAATTTATTAGAATATCCTTCACAGTCAAGATGAATAGACGAAACGTATTTCGTCCTCTGTAGTCATCTTGGTTTAGCTCAAGAATAACCAAGGGTTAGCTGAAGATCAAGATCCTCAGGTTGCAGACTCTGTATTTTTTCGTTTACGCTTGATATTATCGCTTGCTCTGACTCTACGCCTTCCAAAAACTCAGTTGCATCGTCCCCCGCGCTAAAGTATGGGATCCCAACAGGCTTCCAAGCCGTTGTCGATGTAAGCCCTTCATTGATTGGAATCAATGGATCGAAGGAGAAAGTCGCCCCGTTTTCACTGCCTTGTATGCCAGTAGGAGAAATCGAGACAATCTCTGAAACCATTAAGTCATTAGCATATTCGGCCACATTTTCAGCATTCGAACATGCAACAGCAACTTCAACCGAAACTCCTGATTCACAGTTAGAATAGCCCATAGCCGACGTAGCCTGAAACGAGGAAGAACCCAGTAAGTTCCCGTGTGGAGGAGTAACCGTTGGAAAAGTCAATGGAGGAGTCATGACTAGCGTACTGCGATTACCTCCTCTAATAATTTGCAGAGGCGGCAATGCCCTTTTTGTGCCCCGTCTGTTAATTCTGCCAAGGCCTTCTAGCCATGGAATCAGAGAACTGTTTTCAGATGTTTTGGCCGACGCAACCGCAATTGGAGAGAAAGAAATCCCACAATCCGCCAGCTCCGGTATCCTTGTATCCTGCGAAGAAAGAACAGCATCAGAAAAATAAAGAGGGTAAACTATACGAAATCCAACCGCCATTAGATTGGCGATGAACTTACCGGTCTGTAGGTGGTTCCGTCTGGATTGACAATCCAGCCAGCCTCCGAACAAAGAGCCTTAAGAACTTCGTTGTTATCGCAGTGTTTGGGAAGCTTGTAATTTCCGTAGAGTCTAAGACCTGCAAAGATTTTGGCTGCTTTCGCTCTTCGCCGCCTCTCTCGTTTTTTGTTGTTTTCACGCTCCTTTGAAGTTGGCAGGCGAACTCCCCCAGTCATGTCGAGAACAGCGCACAACTCAACTCGCATGGAGATGGATGGCTCGAGCAATTCAACAATTTATGGCAGAGATCGCTCCACCAGACGTGCCATCGTTTTAGATAGTTGAAATTAGGGCAGGCAGATATGCCAGAGCGCTTGCAGCGGGAAAGAGGAGACAGTCACTCGTGTGAAGTTAAAAGGTTGTATCCGTATCAATTGTCGAAGACAGGCAAATCTGGTGGGCATGGCGTCTGTGATTTTTTCGACCGGTCCGTCTGTTGCACGAGTCTCCATGATAGTGGACCTGTTTCTAGAACCCTATCATCTTCTAAGTCGCAGTAGGACCACATCGAAAGCCGGTGGCCCTCGTGAGCATTCGCCTAAAGGGCTCTCAGTCGGTTGATGCGACCACCAATTGAAAAAACCCGAGATTAAAGGAATGGTTTCTACAACTAGCACAGCCGCTAACTCGCGGCTGGTGAACATTGAAAGAGTTATGGCCGATAAAAAAAAATTATAGCTTTAAAAAAAACACTCAGTTAGAGTATCTGACTGAGTGTTTTTTTTAAAGCTATACTCTAACTGAGTCAGATAATGAAACTCTGAAGAATTTCAAAAGTTAATCATTTACACGTGGCAATCATATGATGTTACAGTAATTTCTTAATATGATTAGGTAAATGTTAAAAAGTAAAAGAAGTAATCAACAATAAATCTGATTCATTGATTTTGGAGGATGACTAAGAATATGCCAGCATCTTCAATACATAGCCATCAGATTAGAATTTAAGATTAAAAGATCATTAATTGTGCCCATCTCCAATAAGTATAAGCCTTTCGGCATAAATATGTGAGAGTTTGGGATTGTTTTATTTTATTTTAATAATTATGTTATTTGTACTTAAAAAATTTCTGAAAATAATTGTGTGTGAGGAGACATTCTATTTTACTTTAAGAGTTTTTTTTTTTATTCTTGATGATGGGTGGAGTGTTCATTAAAAACTCTGACTTTTAAAAACTTAACATGTGTGTTTTCCAAATGAAAACTTACATTCCAAGATATGATGTTTGTGTTATAAGATATTTACTAAGATTTATATTTATTTTTTTAATTCTTTTATTTTTATTATTATACAATTTTTTAATATAATATAATTAATTTTTATTTTATAATAATATAATAATGAATTAATTACACAAAATTTCCAATTTTATATTTACTTTTATTTTTAAAATACCACATATTTAGGCAAAATGGAAATGGAAAATGATTGTGAAACTAATCTCCATAATAAGAGGCCCGAATTTACAACTGGCGTGTCGATCTCTTCAAGTATACCCTTGTGTTCACAACTGCATCTCCCCATATATTAAATTGAATCCAATCCTACACCGCATTCATTGACTCAACAAGTTTATGGTTAGCAAACACATCTTTGACCAGTTGACGTTGCCCTATCTCGTACTACCAAAGTGCGTGGTCCCAACAGCAGGAACTCATGGATGTTGATAACCATGGTCTTTCAAGGATCTTAGTTTCATCTAACATTTTCACGCCATTCATTGTCCCGCCCATATTCTCTTTTCAGGGTTAATTCTTATGGGTTATCCATTGGTGTTAGTGGTTTTGGGGCTAATTATGGTTTATAGGTTACTACTTTGTGGGTTAAGGGTTAGAAATTTGTTGTGTCATGCACTAACAACTTTCATTTTCCTTGTGTTTTATGCTTGAAAAGTCTTTTTAAGAAAATGGAGTTCTTTTTGCTATTTTCTATTAAAAAAAAAAAAAAAATTGGCTTGAATTTTTCTTTAATGACAATATCTCATTATCTCATTCTTAAAAAAAACCATTTTAAATTTGTTTAGTTTAATTGGAATTCCATTTTTTAGTCTTGGTACTTGGGAAAATTTTGAAGATAAGTTTTGGTTATCAGATTAGTTAGTATAAACTCTTTTGGTGTACACTAGAGGAGTTCCTCTCAAACGCTCTAGTTCTCATCGGAGCACTTCCCTTAATCTCCTCCGAAAATGCTTACTCGACCACTACGCAACTCTAGATAATCTCCTTCAGTTTGATCGGAGGATTTCATGTTGGGAACATGCGACCTGCACAAATGATAATAAACAAAGAAAAAACAAGATACAACAATATCTCATACAACACAATGGAGACACACAAGAATGGGGGAAATGATATATCTTTATTGCTCTGTGGAGAAATGGTCTACAAGTCTCAAGTAGCTCCTCACGGGATTCTACATTTAATGAGGAGAGATCTCAAGCATTTCCAGGCATTCGGAAAACAAAACACTTGAGAACCTCCAAACGAATGTAACGACAAAGGGTATGTGTTGTCACAACCTCGGACACATCGCTGCCCAATGGGCCAGTCTATCATCGCTCTTTGTTAGAGAATGAGGAGATCAAGTGACAGATCCAAGAACTGCTCCACAAGGGGCACATTCGCCCCATCTCATCACCTTGCGGGAGCTCAATCGTGCTGGTACAAAAGAAATATGGAACTTGGTGACTCTATATTGATTATAGAGCTATGAATAAAATCACAGTCAGAAATTGGTACCCGATTCCCCGAATCGATGACCTCCTTGATCAACTCACGGGGGCCAAATACTTCAGTAAGATTGATCTGAAGTCTGGCTACCACCAGGTCCCAATAGAACAGACAGATGTATGGAAGATCGCCTTCAAGTCAAAGGAAGGTCTTTTTGAATGGTTGGTCATGCCCTTTGGTTTGACAAATACTCCAACCACTATCATGAGGATGATGGACGATATCCTGTGACCATTCACCAATACTTTTGTAGTGGTGTATCTGGATGACATTCTAATTTACAACAAGACTTGGGTCGAACACTTGCAGCATATTCAGCGGGTTCTACACACCCTGCGGCAGCACAAGCTATACGCCAACTTGGAAAAATGCTCCTTCGGCATGGACAGGGTCCATTACCTGGGCTACATCATTGATCAGCATGGCGTACATGTGGATCCAACCAATATCCAAGTCATCTGTGATTGGCCAGCCCCAACAACACTCATTGAGCTTTGGAGCTTCCTGGGCCTTGCCAATTTCTACTGTAGGTTCGTGTTGGGATTCTCGCATATTGCATGGGCCCTCAGCCAAATAAACAGGGGTGGTGGTAAGGAGAAATTGGCGTGGGGCCGGTCCCAACAACAAGTGTTCGATGATTTGAAGCAACGCTTGTGCTCAACCCAAGTACTTTCACTACCAGACCTGCATCATCCCTTTGAGATCAAGACAAATGCTTCAAACTATGTTGTGGGCGTCATTCTCACTCAGCACGGCCACCCCGTGGCCTATCATAGTGAGACACTATCATATATTGTCTGTAAGTACCCTACTTATGACAAAGAAATGTACTCCATTGTGCAAACATGCTGCCAGTGGAGACATTACATTCTTGGGAAGGAGATAGTCATCCACACTAATCATAAGCCACTACAATTCATGCAGACACAGGGAAAATTGTAGAATGATCGCCATCAAAAGTGGTCCACATACTTGCAGCAATTCCACCTCAACATCAAGTATAAAATAGGAAGAACCAATCGCGTCGTTGATTGCCTCAGCAAACCGCCAGTCGTGGCACTCACCACGGTGCTAGAATCTTGCGGCCATGAGACATCTGGATGGCCCCAACTCTATGAGACAGACCTTGACTTCACCACCACCTACCAAATGTTTTTTGCAAACGCAATTGTCGATAATTTCCATCTTCAGGATGGGTTGTTGTGTCGTCTAGGCTATATCTGTGTTCCATCAAGTGAGCGATCGAAGCTGATATGGGAAGCCCACTATAGTTAGGTGGCAGGACACCTTGGCATCGAAAAGACAATGGTGATGCTACAAAAACATTTCTACTGGCCAAATCTTCAACAGGAGGTCAGCAAGTATATCAGGTCCTGCACTGCCTGCATTATTGCCAAACCGACCACTAAGAAACATGGCTTGTACACCCCTCTTCCCACTCCTGATAGGCCATGGGAATCCATCTCAATGGACTACATGTCGGGCCTCCCATCCACCAAGTGGGGAAATGACTATGTTTTTGTGTTTGTTGATCGCTTTTCTAAGATGGCGATTCTGGTTGCCTACAAGAAGAGCATCAAAACAGAGGCCACTGCCAAGCTCTTCTTTGAACGAGTCTGGGTACATTTTGGAATCCCACAAACCATTGTCTCAGATCGGGATAGTCGATTTCTCAGCACATTCTGGTCGAGCCTCTGGTCACTGCTGGACACCAAGTTCATCAAATCCACTACCTTCCACCCCCAGTCAGATGGTCAAACCGAGGTTGTAAATTGAATGAATGTGCATATCCTTCGCATGTATAATTAAAGCACCCTCACACATGGGATGAGAGCCTTCCCTATGTTCAACATAGCTACAACCGAGCCCTGCATAGCTCAACCGGCCACAGCCCCTTTCAAGTGGGGTTGGGATTCCAACCATTGGGTCCCATAGATGTTGCACTTCCCCTTGCGATCACCTCGACCGACTCATCTCCTGCTCCAACTGAAGCTGAAAAAGCCACCTAGTTCATTGAGCGGATCCAACACATCCGCCAACAGGTTCAGGATATCCTACAGAAGTCTAATGATAAGTACAAACAACGCCATGATCAACATCGGGTGCCACATAAGTTTCAGGTGGGCGAAAAAGTTTGGCTGCACTTGCAGAAAGAACACCTTGCAGGACCCCATCGAAAGCTTCGCCCACTCCTTTATGGGTTGTACACTATCACTAAGGCCATGGGGGATAATTATTTGAAGCTCAACATTCCTCCTTTCCTTGTCCTGCACTCAGTGTTCAATGTGGATCTCCTTTGCCCTTATTTCCCACCATTATTGGACACCTCAGAAGTAGCAGAACAACTGACACCAACAGAGCTCAACCCCGACTGCATACAACAGGCATCCAATGATCAAATTGTGGACAGATAGATCAAGGGCACTCGACAACAAAGTACCCAGCTTTATCTAGTCGTCAAAGCAGGGCAACTCCTGCACCAAGGCAAGTGGCTCACCTGGGGCCAAATTCAGTAGAAATTTGCTCATCTAATGGGGGACCTCAACGCAATAGAGTCCATTGCTTCCTAAGGAGGGAGGATTGATCCATATGGATATTGGTGGCCACCCACCTTTTCCCACTGGCTCAAAACAGTTTTCTGACAATTTTGGCAATTTACTATTTTTAGCAGTTTTAACTTTCGGGGTCATTTTGAGGGCCTAAATGAAGGTTTTTTGAGATAGATATCCTCAATGATATTCAAAGGCATGATTGAGCCCCCAAAATTAATCTCCTCAACGATACCTTTCCAACGGGCTATCACACGCCTAAAACGGAGATCGTATGCAAAAGTTACGACCCCATGAAGTTGATGTACTAACTTACCCAAACGGGGCCCACATGACTTTTGGCGCTTCATCTCCTAGGGTTAGGTTTTTGGATGTATAGGGTTTTGGGCGTTCTTTATTACTGTAAAAAGGCCTTCAGAGCCTCAATGTGACTTTCTTCTTACGAATGCACGCTTTTGTCACATCTCTTCTCAGAGATAAGCCGCCACCATTCAAGCAAGCTTGTTTCCGCTGCATTTTACAGTTTCCGCTTATTTCGTTATTAAATAGAAAACCAGTTTTACTGTATCTTTGTTATTTTGTGTTAAGCACCTGTTAATAATCTGTATTCATTTCATTATTGAATAGAAAACCAATTTTACTATATCTCTGTTATTTTGTGTTAAGCACATGTTAATAAAATTCAATATTCCTATATTTGAAGGTCAGATAGACGTAGATGTTGTAGACGAGTGGTTGAATCTACTAGAAGGGTATTTTACTGTCCATAACTTTTTGAATAGAGAAAATATTACTTTTTCACTCCTCAAAGTCGTTTCCCGTGTCAAATATTGGTGGGAAACGTTCTGTGAGCAAAAGAAAACAGAGGAAACCTCATTATTTTCAGCCACGACCACCTGGGAATCCTTAAGGGAACCCCTCACAACAAAAGCCAGGAAAGGGCGACCCCAATCCACCGAACAAAGGACAGAGAAAATATGGACAGTATTAGGACAACCAGTCCAAGCCACAAGCAAAGGAGGACACCAGAAAGACAAAGAGAGATACCGGGAAGTGGTGCGACTTCCATAAGAGCCCTTGGCAGAACACTGCTGACTGCCACTCAAAGCAGTCGCTGGTGGCCGAAGTGAAATCCTCTGAATCAGATGCAGATTCTAACTCCGAGCTAGAACCAGAAAGGGTAAGACAAATCATTGACATGGAACCTAGTGCCATCGTTGCTACCACCAAGCTCTAGCCTAGTGAACCAGACGAGCTAGAAGAAATAAAGCACCTCTTCCATTCACAGATGTGGGTAAGAGGCACCCCTCTGCACTTCATCGTTGATAGCGGGAGCCAGAAGAACCTCATATCAACCGAGGTCATCAAGCGGTTGGCCCTGCCAACAATGTTGCACCCACAACCCTACACCATTGGATGGCTCCACCAAGGAAGCGATCTTCGCATTAGCCAACAGTGTCGAATTTCGTACGGCATCAAGCCATTCAAATATGAGGTATTGTGTGATGTTGCTCCTCTAGAAGTTTGTGATGTTCTTTTGGGCCAACCTTATATATGGAAGCGTCATGCTATATATGAATCTAGGCCTCATAGTGTTATTATTACTTTGAACAGGAAATTGTACAGGATACCTGAGGCAGTCCCACCTAGTGCTATTTCCTTGATCTCTGATAAGCAATGCAAGAAGGTCATCTCTCAGATGGGGAAGTTTGTCTTCTTCACGATTCGCTCTCAGAATAAGCGAAAGATCGCAACCACATCCAGGGTCTCTGCGGCCGACCTCTCCACACAGCAGAAGCAAGTAGATAATGTCATCGAATAATACTCGGATATCTTCTCCTCACCTACAGGGGTACCTCTAGTGGCCAGGTCAAACACCCCATCGAGCTGACCCCCGATGCACCGCTGCCCAATGGGCCAGTCTATCGTCACTCTTTGTTAGAGAATGAGGAGATCAAGCAACAGATCCAAGAACTATTCCACAAGGGGCACATCCGCCCCATCTCATCACCTTGTGGGAGCCTAATCGTGTTGGTACAAAATAAATATGGAACCTGGTGACTCTGTATTGATTACCGAGATCTGAATAAAATCACAATCAGAAACTAATTCCTGATTCCCTGAATCAATGACCTCCTTGATCAACTCACGGGGGCCAAATAATTCAGTAAGATGGATCTGAAGTCTGGCTACCACCAGGTCCCGATAGAACAGACAGATGTATGGAAGACTGCCTTCAAGTCAAAGGAAGGCCTTTTTCAATGGTTGGTCATTCCCTTTGGTTTGAGAAATGCTCTAGCCACTTTCATGAGGATGATGGACGATATCCTACAACCATTCACCAATACTTTTGTAGTGTTGTATCTGGATGACATTTTGATTTACAACAAGACTTGGGCCAAACACTTGCAGCATATTTAGTAGGTTCTACACACCCTACGACAACACAAGCTATACGCCAACCTGGAAAAATGATCCTTTAGTATGGACAGGGTCCATTACTTGGGCTACATCATTGATCAGCATGGCGTACATGTGGATCCAGCCAAGATCCAAGTCATTCGTGACTGGCCAGCCCCAACAACACTCACTGAGCTTCGGAGCTTCCTGGGCCTTACCAATTTCTACTGCAGGTTCGTGGTGGGATTCTCGCATATTGCATGGACCCTCAGCCAAATAAATAAGGGTGGTGGTAAGGAGAAATTTGCATGGGGCCGGTCCCAACAACAAGCGTTCGATGATTTGAAGCAGTGCTTGTGCTCAACCCTAGTACTTTCACTACCAGACCTACATCATCCCTTTGAGATCGAGACAGATGCTTCAGACTATGCCGTGGGCACCTTTCTCACTCGGCACGACCACCCCGTGGCCTATCATAGTGAGACACTATCAGATATTGTCCATAAGTACCCTACTTATGACAAAGAAATGTACTACATTGTGCAAGCATGCCGCCAGTGGAGACATTACATTTTTGGGAAGGAGACAGTGATCCACACTAATCATAAGCCACTACAGTTCATGCAGACACAGGGAAAATTGCAGAATGACCGCCATCAAAAGTGGTCCACATACTTGCAGCAATTCCACCTCAACATCAAGTATAAAACATGAAGAACCAATCGTGTCATTGATTGTCTCAGCAGACCACCAGTCATAGCACTCACCACGGTGCTATACTCTTGCGGCCATGAGACATCTAGATGGCCCCAAATCTATGAGACAGACCCTGACTTCGCCACCATCTACCAAATGTTGGGTGCAAACGCAGTTGTCGATAATTTCCATCTTCAGAATGGGTTGTTGTGTCATCTGGGCCATATCTGTGTTCCATCAAGTGAGCGAGCGAAACTGATCTGGGAAGCCTACTATAGTCGGGTGATAAGAAAATTCAGCATCGAAAAGACAGTGGCGATTCTACAGAAACATTTCTACTGGCCGAAACTTCAACAGGAGGTCATCATGTATATCAGGTCCTGCACTGCCTGCACTATTGCTAAATCAACCACTAAGAAACAGGGCTTGTACACCCCTCTTCCTACTCCTGACAGACCATGGGAATCCATCTTAAAGGACTACATGTCGGGCCTCTCGTCCACCAAGTGGGGAAATGACTTTGTTTTTGTGGTTGTTGATCGCTTTTCTAAGATGGCGATTATGGTTGCCTGCAAGAAGAGAATCACAACAGAGGCCACTACCAAGCTCTTCTTTGAACGAGTTTGGGTACATTTTGGAATCCCACAAAACATTGTCTTAGATCGGGATAGTCGATTTTTCAGCACATTTTGGTTGAGCCTCTGGTCACTGCTGGACACCAAGCTCACCAAATCCACGGCCTTCCACCCCCAGACAGATGGTCAAACCGAGGTTGTAAATCGAATGATTATGCATATCCTTCGCATGTATAATTCAAAGAACCCTCACACATGGGATGAGAGCCTTCCCTATGTCCAACATAACTACAACTGAGCCCTACATAGCTCAACCGGCCACAACCCCTTTCAAGTGGGGTTGGGATTCCAACCATTGGCTCCCATAGATGTTTCACTTTGCCTTGTGGTCACCTCAATCGACTCATATCCTGCTCCAACTAAAGATGACAAATCCACCTGGTTCATTGAGCGGATCCAACAAATCCACCAACAGGTTCAAGATATCCTACAGAAGTCCAATGACAAGTACAAACAACGCCATGATCAACATCGGGTGCCACATAAGTTTCAGGTGGGCAACAAAGTTTGATTGCACTTGCAGAAAGAACGCCTTACAGGACCCCATCGGAAGCTTCCCCCACTCCATTATGGGCCGTACATTATCACCAAGGCCATAGGGGATAATGATTTTGAGCTCAACATTCCTCCTTTCCTTGGCCTGCACCTAGTGTTCAACGTGGATCTCCTTCGCCCTTATTTCCCACCATTATTGGACACCTCAGAAGTAGCAGAACAACTGACACCAACAAATCTCAATCCTTATTGCATACAACAGGCATCCAATGATCAGATTGTGGATAGACAGATCAATGGCACTCGACAACAAAGGATCCAGCTTTATCAAGTCGTTAAAGCAGGGCAACTCCTACACCAAGGCAAGTGGCTCACCTGGGGCCAAATTCAGCAGAAATTTGTTCATCTGATGGGGGACCTCAACGCAATGGAGACCATTTATTCCTAAGGAGGGAGGATTGATCCAGGTGGATATCGGTGGCCACCCACCTTTTCCAACTAGCTCAAAATAGTTTTCTGACAATTATGGCAATTTACTATTTTTAGCAGTTTTAACTTCCGAGGCCATTTTGAGGGCCTAAATGAAGGTTTTTCGAGATAGAGCTCCTCAATGATAGCCGAATGCATGATTGAACCCCCAAAATAAATCTCCTCGATGATACCTTTCTAATGGGCTACCACATGCCTAAAATGGAGATCGTATGCAAATGTTACGACCCCAGGAAGTTGATGTACTAACTTACCCAAACGGGACCCACATGACTTTTGGCGCTTCATCTCCCAGGGTTAGGTTTTTGGATGTCTAGGGTTTTGGGCATTCTTTCTTACTGTAAAAATGCCTTCAGAGCCTCATTGTAACTTTCTTCTTGTGAATGTGTGTTGTCGTCACATCTCTTCTCAGAGATAAGCCGCCACCATTCCAGCAAGCTTGTTTCCACTGCATTTTATAGTTTCATCTTATTTCGTTATTGAATAGAAAACTAGTTTTACTCTATCTCTATTATTTTTTTTTAAGCACCAGTTAATAATCTGTATTCATTTCATTATGCTCATAAAATTTGGATCAGTGTAGAACCCACAATTACAAATAATTACAGAAGAACGTGTTGAACTAAAATTTGTCAAGAGGAACCAGTTGGAATAGGTGGGTGGCCACCAATATCCACGTGGCTTAGTACTCCCCCCTTGGGAAGAAATTCTCTCCATTGTGTTGAATGCCCCCATCAGGTGAGGAAATTTTTGCTGAATTTGGCTCCGAGTGAGCCACTTTCCTTGGTGCAGGAGCTACCCTGCCTTGAGAACCCAATAAAGTTGGATCCTCTGCTGGCGAGTGCCCTTGACCTATGTGTCCACTATCTGATCAGTGGATGCCTGTTCCATGTTGTTAGGGTTGATCTCTGTTGGTGTCAATGTTTCTTTGATCTATGAGGTGTCCAATAATGGTGGAAAATATGGTAAGAGGAGGTCCACATTGAACATTGGGTTCTAGCCAAGGAAGGGAGGAGTGTTGAACTCAAAATCATTGTCACCCATAGCCTTGGTGATAGTGTAAGGCCCATAGAGAAGTGGATGGAGCTTCCGATGGGGCCATTTAAGGAGTTCTTTCTACAAATGTAACCAGACATTCTCTCCCACCTGAAACTTGTGCAGTACCCGGTGTTGATCATGGCGTTGCTTGTACTTAGCATTGGCTTTCTACAAAATCTCATGGACCTGTTGGCGGATGTGTTGAATCTTATCAATGAATCTGGTGAATTTTTTGACCTCAAATTGAACATGGGAAGAATATGTTTGTGTAGTTGCAAGAGGTAGTGCAACATCAATGGTACCCAAAGGTTGGAATTCTTGTTCCACCTGAAAGGGGCTATGGTCGGTGGAGCTATGGAGAACCTTTTTGTAGCTGTGTTGAACATAGGAAAGACTCTCATCCCATGTATGTAGATGCTTAGAGTTATACATGCGCAGGATGTGCATAATCATCCAATTGATGACCTTTATTTGGATATCGGTTTAAGGGTGGAAAGAAATGGATTTAGTGAGCTTGGTGTCCAACAGTGACCAGAGACTCGACCAAAATGTGTTGAGAAACTTGGTGTCCCAATCATATATGATGGTATATGGTATCCCAAAATGGACCCACACTCATTTGAAGAAGATATTGGTAGTGTCTGTCGTTGTGATGCTCTTCTTGCAAGCTGTGAGAATAGCCATCTTCGAAAACTAATCAACCACCACAAATACACAATCATTTCCTTTCTTGGTGGAAGGAAGGCCAGAAATGTAATCCATGGAGATGGATTCCTAAGGCCTCTCGGGAGAAGGAAGAGGGTTATATAAGCCTTGGCTCTTGATGGATGGCTTGGCAATGGCATAGGCAGTGTAAGATATGATATACTTGTTGACATCTTGTCAAAGTTTTCACCAATAAAAAAAATTCTGTAAAAAGGCCACAGTTTTCTCCACGCCAAAATGCCATGTCATTCAAATGTAGTGAGCCTCCCAAATCATCTTTTCATGATCACTTTCAGAAACATAGATATGGACCAAATGGCATAACAGTCCATCCTAAATGTGAAAATCAGTGAAAGTCACTCCTGTACCCAAGAGTTGATAGGTGGTGGTGAAGTTAGGATCTCACTAATGAAGTTGGTGCCACTCATATGCCTCATTCCCAAAGGAATGGAGCATGGTGGTGAGTGCATCCACGGGAAGTCAAATGAGGCAATAAACGACATGCTTTGTGCTCCATGTCCTATACTTGATGTTGAGATGGAACTATTGCAGGTATGTGGACCATTTTCTATGGAAGTCGTTCTGCAACTTCCCTTGTGTATGTATGAACTACAGAGGCTTGTGATCAGTGTGGATGATTATCTCCTTTATGAGAATGTAATGTTTCCATTGACGACAGGCTTGCAAAATGGAATACATTTCCTTATCATAGGTGGGGTATTTCTGCATGGTATATGAGAGTGTCGCACTATGGTATGCTATTGGATGACCATGCTTAGTGAGAACCGCGCCTACAACATATTTGGATGCATCAATCTCAATATCAAATGGTTTTTGTAGATCAAGTAAGGAGAGTATTGGAGATGATCACAAACGATGCTTCATCTCATCAAATGCTCGTTTTTTTGCCTTCCCCCATGCAAAATTTTCCCTGCCACCTCCCTTGGTCACTTAGCTCAAGGCCCATGCAATACAGGAGAATCCCAACATGAACCGTCAGTAGAAGTTGACAAGTCCCAAGAAGCTTTGAAGATCTAAAGGGTTGGCCAGTCACGAATTCCCTGTATCTTAGCTGGATCCACGTGTACCCCATTCTCATCAACAATGTAGCCCAAGTATTGGACCCAGTTCATGCCAAAGGAGAATTTTTCCAAGTTGGCATATAGATTGTGTTGTCGTAGAGTGCTCAACACCTATTGAATATGTTGCATGTTCTCCTTCCAAGTTCTGTTGAAAATGAGGATGTCATCCAGATATACCACCACAAAAGAGTTGGTCAAGGGTCTCAATACATCATCCATCAACCTCATGAAAGTGGTTGGTGCATTTGTTAAGCCAAAGGGCATGACCAACCATTTGAAGAGACCTTCTTTAGATTTGAAAGTTGTCTTCCATAAATTAGTTGGTTCGATGGGAACCTAGCGGTATCCAGAGTTTAGGTCAATCTTGTTGAAGAACTTTTCCCCCTTGAGTTGGTTAAGAATGTCATCAATTCGGGGAATTGGGTATTGATTCCTAACTGTGATTTTTTTTAATGCTTTGTAATCAATCCAGATCTTTCAGGTCTTGTACTTCTTTTGCACCAGTACAATCGGGCTTCCGCAAGGGGAGGAGTTGAGTCTGATGTGCCCCTTTTGATGCAGCTCTTGGATTTGACACTTGATTTCTTCATTTTCCATCAACAAGTGACGATAGACTGGTCCATTAGTCAGAGATGCACCAAGGGTTAGATAATTTGGATTCTTTACTTGGCAGTGTGTCAGTACCCCTATGGGTGAGGAGAATATTTCTCTATACTCTTCCATGATCCCGTCCAATTGTTTATGTTGCAAAGAGGGGATCTATGTAGAGGCCATGGATGTGGCAGTGACCTTCTGCTTACTATGAGCACAGATCACAAAGAAGACAAACTTCTCGATCTGTGAAATGACCTTACTGCATTGCTTAGCATAGATTAAATAAAAACCGGTAGGTTGCGCTACCTCTCGCATCCTATACAATTGTCTAGCCAAAGTAATAATAACACTACGGGGTCTCAACTCATATACAACATGTCGCTTCCACAAATATGGTTGTCCTAAAAAAACATCATAAAATTCACAGGGAACAATATCACACAATACCTCGTCTTTGAAGGGATTGATGTTGTAGGGAAGACAACACTGTTGACTGACGCAGAGATATATTCCTTGGTGAAGCCAAATAATGGTGTAGGGTTATGGGTGCGGTGTCACCGAAAGGTCCAGGCACTTGATGACCTTTGCTGAGATCAGGTTCTTCTGATTGCCGCTATCAATAATGAAATGAAGAGGAGCCCCCTTTACCCACATCTGTGAGTGAAAGAAGCGTTCCACTTCCTTTGGTTCTTTTGGTGATCCAGGTGGATATCGATGGCCACCCACTGATTCCAACTAGCTCCTCTTGACAGTTTTTAGTTCAACACGTTCTTCTGTAATTATTTTTAATTGTGATTTCTACACTTTTGGTCTTGTCTGAACCCCTACACAGCTTCTATATGGAGATTGGTGGCTTCCCACCTAATCCAACTAGCTTAATTTGGAAGTTTTCATGTCAGTAGATCTTTCTGTACTTCTAGGGTCATTTTGGGGCCCTAAACAATGTTCTTTTTTCTTTCCACGGTCAAATTGTAGATTGAGTCAGAATTTGAAGGCATAATGTGTAGTTCTCGAAAGGACCTTTCCAATGGGCTATCACGTGCCTAAAACAGAGGTCGTATGCAAACATTACGACCCCAAGAAGTTGAGGTACCAACTTACCCATTGGGGCCCACATAACTTTTGGCGTTTCATCTCCTAGGGTTAGGTTTTTGGATGTCTAGGGTTTTGGAATTCATGAGTAATGTTAAAAATAACTTTGGAGCCTCATTGTAATGATACTGCTCAGATGGATGCGCGTAGCAACCACATCTCTTCTCAAATATAACTACCACCATTCGAGCAATTTGTTTTTAGTTCTGCAGTTTTATAGTTTCAACCTATTTTATTTATTCAATAGAAGTATTGTTCATTGGATATCTATTATTGTTGTTTATATCTTTGTGTTATTGTATTCAGTCTGTTATTCCTTTCGTCACGCTCATAAATCCGGATCAATGGTATCATATCGGTTTGCTCTTCATTTATTTTACTTCGTGCATGTCCCCGACAAGATCTGGGTACAAGAAGTTGGGACTCGCACCAATCATGCCTTTGCAATATCGTCCACATCGAGGCCAATAACGACCCATGGGGGACGAGAAGAAAGATGATGGAGCATAATATACTTTTAAAATATTTATCTAGGAGTCTATTGCGCGACAATGGAACGAAATGATGGCCAACTTTGAACAGACCCTTCGGTAGTTGCCCACATGAGACACATATTCATCAAGTGGACATGCAACCCCCTTCAAGGTACAAGTAAATTTTGATATTTCATTATTTGAAGGATTGATAGATGTAGATGTTGTAGATAAATGGATGTGTCTACTCGAAGGGTATTTTTCGGTCCACAATTTTTTCGACAGGGAAAATATTACTTTTTCAATCCTTAAGGTCATCCCCCATGTTAGGGACTGGTGGGATACTTATTCTGAGCAAAGGGCCATAGAGGAATCTGTAATATTTGCGGTCGCCCCCACATGGGATTCCTTCATGGATGCAATTAAAAAACAATACTAACCTGTTCGAAGCTACGCGGACTGGTACACAAGATGGACCATGCTGCCTCAGATAAGGGACCAGATAGTACCATATTTCACCAATATTTTCCATACCCTACGCACCAAATTGGGTATCAAAGACTCTAAATGACATCTGGTGCTCAAATACAGTGATTGTATGCATAGATACATTCAAACAAAAATGGAGTTTTTGGACATCATATCATTAGGTGCAACTTATAGATATGTTGTCAAGATCGAGCATAAATTTAAGCAAAAGAGGTGAGAGTTTGGATCTGCAAACTCCTCACAGTCGAAGCAGGGCAAAGGCGGCCCCAACCCACAAAAAAAGGGACAGATAAAATATGGTCTCTCTCAGGACAACCAGTCCAAGCCGCAACCCAAGAAGGGTAATGAGAAGTCAAAAGACACAGGAAAATGGTGTGAATACCATAAAATCCCTTGGCACAACACCAAATAATGTGGCTCCAAGCAGTCACTAGTGGCCGAGATGAAAGATTCTGAGTCAGAGGAATATTCTGACTCTGAATTAAATCTAGAAAGTGGGAAGTGGATCATTGATTTCGAACCCAATTCCATTGTCTCTACCACCAAATTCCAACCAAGCGAACCAAAAGAACCATAGGAAGGAGAACACCTCTTTCACTCACAGATGTGGGTAAAGGGGACTCCACTGCATTTCACTGTTGATAGAAGAAGTCAAAAGAAGATGATTAGTAGATTTCATCAAGTGGTTGGACCTTCCGATAACATCACACCCGTATCCCTACACCATCAGATGGCTTCGCTAAGGATGAGATATCTGCGTCATCCAACAATGTCGTCTTCCCTACAACGTCAAGTCCTTCAAAGATGAGTTATTATGTGATATTTATCCTCTTGAAGTTTGTGATGTTCTTTTAGGCTAGCCATATTTGTTGAAGCGACATGCTATGTATGAGTCTACACCTTGTAGTTTTATTATTACTTTCAGTAGAAAATTGTATAGGATACCAGAGGTAGCGTTGCCTACCGCTATTTCTTTAATCTCTCCTAAGAAATGAAGTAATGTCATTTCACAGACCAGGAAGTTCATCTTCTTTGTGATCTTTGCTCACAGTAAGTAGAAGGTCATCGCCACATCCATGAATTCTACACAGAGACTCTCTTTGTAGCAGAAGCAAGTGGACATGATTGTGGAAGAGTACAGAGACATATTCTCCTCACCCATTGGGGCACCGACGCACTTCCAAGTCAAGCATCCAATTGATCTAACCCCCATTGCATCGCTGCCTAATGGACCAGTCTATCATCGCTCGTTGATGGAAAATGAAGAAATCAAGAACTAGTTCCAAGATTTGCTTCAAAAGGGGCACATCCGACCCATCTCCTCCCCTTGCGGAAGCTCGATTGTGTTGGTGCAGAAGAGAGATGGGACCTGACGGCTCTGCAATGATTAAAGAGAATTAAACAAAATCACAGTCAAGAATCGGTACTCAATTCCCCGAATTCATGACCTTCTTGACCAACTCAAGGGGGGAAAGTTCTTCAGAAATGTTGACCTAAAGTCTGGCTACCACCAGGTTCCCATCGAACCAACTGATTTATGGAAGTCAACTTTAAAATCTAAATAAGGTATCTTTGAATGGTTGGTCATGCCCTTTTGTTTAACAATTGCACCAACAACTTTCATGATATTGATGGATGATATATTGATACCCTTCACCAACCATTTTGTGGTGGTATATCTTGATGACATCCTCATCTTTAGAAGAACATGGGAGGAGCATATGCAGCATATTCAACATGTTTTGGGCACTCTGCGGTAGCACAATCTATATGCCAACTTGGAAAAATGCGCTTTTGGCATGAATAGGGTTCAATACTTGGGATACATTGTTGATGAGCATGGGGTACATGTGGATCCAGCTAAGATCCAATTCATTCATGACTAGCCAGCCCCAACCACACTAACCAAGCTTCGGAGCTTCTTGGTACTTTCCAAATTCTACCGAAGGTTCATGTTGGGATTATCTCATATTGCATGGGCCCTCATCCAAGTAACCAAGGGTTGTAGAAAGAAAAATTTCTTATGGGAGCATGAAAAAAACAAGCATTTGATGATCTGACGCATCACTTGTGCTCAACTCCAGTATCTCCTTACCTGATCTGCAACAATCATTTGAGATTGAGAAAATGCCTCCAAATATGTTGTAGGCATAGTTCTCACTCAACATGGTCATCGAGTAGCATACCACAATGAGACACTCTCATATACTATCCACAAATACCCCACCTATGACAAATAATTGTATTCCATTGTGCAAGCCTGTCGCCAATGGAAACATTGTATTCTGGGAAAGGAGACAATCATCCACACTGATCACAAGCCTCTGCAGTTCATACAAACATAGGGGAAATTTTAGAATGACCACCATCAAAAGTGGTCCACATGCCTACAATATTTCCATCTCAACATCAAGTATAAAATAGGGAGCACAAATCATGTCGTTGACTGCCTCAGTCGCCTTCCCGTTGCTACACTCACCACAGTGCTCCATTCCTGTGGGAATGAGGCATTTGAGTGGCCCCAAATTTATCAGCGTGACCCTAACTTCCCCACCACCTATCATCTCTTGGGTACAGGACAATATGTCACCAATTTTCACATCCAGGATGGACTGTTATGCCATCTGGTCCACTTCTATGTTCCCACAAGCGAGCGCGCAAAGGTGATTTGGGAGGCTCACTACATTCGGATGGAAAGAAATATTGGTGTGGAGAAAAATGTGTTCGTTCTACAGAAACATTTTTATTGACCCAAACTTCGACAAGACACCAGCAAGTATATCAAATATTGCACTGCCTATGCCATTGCCAAGCCAACCATCAAGAAGCAAGGATTATACACCCCTCTTCCTACTCCCGAGATGCCTTGGGAATCCATCTCGATGGATTACATGTATAGCCTTATGTCCACCAAGCATGACAATGATTGTGTATTTGTGGTAGTTGATTGGTTTTCGAAGATGGCCAATAACATCACAACGACAGATACTGCCAAGCTCTTCTTCAAATGGGCGTGGGACCATTTTGGGATACCACATACCATCACCTCATATCGAGATAGTAAGTTCCTCAACACATTTTGGTTGAGTCTCCGGTAACTGTTGGATACCAATCTGACTAAATCCACTACTTTCCACCACCAAACTGATGGCCAGGCAAAGGTCATCAATTGAATGATTTTTCACATCCTACACATGTACAATTCTAAGCATCCATGTACATGGGATGAGAGTCTTCCCTATGTTCAACACAAATACAACAAGGCTCTCCATAGCTCCACTGGCCATAGCCCATTTCAGGTGGGGCTGGGATTCCAACCCTTGGGTCCCATTAATGTTGCACTACCTCTTTAAACCACACAGGAAGAATCTTCCCATGTTCAGACTAAGGCCGACAAATCCACCAGATTCATTAAGCAGATTCAACACATCCACCAATAGGTCCATGAGATTTTGTAGAAAGCCAATGCTAAGTACAAGAAATGCCTTGATCAACACTAGGTACCACACCAGTTTTAGGTGGGAGATAAGGTCTAGTTACATTTGTAGAAAGAGTGACTTCTAGGGCCCCATCGAAAGCTCTGCCCACTTTGTTATGGGCCTTATACTATCACGAAGGTTGTGGGTAGTAATTCTTTTGAGCTCAACATTCCACCCTTCCTTGGCTTGCACCCAATGATCAATGTAGACCTCCTTTGGTCATATTTTCCAACATTATTGGACACCTCAAAGATATTAGAATAGTTGAAACCAATATATTTCAACTCTGAATGCATGGAATAATCATCCACTGATCAAATAGTGGACACACAGGTCAAGGGAACTCGCCAATAGAGGATCCATCTTTATTAGGTTACTAAGGCAATGCAACTCCTACACTGAGGCAAGTGGGTCACCCAAGGCCAAATTCATTAGGCATTTCCTCACCTGATGGGGGCACTCAAAGCAATGGGGACCACTACTTACTAAGTGGGGAGGACCGATCTGGGTGGATATTGGTGGCCACCCACATATTCCAACTAAATCCTCTTGATATTTTTTAGTTCAACATGTTCTTCTCTAATTCTTTGTAATTGTGGGTTCTACACTTCTGGGGTTGTTTGAATCCCGACAAATATTCCAAGTGGATATTGGTGGCCTCCCACCTAATCCAATTGGCTTATTTTGGAAGTTTTCATGTCAGTGCATATTTATGTCCTTCCAGGGCCATTTTTGGGCCCTAAACAATGTTTTTCTGGTTTACCACAATCAAACTATAGATGGATTCATATTTTTATGACATAATGTGTAGTTCTTGAAAATACCTTTCCATCGGGCTATCACGCACCTAAAACGGAGGTCGTATGAAAAAAGTTACGACCCCGAGAAGTTGAGCTACCAACTTACCCATCGGGGCCCACATCAATTTTGGTCTGTCATATCCTAGGGTTAGATTTTTTGATGTCTAGGGTTTTAGAATTCATGAGTAATGTTAAAAAGGCCTCTGGAGCCTCATTGTAATGATTCTTCTCAGACGGATGCACGTAGCAGCCATATCTCTTCTCAGAGATAACTACCACCATTTGAGCAAGTTGTTTTTAGTTCTGTAGTTTTACAATTTCAACCTATTTTATTTATTAAATAGAAGTATTGTTCACTAGAAATATGTTTTTTTTTGTATCTCTTTGTTATTGTATTCAATCTGTTATTCCTTTCATTCCGCTTATAAATCCAGATCATCCGGTTCGCTTGGATGGAATTTGGTAGTAGCGACAGTGGAACTGGGTTCGACATCAATAATCCGCTTCCCTCCTTTTGGATTTGATTCAAAGTCAGAATCTATCTCTGAATTAGAAGCTTTCAGCTCAGCCACCAGTGACTACTTGGAGTGGAATTCTTCGGTGTTGTGCCAAGGGATTTTATGGTATTCACACCACTTTCTTGTGTCCTTCATCGACTTCTCATTACCCTTCTTGTGTTGCGGCTTAGACTGGTTTTCCTGAGAGTAACCATCTTTGCTCTGTCCCTTGTTTTTTGGGTTGGGGCTGCCTTTGCCTTGCTTCGGCTGTGAGGAGTTTACATATCCAAACTCTTGCCTCTTTTGCTTAAATTTCTTCTCGATCTTGACAACATGTCTATAAGTAACACCTAATGATGCGATGTACATAAACTCCATTTCTATTTGAATGTATTTATGCATACAACTATAGTATTTGAGCACTAGATGTCGTTTAGAGTATTTGATACCCAATTTGGTGTGCAGGGTATGGAAAATATTGGTGAAATCTAGTACTGTCTGGTCCCTTGTCTGACGCAACATGGTCCATCTTGTGTGCTGGTCCACGTAGCTTCCAATAGGGTAGTATTGTTCTTTAATGGAATCCCTGAAGGAATCTCATGTGGGGGAGACCACAAATACTGTAGATTCCTCTATGGACCTTTTCTCAGAGTAAATATCTCACCAATCCTTAACATGGGGGACAACCTTGAGGAGTGCAAAAGTAATCTTTTCCCTATCAGAAAAATTGTGGACCGAAAAATATCCTTCGAGTAGATTCAACCATTTATCTACAACATTTGCATCTATCATTCCTTCAAATAATGGAACATCAAAATTTACTTGTACATTGAAGGGGGTTTCATGGGCTATGGCCGCTTGATGAATATGTGTCTCATGTGGGTAGTCGCTGAAGGATCTATGCAAAGTTATCCATCATTTCGTTCCTTTGTTGCGTAAGGGCTTCCTCAAGAAATATTTTAAAAGGATCTCCTGCTCCATCATCTTTGTTTTCGTCCTCTATGGGTTTTTGTTGGGCTCGGTGTGACCGATCTTGCAAAGGTGTGACTGGTTCAAGTCCCAACTTCTTGTACCCAGATCTTGTTGGGGACATGCATGAAGAAAAATAAATGAAGAGCAGACCTCTATGATACCACTGATACAAATTTATGAGAGGAAAGAAATGAATAACAAATTGAATACAATAACATAGAGATATGGAGAAAAACAATAGATATCCAATGAACAATAACTTCTATTGAATAAATAAAATAGGCTGAAACTGTAAAACTGCAGAACTGAAAACAACTTGCTTGAATGGTGGTAGTTATCTCTGAGAAGATATGTGGTTGCTACACACATCCGTCTGAGTAGAATGATTGCAATGAGGCTCCAAAGTCCTTTTTAACATTACTCATGAATTACAAAACCCTAGACATCCAAAAACCTAACCCTAGGAGATGAAACGCCAAAAGCTATGTGGGCCCCAATGGGTAAGTTGGTACCTCAACTTCCGGAGGTTGTAACTTTTGCATACAGCCTCTGTTTTAGGCACGTGATAGCCCATTGCAAAGGTATTTTTTAGAACTACACATTATTTCATCAAAGTCCGACTCCATATATAGTTTGACCATGGAAAGCAAACAAAACATTTTTTAGGGCCCCAAAACGGCCCTGGAATTACAGAAAGATGTACTGACATGAAAACTTCCAAATTAAGCCAATTGGATTAGTTGGGCGGCCACCAATATCCACCTAGAAGCTATGTAGGGCTTCATACATCCCCAAAAGTGTAGAACCCATAATCACAAATAATTATAGAATAATGTGTTGAACTAAAAATTGTTAAGAGGAGCCAGTTGGAATAGGTGGGTGTCCACCAATATCCACCTGAATCATCTGGTGCATACTAGAGGTATTTGCATAAACTTACCCAATGCGATCTTCCAAAATTCATCAATTGTACTAATTGCACTCATTTGTTTATATATAGGTGCTCTCTCTCAAATACTTCACTATTGTTTTTCGCGAGCACCCATGAGTCATGACGAACAAAGTGTCGAGTAACCCCGTCGTTCAATATTGTAATCCACGAATTCCTCCAATGATTTCCACTAGCGGTTATCCACGTGGTATTCAGTGTTATTTATTCCCTAGGAACTTTCTCTCTTTGAACTATCAGGGATAGGGTTTCTATTTTTAGTGTGAATTATTAATTTTTCAATCCGCCTCCTTAAAACCCCGTCCCAACATCATTTTTCTCTTGCTTCTTCCACCATGGCACTTCTTGTTTTTCCATAGCCTCCTAGAAAAGAGACAATGTCTCAAATCCTCATCATCTTAATCTCTTCCCGAGCCCTACCACCTCTACTTTATCTCTAATGTGAATCAAATACGTGGTGCTCCTTTGGAGGGGGTAACCTGTATGTAGAGTTGAGCTCCATTATTACTTTGACTGTGCCACTAAAACACAAGAATCAAAACCATGCTCGCCCTATCCATCTCTCGCTCACACCCTTATCCTCCAAGGTTTTACATATCAATATTGGTGAAGTTCAATCTCCAACTATTCTCCCTCAAGCATCCATTACTTAAGCCCTAAAAATTGAACGATAAAACATTCTCCGAGACTTAGTTCCTTAGAAAATCCTTGGAAGTCAGAGTACTTGACCATTTTAGTATCGGTGACAACCAGAGAGTTTAACATGAAAGTTCTTCGGATATTTTTAAATGAATGTGCCTGATGTACACTGGGGATTTTAACATGACATTCTCTAGTTTCTTAAAGAAATTGATGTTGAATGCAGACTTGACACAAATGGCTATGTTCCAACCGGAGAATTTCTTTCCAAATCATTCGGTCCATTCAGGAAATTTGATTTAAAATCCTTTGGTCTAAACTGGAGGAGTTAACACAAACTTGTTGGGTGTTCACCTTTGTAATCAACGCACTTGACGAGAGTATCTTCGATATAAACCGGAGAAATTTTCACAAACTCTTTCAGCACATTGAACTCGTTCGGTGTACACTGGAGCTTCTCACACTAACTCATCCAACATGCACCATAATCCATCAACACACTTAACATAAAATTCTTCGGTGTGCATTGAAGCATTTTGTACGAATTTCTCCGGTTTCAAACCTTTCGACCTTTTGTCAGGATAGTTTTCATTATCATTTGGGATTTTTCTCTAATATTTTCAATGAGACTTAGATGTACACAATGTTTGCTATCATACTATCGTCATTTGATGATGATATCCCACCTAACATCATCACAAGTGACTCCTCGGGTACTTCACATAGGTTACTTAGATAAACTTATTTTTTGTGTCTAATCATGCTTATGTCATTACTAGGTTTTTGTTTTTGGATTAATTTCATATTTTCTTCATAGATTTAGATATGTATCAAAGGAAGAAGGAAACAAACAAAGCGCTTTCCATAGAGGCCTCTGGGAGAATATTCCAACATGAATATGAACCCAATGTCGCAAGAGCGATGTACGAAAACACAACCAGATTCCTAGAAAAGGGAGAAGATGTGCTCAAATGGGGTGATATTTTCCAAATGTTCAAAAACCATAATTTCAACACCGATGGAGAAGATCAATACCAACTCAATATTTTCAAGAACATCAAAAAATTTGGAATTCATAGGGTAGCATCCTACACCACAGTACTCCCATGTGTCGATGTTGTTTCCTAGATTCTTAAACACATGGATATAGGAAACATATACATATACAAGGCTAGGGGAGAACCTCTAGCCTCATTCCATCCCGCATACCTAGAAAATTTTTATCATCTAGAGAAAGGAACCTGGAAGTTGGACAACAAACTTTTAGGTGGATTTAAACATACAGATAAAGACATGTGTCATATCTGGTACAAGCCAGATAAATAGTTTAAGCTCAGAACAATGGGTGGCTACCCTACAACCGTGCTAAGAAATCCATATCAATATATGGTGGCCATGCTATGTTGGTTATATGGAGATCCAGATGCCTCCATATTTTCACCATCATATATGCCCCTGATTCACTATTGTCTAGACAAAGGATCGTCTTTCCATTGGGTTGACATTCTATCAGCGAACTTAGCAAAGGTTATCACAACAATAAAGGAGGCCCCACCTAGAATGTTCTCTAACTTCCACATGTATTCATATCTCACAGACATAATGTGAGTAACACACCAATACCTAAATATGGGATAGGCATGGAAACCAACAGAGGAAACCATCCATATCTATTGCAAAGTATTATGGTTAGCACAAATACAGAACAAAATATCATAAGATATGTGAGAACTTCCTAGCCACATTGTACAAATTCATATTTTTCTTTCCATCCCCGTGTATGACCAACAAAGAGTTGGTTGTAATCAAGAGAATAAGAGATTGATATCTGATGGAGCATGACATATACATCAGGATTTACAGGGCCATGAAAGAACCACATCTACTACCCTGATTTGTCCCAGATAAATTAGTGATCCAAGAGATAGCCTATCATACAGTTATCAACGAAGCCAGGGGAGTACTCTATAGGGATAAGAAAGTTATATGGCCACTGCTCCCATTATGGATTGGCACTTACTCATTTAACAACACCATGTAGGCACAAGATGAAGTGAAAACACTTCTCTCATACCACTCCGAGGAAGAGAGGTTCAAGATGCATGAACTGAAGAAAATAGTCAAGGGACACTTTAATAAGCTTCGCATGCCTTGGGAATATACTTCAAAAGTATGGGAGGAGGAAGAGATTCATTGTGGAGCCAAAACTTGTGGCGAATTAATTGCGAGAAGATAAGGAAAATTGTTGAAAGGATTGTCGATGAAGAAAAGGAAGGAGAGGAAGCCAAGAAGAAAGTGAAAGAAGAGGAAATAAAAAATGCATCTTCTAAAAATACATTGATGCAATCACGATCATCCAAAGAATAAGAGACAATAACATATAAAACGAGGAGAAAGAAAGAAAAGAAAAGCAAACGAAAGGAAGATGCAACGGAAACGAAAAGAAAAATCGACGAAACTAAAGATAAGGCTAAGGCTAATGCAACAATAATGAAAGCAGAGGATGAATAGAAGGTATCAGTGGAAAGAGAAATAGAAGAAGAAAAAAAAACAATAGAAGAAACACAGAAAGAAACGAATGAAGCCATAGAAAAGGTAGTTGAATATTTGTGAAAGAAAGACACAGAAGCAAGGAACGATGATGCTTCACCGATGAACAATGATATCCCAGAGATATCAATAGCAGGTGTCAGTGGACATATGAAATTCTGTGGGATAGTATTGGGGATTTTTACTCCATTCAAACCAAGTGAAGTACCTAACCTAAATAATTTCACATACAATAAGGCCTCAGGAAGGATCGTGCAAGAACAAATAAGGAAAGTGCTAGTCATAGAGGGTAATCCAAAATTAGTACTCACGTAGACCCTGGTGATGGAAAACATCGATAAATACCGAGTCTCAATATCATATTTTGGCACCATGTTCATGATGAAAAATGAAGATAATTTCAGGAACCTACATCACCAAAACCTGGAAAATGATGCACGAATCAAGGAGCTAGAGGAACAACTTAGGTGAGTAAAGATTGATGAAGGAATCCTGAAAAGATTTAAAGCTAGTACAAATAATGTTAGGGAAGAACTAGAAGAGACCATCATAGATATGTACTCCCACATGCATCTATTCCAAGAGACAATAGCCACCATTATGGAACAAAAAATCCAAGTGTGGGCCAAAAAAACTCATTTCAACAATATCTAGGAAAGCATAGGCAATATTGACAGTTGGATTGTTGAAAATAAAAATCTTCCAATCGAGATTCCGAATCCCTCAAGCGCACAAAGGAAATTTGATCTCTCTATGCTTGACCACTACCAAAAATATGGGAAGAGAGTGGACATAGATACAACCAATTCAATGGTGATTTTCTCGCAATGTCACAAAGTTGCACAAAATATAGTAAAACAATGTTGTCTCCGTCCTCTTGAAGAAATTGGAAAGACTCTTATCATGGAACAAATGATAGAGAAAGTACAACAAAGTACAAGTCATAGGTGATAGGTAACTGAGTCAGCCTCCAAGGTGACAACAGACTTGATCGAGCAACATCTCATTCATGTTACACATTATTTTCATCATCCCTATGATCATTAATGATGTAAACCTATCTATTGCCTTCAGAGGGGTCAGTGGCCTGAGTTCCTAAAGAGAGAAGGGAGAATAACTTTTCCTGAGAAAAGAAATTGCTTTTTCCTATGTAAAAACCTTATAAAAAGGGAAGTTCGCAGGTTGCTATATAGGCAGGGTGCGAGAATGACCCATTCTCGCAGGTTGCATTATAGCCAGGCTGCGAAGTGTTCGCAGGTTGCTCTATAGCTAAGGTGCGAGAATTCCAGCACGTGGGAAAAATGAGTGTTTTCTTGAATCTTCTAGAAGGAGAAGCTTCAATGGTGAGGTGGCATCCGAATGGTTTGGATCTTACTTGATTTCATGATTTAGTGGGATCATCCTAACCTCCTCACCTTATCTTCTTCAACTTATAAAAGGAGAGGAGTTCTCATGGAGAAAGTTAGCGTGAGCTTGTGGGTTCTTGTTCTTGAGCTTTGTTAGCTTATCAGCTTGGTTAGAGTGGCTTTGAGATTTGCTTTGTCAAGATAGATTATGAATATTATCAGATCTATGCTCTCAGAATTCTTGGAGTGAAAGTGTGTGGGGAATGAAGGACAGTTGGAAGGGACCTTATGACATCAAATCAATGGTTGTAATCTCTCTTTCACATTTAATATGATACAGTAATATGATTCTTTCCTATAAATCTTGTTGTGTTTTATTGTATGATTCCTTGATCACATACATAGGTTTATATTGAGTTTATGCTATTACCATCACTTTGGTTGGTTGCATTCTTTTGTAGGATCATTCTTGTATGAGTGGTGGAACAGAGCTAGGATGGAAATGGCGAGAGGAAGTGACATTTAAACGGTATGTCACTCATCTCTCTTTAGTTAGTAAATTCAATATCTAAAACTTAAGGAAAGCGTCATGTTCTGTCCTGTTTTGTTCTAGATCCAGGTGGATCTAGGGAGATCGGTTTGTGTCTGCACTTACGGATTTATCCAATAACAATTCATCCCACCAAAGGTTTCACTATGATCCAGGCATTGATGGCTACTCTAAAGAGAGATATGAAAACTCTCAGTGTCAACAAAGTCGTACACAAGGCCGCTCTCCAAGAATTGGCATATTGTTAGATCATAACACTTTACAATCAATTAGAGATGTGAACCTCCTACATTCGAGATAAGGACACATGAACAAGACATAACAACAAATCCAAGTCATTGTCAACTACATACATTTTGTTTTTTTTCCAACCACCTTCATTTTTATCTTTATCCTCACACATGTCAATCAACCACTTAGGGGAATTTAAATTTTTTTAACTACTTCTTGAGGGAGGCAATAAGTCACTTTTAGGAGTTATCAATTTTTGTATAAAAATAAGGAGAAGCCCATTCTGAAAGGGGATCTTCAAGCATTGTATAGACTCAAAAAATATTTCAAGGAAATATATTGTGTTAATGAATATTAAGAAGCCCTTGGGGCCAAATTTTGATAGAGAGAAGAAATTATGTGTATTGTTGTTTGTTGAGGAACTATTTCCAGTAGAATAACTCACATGGACTCTAAGGGAATGCTTTTCTTATAGACGTTTTCTGGTGCAATCTATGTTACTCTTGCAGTTTTGTTATTCTTTCTTATTCTTAATGTTCTGAGCACATGATTTGTTGATGTGTGTTGAAATATAATTTATACTTTTCTGGTTATATATTTTTATGAATGTGTTTCTAACTTTACACCTTCATGACAACTATTTGAATGGGGTATTTGCAAAGTCTAGTTTCATCTCAACTCATTCGGTTACTACAATTCACTCCTAGCTAAGGTAAGATAGGTTAGAAGTAGATTATATTTCTTTTCATACATAGTATTCATACACTTATTTTAATTTCATAACCATCGATCTTTCACCCTCATAACTAGTAATAGTAGTTGAGCCATAATCCATATGGGTCTCCTAAACCAAACAGTGCATAGTCTAATTGGGACCATGTACCGACGAGTACCCCTTTATTGTTGATGGGAATTTACACCCCGTCAACGTAATTTTAATCCACTAACTACTAACTCTTTATATTTTAACCCACTCTTGAAGGGAAATTCACCTAAGGATAAGAAAATCCCCTCATTGGTTGGATATAAACAAATGACAGATAATAGGATAGATAACATACCTATTTCACCTAGAGCTAGTCATACAATTTCATAAAGAAATGGGAGAAGGAAGGATAAGCAGGCCTTGGTTCTAATGGTTTTTCATAAGCCAATATATTTCACTAGATCCAACTCCAATTGTGTTTCTCTTCCTGGCTACCTAAAAAATCATCAGAAAATAACTACATTCCTCACACCAAGTTAGAACATCACAAATGAAATATTACATTAAAAAATCTCTAATATAGTATCTCAATCCTACTTGATAAAGTATTCTGGATGGGAAAGAGAGTATATCTATATTCATAAAATAATAGTTGCAACAAAGTTGGTTTACCTTGATATTTGTTGTTGTACTCCAAGCTCCAATAACCCAAAGATCCTCTCCTTAGCTAGAATTTCACCTTGTTGAACAAGCAATATCCAACACCATATCATGGTAAGATATCCTCACCTAGGCGTTGATCAAACTAGTGTTGATTCCCAACACTCTACAATTATGGAAAATAATAGACAAAAGATTCTTTCTCTTATTATACTCTAATGATATGGATCTTTCTGAAGTCTTAGATCTAGCCTCATCCCCTAGATTCGATCCCTTCTTATAGATTCTTGGAGGAGTTTGAAGATAGGACTGATGGAATGTGAGTTGGGTGGATCTAAGTCATGCATAAGTTCCATTCCCAATTAAGTTCCATGACAGGGACTTCCCCCAATGGCAGATTTAGTCCTTCCTTGCACAAAACATCCTCTCTCTTATTTAACTGCGTATAGATATGCCAAATAAAAAACCACTTGAATATAGCTATGATATCTATCAAATATCTTTTCGTTAGTTGAATATCAACATTTTGGATTGGGTCCAAACCTTTCACCCAATTAACTACCAACAAGGAATCTCCATGGATCTACAAGGTATTTATACCACTATCAAGAGCTAAATTTAGGAGAAAACTCATAGATGGGATTTCTTCCATATTATTAGTGCCCCTTCAACCATTTTCTTTAAAACAAAATTAATGATCATATGAGAGGAAAATTAAACATCCCAACCCACATTTTTTATCCTTCTCTGGCTCACTCCGTAAAAAAAACCCAACTATAGCTTTTATCAATCACTAACTCTCCAATCTACCAACTAATATTTGGAGTTGGAGACTTCTTGAATTGGTTGTATATCATCACCACTTGGGAGAAAACATGAAAAGTGGGAATATCCTTCTCAAAAAAAATTCTATTATTTAATGACAACCATATTCCCCACAACACTAGAAAAAGGGGTGCCCAAGGCTCTTTATAGGATTTTATGAGCAACTTCCCTCGTTCAAATTTCATTTTATCTTCATTACATATAATAACATCCTTGAAAACCCTATGGTGGAAAATACAAGTATAAAATATGTTCCCTAATGTATAAAGTCATACGAGAAACTAATGGCCAAAATACACTACAAAAATAGATGATGAAAAAGTGGACTAAGGATTTCTTTAGATCAAGGAACTAGGAAGTACCTAGAAACAAAAATCAACCAATCAAATACATATCATCCTCGAGGTAGCCATACCCATGCTCAAATATATATGAATAAGAATGGACACCAACACAATACACTACGGATCCATGAAGTGAAATGCAAGACCATGGCCACAAAAAAGTACATGGTGGATCCATGTCATATAAAAAATCATAGGCATGAGAAAATGCAAGATGGATCTATGTCATAGTATACATCAAGAAGATAGTTGACATGAATGAGAGTTTCATTTGGTCTTCAATATACTCCTTAATGATATAATCTTGCACAACTTGGGAAGGTATCATTGATAGAATATGCCACTAACCCAAGCTATTCAATCCAAACCCATGAATAAATGACTTGATGTTGAGCATGGTAGAAAACATCTAGGGTCATTGATGAAAATTGTCAATAGATACGAGGGGAACCAACAATAATGAAAATATACCCAAAGGTACATAGTACAATATATGTAAAAATTTTGAAACTACACAGAATAGATCTAGCTAGAAAATACTACACAGAATTGCAGAGAGATATTGAGAAAGAAGAAGAAGGAGACAAAGAATGGAAAAGTTCTCATTAACTGTTATGAATAATGAATAATTTACACATGATATACTATGTGTAACTCAATGAATGTGCACTGGAGGAGAACCAATGCACCATAGTGGTGGTCTAGAGTTATCTGGACACACACCAACATTTACGGGAGTGAACTGCCACCTAGTCTAGTCTCTCAGGCAGTTACGGGAGTGAATTGCCACCTAGTTGAGTTAACTAGTCAACCAATTTTCAGTTAACTGACTGAATAGAGTGTAGTGAGGAGAAGATCAAGGAATCAAGGGTAATGCACCAGTCTAGTGATGATCCCAAGGCAAGTGTGCATTATCATGGTGATGATCCCAATGTTGCAATGTGACAAAACCAATGCAACATCTAGACTCAACTCAACTAGTCAACTGAAGAGAATATTCTCCAGGTGGAACATTCTCCCCTAAAATATAGGAGTCTGGATAATGACTAATTATGACTAATAAAAAATTAAAAACCTTAGGAAAAATAAATCCTAGGTGTGTGTGAAGTAATTCCAACACCCCCCATGAACATCACTATGGTGAAAATAAAGAATGGGTCCCGACAACGAGGCCATGTTAGTTACCCAAATACAAAAGATACACTGAAATAAAGTGAGGAAAGAGGGGAAAACTCATGGGAAACACCACCCCCCCCTCAAGGTACAATGTATTTAAAAGGAAGAACTATAGTTGCTAGGAAACTATGTCCTTCACTCCAAGACAACTTCGCAGAGAATGGAACTTATATGTAGTGAAGATCTTGGTGAATATGTCTTTCATATATACTATTGAAGGACATAATTGTAGGTCGATGATCCCGTCATGTACTAAGTCTCGTATGTAGTGCATGTGGATCTCAATGTGCTTCATCCACTGCCTCTGAACTGGATATCTACAGAACTTCAGAGTGCTCTGGTTTTCACACTAGATGACGATCGACCGATGAAACTGAATGCCCAACTCAGTGAGAAAATGTTGTAGCCACATAGCCTGAATGGTTATGTTAACTACCCTTCTGTACTCTGCCTCAGCTAAAGATAGATCAATGGAAACTTGCTTCTTGCTCGACCAATAGATAGGCCTGAAACCAAGACTGAGTGAGTAACTAGATGTGGACTTGCGATCAATGCTATCACCATCCCAGTGAGAATCAGTAAACCTGATGAGATCTAGTGTAGAGTCTCTTTCATAATGAATCCTAAAGGTGATGGTTCCCTGTACATATCGAAGGGTAAGCTTTGCAGCCTTCCAATGTAGCTCATGCGGCTCCTGCATGAACCTGGAAACTTCACCAGCTGCATATGAGAGGTCTGGTCTGGAGTGTGTGATATACAACAAGATCCCCACTAGATGTATGTACAGTGTGTTGTCAACCAATGGGGTGTCTCTACCATCCTCAAGTTTGACCCCTAATAGGAAAGGATTTGGAGAAGACTTGCAGTCTATCATGTGAAATCTCTCAAGGAGATCTCGTGCATACTTGGACTGAGACAGTTTGATTCCTGATGCATCTTGACTGATATCAAGTCCAAGGAAGAAGTGTAGTGGACCCATGTAGTGGACTCCTCTTGACTGCAAAAATCGCTAAAGTCGAGTAACCGATGACTTGAAAATCATCAACATACATAAATAAGAGTAGAATTGAATCAGCCATCATGAGCATGTAGACATTCGAGTCTGGTTTACAATATACAAATTTTGGTGACAACAGGTAGGAGTCCATATTGGCATACCATGCCCTCGGAGCCTGCTTGAGACCATAAAGGGACTTCTTCAGTCGACAGACCAAAGATGAGTCTTGCATAAATCCCTAGGGATGCTCCATATAGATATCCTCAGAGAGATCACCGTGAAGAAATGCATACTTCACTTCCATCCAATGGACTTCCCATCCCTTGGATTCTCCAATGGAAAGTGTCAATTGTATGGAATCCATCTTCTCTACAAGAGTGAAGGTCTCATCATAGTCAATACCATGCACCTCCTGAAATCCTTTGGCAACAAGCTTGGCTTTGTATCTACTAATATGTCCATCCATTACGCTCTTGGTCCTTTAGACCCATATGCATCTGAAAATTTTCCTCCTAGAAGGAAGGGGAACCAAATCCAAAGTCTGGTTCTCGAGGAGGGATTTGTACTCCTCCTACATAGCGGATTCCCAAAAGGGATTTCCAACAACCTTTCTATAATACTGTGGATTTGAAGGATGAACCAAGAAAATATGCCTGGAGGGAAATGGGTCAGTGGAAGTGAGTGCAACATGAGGCTCCTCGAAATCAGATCGAGTCCTCCTAGTATCGACTAGATCACCAACGAGATCCCCTGCATCCTGAAGAATAGTATGTGCCCACTTGGGCCTCTTCTTTGGATCTACAACTACATCTGGATTCTATGGCTCTGCATTTGACTGTACTGACTCAGTATCTGTATCATCTGAGTCCTCTAAATTATAACTCTCATCTGAAGAAGAGTCAACATTTGCATGCTCATCATCTCAAATAGGTGCAAGAATGAAGGTGTTTGCATGCAGTTGTTGAGGTACATGCAAGACACTTTCCTCGAATTGGAAACTTCACTCAATGATGAGTTGGTCCAAGGAAAGATCAATAAGTCTGTATCCATTTACACCATTTAGGTATCCAACAAAAATACATTCAGTTCTCTATGGATCAAGTGCCTTCCTCTTTTCATAGGGAATCCGGGCCCATGCACGCGAACCGAAAATACGAAAGTGGGTCACTTCCAGTTTGAGGCCGATCCAAGCCTCATAGGGGGTATTATCCTTGACATATCTATGTGGAGATATGGTTTGGATGTATGTTGCACAATTAAGTCCTTCTACCCATAGTCTTTGTGGTAGTGAATTTGCATGCATCATGCAAGATGCCATATTCGTTAGAGATCTATTTTTCCGCTTAGTAACTATGTTTTGTTGTGGAGTATAGGGAACTTTGTGCTGCAACTGAATCCCCGCCTCATGGAAAATATTATGGATCTCATGATTGACATACTCTCCCCCATTATCAGTTCGAAGGACTTTGATTTTCTTTCTGGACTATGTCTAAACCAGGGCTTTGAAATATTTGAGGTGTTCAAAGACCTTGTATTTTTTATTGAGAAAGTAAATCCATGTAAAATGTGAGAAATCGTCAACAAAAATGAGAACAAACCTCGCTTTTCTGATAGATGGATGTGGAAAAGGACCCATATGGTCACTATGGATCAAATCTAAATGTGTGGAAGCTCTTTGAGACTTTCATTTGTCGAATTTATCTTGAGGGTGTTTTCCAAGAACACATCCCTCACATACTCCCTTGGAGAAATGGATGTATAGTAGACCATCAACCAATATTTTCTTTCTAAGCTGTTGCATGTATATGAAATTAAAATGTCCAAACATTCCATATCCTACTACTTTCATCAGCATGAGTAAGCAGTAAAGCAGAATCTGGTTCAATAAATTCAGAAAATGTATACAATCTAGATTGATGATTTACCTCACCGGTAGAAACCCTGGAGTTGGTTTGCATGTCATAGATTTCCACTGCATTTGGTGTGAATATGAATTTATTTCCGGTGTCAGAATTTGTCATCTGATACATAGAGAGAAGTTTGACATAAAGTTTGGGAATGTGCAACACATTCTCGAAGATTCTATTGGTGAGTTCAATCCTTCCTTTGTTGGTGACTTCGACTGGAGAGTTATCCCTCATCAGAATGGGAGGACCTTTGCATGAATCCAATGAAGAATAGACTTCTTCTGTGGAAACCGTGTGATGTGATGCTCCTAAATCTACAATCCAAGCATCGGGAGAGGAGTTGATGGAAATCAAGGCATGGCTAGAATTGCCTTTCTTGGGATTCTGATATTATGGCTTCTTCTTATTAGCACCCTTGGGGATGTGATATCCAAGGTTGTTTTTCTGAAGTATTTGAGTCATTATATCTATTTTTTTTCATGCATGCGGATTTTGGATGGAATCCTTTGTGACAACACGTGCATTTCTCCCCTTTTCTTCCCTTTCCACCTTTGGATCCGGAGGCATCAGTGAAGGGCTTTGAGTACCCCTCTTTCTTCGGATGTGCATGAGATTTCCTTTTGTCTTTGTATTTATATTTATGATATTGATGGAAGCCATATTGCACATTAAGTTCATGCGCCTTTGGGCCTTTGATTTTTCCCATGTTGATGAGCTTAGTTTTCTCTTGTGTCATGGATTCGATAAAGTCCTCAAGAGAAGGAATCTTTCAGGTAGCTCCAGAGGCGAATCTGACTAAATGGAATGTGGACACAAACACAAAGAATTCAGGACCAAGTTTGGAGAGAATGGTGAGAACCATTTTTTTCTCCTCCTTAGATTTATCAACCCCACAAGATTTGAGTTGTGACAGTAAATCCTTGAAATTTATAAAGAAATCTTGGATATTGTCGAAGATTTTTGGATCCAATGTGAGAAATTATACCTCCAACATGTGTCCCCTCATCTCATAATGTTTTCCAAATATCCCTTCCAAGGTGGTCCAGGCTTCATTGGGAGTCTTACAAGAAGATATGTGAAAAAGGAGATCGGGAGAAATAAGACTGAAAATTATTTTGAATGCTTCATCCATTCAATTTAAGTACTTGTATTTTTATATGGATGATGTCGGTTCTGTGTCTATATTCAAGGTTAGCCTGTACAATCCTCTGGTTCAGAGATGTATGACTATTTTCTCCTTCCATGCAAAGTAATTGTAAGGTGTAAGAATGAATTCTTTTGGGAAATCCATCTTTTTGTTGTCTTCAATCTTTTGTACCTGCAAATAAATTTGGTGTAGCTTTTGCTTAGCAGTCCATAGGCTTTGATACCATGTAAATGTGTTGAAACTGCATTGAATATATCTAGATAGAAAATACTACACACATTTGCAGAGATAAATTGAGAAAGAAGAAGAAGGAGAGAAAGAATGGAAGAATTCTCATTAACCATTATGAATAATGAATAATTTACACATGATATACTCGGTATAACTCAATGAATGCACACTGGAGGAGAACCAATGCACCATAGTGATGTTTTAGAGTGATATGGACACACACCAACAGTTATGGGAGTGAATTTCCACCTAGTCTAGTCTCGCAGGCAGTTACGGGAGTGAACTGCCACCTAACTGAGTTAACTAGTCAACCAATATTCATTTAACTGACTGGACGGAGTGTAGTGAGGAGTAGATCAAGGAATCAAGGGTAATGCGCTAGTCTAGTGATGATCCCAAGTAAAATGTGCATTATCATGGTGATGATCCAAATGTTGCATGGCAACAAAACCAATCCAGCATCTAGACTCAACTTAACTAGTCAAACTGAAGTGTCAACTAAAGAGAATATTCTCTAGGTGGAATATTCTCCCCTAAAATATAGGAGACTGGATAATGACTAATTATGACTAATAAACAAGGAAAAACCTTAGGAAAAATAAATCCTAGGTGTATGTGAAGCAACTCCAACAATATATTGAGTGTGAATAAAGGATATGATGTCGAACACTGGTAGAATCTATCAATCAGGGGTAAATGATTTTAACTCGCCATCAGTCACAAGGAATCCCCCCACTGATGTAAATAAGTCCCAAGGTATTATTTGGTTTCTAGATCCACTTCATAGATAATGATCTAACATTGGTAGGAAGAGATCCATCAAAGCATTTCCTTAATGTATCCCACACTAGTCAACATGAAACAATAACTGGAAGACTTATTGAAGAAAGAAACGGTTCCACGTCAAAATTACTCACTTCGATAGTGTTGCAAGTGTCGTCATTACAAGTGTCACAAGTGTCGCACTTTGCTCACAAGTGTCACAAGTGTTAAAGAAATCATATTGTCATGATGCCTATGTCGTGCCTATAATGACATGAGAAGGACACTTAAAACACCTCAAACATTTGATTTGGAAGAGGAGAAATGAGTCAGCAGGCTCATGAACCTTTTTCCATCTGAAAACACTCAAAAAACTAATCTTTTGAAGGAGAGATCTCCCCTATACCTCTTCTGGGAGCGTTGGCGCTCCCCCTTACACTGTCTAGGAGCGTTATAAATCTCATTTGGCCTTTTTGAGGGAGCGCTGGTGTCTTTAGGAGTGTTTGCGCCCCCCTAAACACTACTAGGGAGCGCTACAACTCTTTGATGACCCTTTTAAGGGAGATCTACCTATTTTAGGTAGCAGTTGAGTTGTTGAGATGAATGGGGGAAGGATATTTTCATTCTTAGAAGGCAGTTGAGCTCGAATCCCTAGTCCAACCATGATCTTAGGGCAGATCCTCAACTGAAGGAGGAAAATGCTCACCTTCCCCAAGGATATCTCAAGTTGTTGAGACTCTCCAAGGCTATATAAGCAAGATTTCTAATGGTGAAAGAGGACTGGAAAGGGACAATCACACAAAACTTATGATCTTATAAGTGGCGTTGGAACAGAGATAATTTGGCAGCAAGAGACCTATGATCTCATAAGGAGTAATCAGTGAAGCTATCATCATTTGGATTGTGGATCTTTTGAGCAAGGGGTAGGCAAGGAGGACTTGGCAAAACTACTGCAATCCATCTACGGTTGTAAGCAATGTTTTGTCCTCATTAATATAATCTGCTTGGCATGTTTCTTTCTAATTCGTGTTCAATCTCACATGAATTTGTCTCTTTAGTAGATAGACCTATTTCGGACTAATATTGATAGAGTAGGAAGTAGTCGTACTTTGTTTGTCTACAGGGCTCATCGAGGAGAGAAATATTGGAGCTCAACTCGGAGCGTGCAGGGACAAACACCGGTAAAAGGTACTTCTTTTCTCCTTCTTTCTCACACACTAGTCCACCTATATCTAAAAGGAAGTCAATGACCATGATAAGCACTTTCTGTCTTAGAGTTAAGAGTCTAGCTCTTTGAGGAGATCTACCTGTCCGCAGGGAGATTTTACTTCAACAGAAACCACCAAATACAAATTGACACAAGGATGGCTAACAGGAAAGGTCAATAATTATGCAGAATGACCAAATCGAGCTCAACTTCGCTTAAACATATAACATGACAAAATGAGGACTTGGGAAGCACTAACTCAAAAGGAACAACAACATAGTGCAACAATGAAGGAGGAATTGAATAAATCTCCATAGTGAGTGGAAGAATAATCAGTCAAAGGAGTAGATAACTCATAATCATGGTACAACTCCTAAGGAAATCTAAATCCAAACTATAATAAAATGATGCAAACAAGTTCCAATTTCAAGGGTGACAATAACTAATGAATTCCACTCATGTTGATTAAAGATCATAATTCTTCCCCCCCTTTTCTTTTTGATGTTTTTTATTTATTTATTATTTTTTTTAATGTATTTTTTATGTTTTTATGAGTGCGGAAAAGAGATAAAAGTATTCTACATTAGAGAAAAACATATGGCTCAATTACATACAACTACATTCCAGGTGCATGGAATAGACCTATACAAAACAAATCCAAAAAACTTGTTGGGCAAGTGATGTCCACTCATAATTGTTTTATCCAGGGATAAAGGTCACATAACAGAGGAAAATCAATGAAAATGATGAAAGGTCAACAATGGATGCAATGTTTAGAAGTGGGATAAAGGGATTTATAGCATAGACGTATGGACAAAGAAAAGAGAAACAATAAGCACATGCAACCATAAAGTAACAAAAATAATGGGAACCCCTTCAGGACATGGCTAGAAAAAAGATTAAGAGAGAAGAATGAGTTCTTAACTTTTAAGTCATGGTGGGGATAACTATGGATTTTTAGGCCTACAAATAAGTGTATCGTGAATGTTAAATGACAAAGTGAATTCTAAATAGGATATTCCATGAAGGGTAGGCACTATCATGCAAGTTACGATGTGCAATAGAGAGAAAGGATATTGTTGCAACCTAGCAAGGTCAAGCCTGGTGAGGTCAAAACTAAGGAATACTATTAGGAAAAGGATGGTTAATAAAGAAAGATAATAATTCATGAAAAAAACTATCTTTGTATGCTAGATCAGAACACATACCTCACATTTCAGTGATGATCATCATAGAATGTACCAAAAATATCATTAACCAATCCTGCAAAAATCATCAACAAAGATTGGTTCACCGATTAAATAATATAGTAGGAATACCATAAAACAATATCAAATAAAAATATAGAAGTAATGAGAGGTTTTACTTTGAAAAAGGAAGAGAAATGGTCATTTTATACCCTGATTCAATAAAAATATGTAATACCCCCATTTCCGAGTTCCCTTGCTTTGCAGTTGGAGATGAATTTATGGGTTTGTGTTAGCATGATCATAGGGGTAATTGGATGTTACTAGTGATATCAAGGGGTTTATAGGAGATATTTGATGACTTCATAGGTCCATTTATCATTTTTCATCATCCAGGTTATTCCTATGTAGTTATATTTCAATTTCGTTGCATTTCGACCGTTCTCGTAATTTAGCAGTATTATTGAGCATTAATTAATGGATTTCACTAAGGGTGTCATTTTAATAAATTATCCAAGAGAATTACCTTAGTGTAATAGATCGTTGGAACTAGGAGGAAAATATATTAATGTTGAGATGATGAACAAGTGAATTTCAATGGCCAAGAATGTTTCAAAGTCAAATAAATCATTGTTTGGAGTAAAAGGGTTTGTTAAATTAATAAACTAATATTGGGAGAAAATACTAAAGATGAATTAAAAAGTCACTTGAAGGAAAAAGGTGAAAGGGGTATAAAGAAGGGATAGGGGCTCATTTCCTCTCATTATGCTGATGATTATTTGATATTTTGGTTTGGAGAGCTCCTGGAGCCTTTGGGGTTTGGAGGAAACCCTTGTTTGGATTGGTTTCAGTGGTGAAATATTCCACCCTAGCTAATTAGGTTTCGATGGTGAGAGATCCACCCTAGCCCATCATCCATATCTTCCACTTTCTTTCATTGTTGAGAAGTTAAATTCATATTTTTGCAGCTTGTTGGGGTTTCATAAAAGTATATTCCTTTGGAGGAGGATGAGATAATATTCAGGGTGTTTTTTTTTCTTGGTAGAGGTCATAATCCTTTTGCAATAGTCAAATATCTATTGCAAGGGTTGAATTCTTGTCTAGGGAGTTCATATTCACCTTGAGGGTCTCCATTTCTTAGTATGACCAAATGTTGTTTGTGGAGAAGTCAATTTACTTTAGGGAGCCGAGTATTCTACAACAAAAACCGAGTTCTTGGATCATATCATTGTTGGGAGGAAATTATTCTTACTGCAATAGCCACATCCTTGTTGGGAAGTCCATTCTTCTGGATGTAGTGGTCATTTCCTTGGATGGGAACTTGTATTTATGATAGAGGAGCCATGAAAGACTACCTCATCTTATGGAGGAGTCTCCTATTCTTGAAAAGGGGTGATATGAACCTATGTACTTTCCAGATGATGTAAAAGGTTAGACATTTAATAAAACTAGATCATTTTATGGTGTTTATTTCTTTTTTGGTTGAGTTATTTTGTTATTCTTTCTTGTTATGATTTTCTTGTAATATGGAAACTCTTCTTGGCATCAAACACACAAATATTCACTGAAAAGAAACACATTGAAACACAAACCAACAACACCCAAGAAAACAATAATAGTAATGGTATGTTACAACAAGCTTGAGTATTCCAAATAAGTGTTTGACGAAAGTCACCAGTCAAGTAAGTCCATAAAAACATACCATAAAACAATAAAACATACTAGCAACAACAATGGTTTATTATATGGGGTGTTGAGGGAGGGTTTAGCAGTGGTTTTGAGTTTGTTTGCAATCTATTTGATAGAAGTTGTAACCCAAGTAAGACACAAAAATTTACCAGACGTCACACAAATATACCAACAACACAAAAGAAGTATATCAGACATATAGAGGGGATATTATCGTGGTATCAGAGTGGGTTTTTCTCCCATCCTAAGGGGTAAACCATGAAGAATATTATCATATTGTTTTGAGTACATTCGATGGCTTAGGAAGATGGGAACATATAAGGAGTTCATGGCATAATTTTTACAAGAATGTCAGGAATATCAAAAGATTCTAACAACAGATCCTCCAGAGTGGTTGAAGCCATACTTAATAGTTGGGAAGAAGAAGAATAAGATATCCAAATATAAGGTATTTGGTGAAGCAAAGAAATCACTTTGTGATGAAGGTTTAACAGAACCTCAAGTTGACTTTTTGGATGTGTATGATGAGGGTGTATTAGAAACCAAATATGACGAGGCTTTGTTATTGGATGATTTTCCCTTAGATGTTGATCTAACTTCTAGGTCTCATGCATGAGGGATGATGAAGAGGAAGTTGGGAAGCTTACACATGAACTTCATATGGAGTTGAGTTTGGCACATTCTTAATTATTTCAGTCATCTATGGAAGTCATGACACATGAGGATGGTAGTGGTACTTATGGTTTATGGAGGAGCTTCATGTGATGGTCGAGCATGAGGAGAATTCATATTTACATGGGTTGGACTTGATTTATGACATAGAGACTTTTGATTATACACATAGTATGCATCTTGGAGATCATGAGACACTTCTTTTGGGGAGCCCATTGACGACTCAAGTCATTATTGTAAATGTGGGAGTTGAGCATATACTTTGTGGACCAACCATCAGGGAGGTATATGCACCCACTTATTGTTGGAAGAGATATATTGAGGACATGGATACATCATTATGAGATTGTCGGGCGATTCCTTTAGAGATAATTATTGGCATGGAATTTGAGCATACCATAGACTTTGGATTGTCCAAGGGCGAGAAATTGATATATGAGCTTCATCGAGATGCATATTCCTCAAAGATTGATCTTCAATTGGGTTATCACCAAACTACTTCCGAGTGTCATTATGGGCACTATGAGTTCTTGATCATGCCATTGGGGTTGACCAACATAATTTCCACCTTTCAGTCTCGCATGAACCCCATCTTCACATTGCAACTGTAGGGGTTTTTGTTAGTGTTCTTTGATTATATCCTCATATAAAACAAGACATGGGAGGATCATTTGAGACAGTTAGAAGAGTCATGGGGGGTTATGGAGAGAAAATTTATGCATGGGGGAAAGTACTCTCCAGAGATTAATCTTCGATCAGGATATCATCAAGATAAAGACATGGAGGTTGTCATAACAAATTCTTTACATTGTGTCCATGTGATCAGTATGTAGGATGTACAGACACATAAAGAGGATATCCATGACACATTGGATTAGCTTGCAGGGATTTCAGCTGATTGGAAGTCCCACCTTCTAGTGGAATTTTCCAAGGAGTGGTTTGCACACAAGTTGATGGATGGTCATATTCAAGATGATAGGTACAAATTGGTGGATGATATCAACTACTACAAAGATAGCATGTACTTAGTCCCTGATTCAAAACTTATGAGAGAGATCATGAGGGTTATACATGATACACCCTTGGTAGGGCATCCTAGATACTTCCAGAATTACCAGCAGATCAGAGAGAGGTTCTTATGGAAGGGTTGTTATATGATTTACCCCCCCCCCGTGACTTTGGGTCATGTCACAATAGAGATTTTCCAAGTGAAAGACATAACCCTAACCCACACACATAATACTTGTAATGAGATAAATACTTTAATCAGAGAGAGAAGAAATTTTCACACCTTGTATCCTTACGGTTGGCGTTGTTTCTTGCTCTCGACCCTGGTACTCCTCTTGACTCCTGCTCGAACTAACCTACAAGAGAAGATCAAGAAAGTTCTACAATAAGGTAGTTATAGCATAAAATCATATAAGTAACTGATAGATATATTCAAATATGGAGAATGATTAAACATGCATAAACACATTGAATCAATACTACACAAGTATGTGGAAAAGAGAACTTTTTATTAGTAATGGTAAAAGAAATAGTTACGACCTGACTCCAATTGTTGGAACTTCCTCGAAGCCAACCACCCAGGTTCCTCCAAAAGGCCCTTCAAGCATTACTCAACAATATTTCCCTTCCTTGGATGGCCCAATAAGGATAGGAACACACCTTATGACCATATAGTGAAAAGTGAGGAAAGTTGGAACAAGAGTTCCAGGTTACAGGGATGCTACTCAGAGGATGAAGGGGAATAGGGAGACTTGAAATTTCTTCATCATAACTTTGCACCTAGGTTTTCCTCCTCATTCATGCCCCCAAATGTTCCTTTATACCATCCTCAATAATTTTATGTTGAATTTCATTTGGTACGGGCTCAGGGAGGTTGCAAAATGAGTCCAACCGAAATCCCCACTCGAAAATGTGGAATTGTTTTATTTTTCACATTTTTTTAGGGAATCTGCGGTTTGTACTCTAGAAAGGAATGGATGTCTACATGTTTCACCAAGGTGATCCATGTATATAAGAAAAAACTTTTTTTTTTTAAGTATCTTTGATGAGGAAACTTGGGATTTAAGCTTGCAAGTCAGGGGCAAGGACTAAGCCATCTCACAATGAAAATGGTGTGGAAAAATTGTTGTATAACAAGGGCCTCGAGGACGATGTGTAGAGTGAGGGAGTGCATGACTTGTCATTAGAATGAGTTATATCATACCTATCCAGTAGGATTATGGCAGTCTACACTCATTTCGGTACAAAGGTGGGAGAGTGTGTCAACATATTTCAACCCAGGTCTACTAGAGGTGCATGGAAAGGAATACATTTCAAGGAATTCATCAGAGTATGATGCATAACAGATAGAAAAGTGGTTCTCTACCGAGGAATTTAGGCTCCATAGGTTTCCTCAGTACATTAAACATGATCGGGACAAGACAACTCTTAGGAAATTTTGGCAGGAGTTATACATATTAGCTAGCACATAGTTGATCAGTGTAGCATAGTTGGAGTCAGTTTGTATGAGACATAGTGGAATTCTAGGTTGGATGTGGGTTCCATGAACTCATATGATTGGTCCATTTAATTTTTGGGATGCTTTAAGAGGATATGATGGGGTGCATGATATATGGAAAGGCATATTTTCTCTTTCGATACCCAGGATCGAGTCCAATAGTGGGGTTTCAAACTTTGATTTCATTGAGATGTCATGGAAGGATATGAATTGTGGTAGTGGGTTAATCCCTTATAGGTATTTCCTCTTGGGGTTCCAGGAGAGTAGGATGTAGTTTAGGTACGATGGTCATACCATTATGATCTGAGTGGCACAACATTGACATTGTGGTTCCTTTATGATATTAGTTTGGAACCTTGGGATTACAGGGTTTGGAAGTTCAACAACTGATATAGATGAGCGAGCTATTTTTTACTTTTAGGAATTTAATCCTATGGTATATTGGGGTGGTTCTTTGGAAGATAAATTATCTAAGGGGATGACCGATTCCTTATAGTATATGATTTCTCTACTTATCAATAATATTTGGGTGGCCACTTGTGTTAGTACCTAGCAAGGAAATGCTTTGAGGAGGACCCTGGAATCATTCTCAGTTTCAGTTTGGTTTATCCTATTGATCATATGGTTTCGATGGAATTTCATGAGAAAAAAATTTCATTGGGAAGGGAGGATTGTAATGTTCCCAATTTCAGGTTCCCTTGCTCTACAGTTGGAGATGAATTTATGGATTTGTGTCAGTATGATCAAAGGGGTAATGGAATTTTACTAGTGATATCAGGGGGTTTAGAGGATCTATTTGATGCCTTCATAGGTACATTTATCATTTTTCATCATCATGATCATTCCTGCGCAACCAAATTTCGATTCTATTGCATTTCAATTGTTCCCGCAATTTGGGAGTATTATTGAGCATTAATTAATGGATTTCACTAAGGGTGCCATTTTAATCAATTATCTTAGATAAGTACCTTAGTGTAATAGCTCGTTGGAACTAGGAGGAAAATATCTAAATGTTGAGATGATGAAAATGTCACTTTCTTTGGCTGAGAATACTTTAAAGTCAAATAAATCACTTTTTGGAGTAAAATGGGTTATTAAATTAATAAAGTGATTTTAGGAGAAAATATTAAAGATGAATTAAAAAGTCACTTGAAGGGGAAAAAGATGAAATGGGTATAAATACGAGATAGGGGCTCATTTCTTCTCATTATGTTGATGATTATTTGATATTTTGATTTGGAGATATTTTGGAGCCTTTGGGGTTTGGAGGAAACACTTTTTTGGATTGGTTTCGGTGATGAAAGATTTGTTGGGTAGGTGTCATATTCTTTGCATGTGTGTGGGCAGGTGCGTAGAATTTGACGACTTGATCTGATGATCCCTCCATAGTAGTGCTCTCTGTGTCCTGTGCACCATAGGCTTTCCTAGGGGGGTCCTAGGGGGGGTTCAGGATCCCCCCCCCCCCCTAGACGGAGCATTCAAAGAAACCCCCCAAAATTTGTTTTTGGGTGTTTTTTTCTATTTTTAGTAGTTTTCTAAATTAATTCTGGATTAAGGGATTAGGGTTTCGGTAGATGTAGAATACCTAAAATATTGTATATATTGTATTGCAAATGGTGAAATTAATACAATGAAGAGTTGAGAGGTGAGACACCAAGGAAGGATGGATTTCTCTGGTTAAGGGTTTCCAGCATAAATCTATGTGTACTATGTGTATGATCCATTGATTAATTTATGTTTTACTTAAGAATTTGCATGTAGTTCTTTAATTCACAAGTTTAAAACTTATATGTGGTATCAAAGCACATTTTTTGAGTTAGAGGACGCCTTTGTTGCGAAGGGTTTGGCTTGGTCTTGATAGATCAAGTTTATCTTGGGTCTGTGATAAACCTGGGTTGAGTGGGGCTTTACAGTGGTGATTCATGTATTGAAATATAATGGCAAGTAGTTCTAGAATTAATATTGAGAATTTCAATGGTAAAAACTTTGATATATGGAAGCTCAAGATGGAGGACCTATTTGTACAGAAACAACAATGGATCACTATGGATATTGGTACACGACTTACTTGTACATATCCTACTAGTACACAATCTTACTAGTATACAAACTAATGGTACACAAACTACTAGTACACAAACTAATGGTACACAAAGTATTAGTACACAAACTACTACTCAATCTACTAGTATGTCGGAAGAAGATTGGGATAAGTTGGATAGAAGAGAAAGGAGTATGATTCAACTCTACCTAGATGATTATGTGTTATTGAATGTGTCGGGAGAATCTGCAGCTAAGGAGATATGGGAAAGTTGGGGAATCTGTATCAGTCAAAGTCCTTGGTAAATAAGTTGTTTCTTGGAAATAATTTGTATCATCTAAGGATGGAAGATGGAGATTATGTGATAGAGTAATTTAATGCCTTCAATAATTTGGTAAGTCAACTTAGATGTATTAATATTATGCTTGCAGAAGAAGATAATGTTGGAAGTCTGGTTGTCATTGATGTCAACAATGCGCATGACACAAGCTTAGAAAAATAATGTTGTGTCACGTAGATATCGTTTAGGACGCAATCTCAGGAGAAATAACACTGCATCGTGCAGAAATCGTGCAGGATGCAAGCTCAAGAGAAATAGCATTGCATCGCTCAGATATCACGCAAGACGCAAGCTCAAGAGAAATAGAGTTGCATCGTGAAGAAATCACGTAGGACACAATCTCAGGAGAAATAGCACTGCATCATGTAGGACACAAGTTTAGGAGAAATATCATTGCATCACATAGATATCATGAAGAAAACAAGATTAGGAGAAACAACATTGCATCGTGTAGGATGCAAGCTCAAGAGAAATAGTGTTGCATCGCGCATAAATCACCCAAGCTGGAAGTTCAGGAGAAATAGCGTTGCATCGCGGAGAGATCGAGTCATTGAACAATATTCTAGATCAACGGTGATAGGTGTAGCACGCTTCATCCATATAACCTACCGTGCGCGACATGGAATTAGTATTAAAACCACATTGTTGAGTCCCCTACCGCGCACGACATGGAAGTAGTATTAAAACCACATTGTTGAGTCCCCTACCGCACATGACATAGAAGTAGTATTAAAACCACATTGTTGAGTCCCACGGTGTGTTACAATAAAAAATTGGCGGTAAGTGGTAATGTAATCGAAAGATGTTGGTGAACACACCTGGTGATCTTATCGGTAGGTTTTTCTTGCCAGTTTGGACAAACAAAACTCCAAAAGTTTTGACACACAAGAGGCACATCCACATTGGGACAAGTTTCAAGACACGAGATATACAACCCCATTGTGACAAGTTCCCAAGATGTGAGAGGAAAATCCCCATTGCGACAAGGTCCAAAGAGATGAGAAGTGTAGCCCAATTGTGACAATTTTATAAGATAAGAGAGGTAAAGCCCCATTGCGATGACTTTCAAGACATGAGAGGCGCAAACCCATTGCGACAAGTTTCGAGACACGAGAGGCGCAACCCCATTGCAACAAGTTTTGAGACATGAGAAGAGAAGCTCCATTGTGACAAGTTTTGAAGATATGAGTGGCACAACCCCATTGCAACAAGTTTTGAGACACGAGAGGTGCATCCCCATTGCTACAAGTTCCGAAACACGAGAAGTGTAGTGCCATTGCAACTTAAGCCATCATTCTAAGTAAAATGGATTGGATATGGGTTGAAGGAAGCGCCTAGGTGGCCAATATAGATAGGCATGGAAATGAACGATCAATATTTGATCCTAATCTCGATCCAATGATAGTCGAATTTCGACGAAACAAGAGCTCTCTGTAATGAGGAAAGTGACAGTCTTAGTCATTTTTTTAAGGTTTTCTCATAATCGATCATTCCATAAGGAATATTGACAGAAGAAAGAACTGAACTTAATTGATTTAAAGGATATTTCAAGTCAATTCAAGTTAATTTCATAACAATATATTTTTAATGAAGAGGCATGTTGATTCATTGAAGAGACACAATGGTTCAATGATGCACACCATTTGGTAAGATATTTAAACCCATCAAAATGAAGAATGAAAGTGTGACTCAGGAAATATCTGAGTATACCTGAAGCAAAGTCACTAGAATATATGAGAGTGAAAATAAAAAATTAATCTGTCATGAGGGTGGAAGGGAGGAGCTAGGGAGGACTATAGTCCTTTTTAGATAGAAGCTTGAAACAACAAGGGATCGCCAATTGTTGGACAATTGCTTTAGATTGATGGATAGTTAGTTTTCATTGATGTCAACCGTTGGAGAGTGATATTGTAGATTTATGTTGATGTCAATGACCGGGCGAACAATCCAAGGTCTAACCACACGTAAGGGTAGGGTAACTAAGCCCAAATATTTCAAGGTGGTACCTCACACAGAGGCATGGCACCAACAAAACCCATGTATACATAGTAATAGAAGAAATACCACAAACACCAAAACAAGTAGAGAGGGGTAATATCCCTATTTTCCCCGATGCAACCTCATGCTTGACTCTTGTATTAGAGTAACTTCATGACACACTAGTTGTAAAAATTGATTTTACACTCTTTGATGACTTATAGGTTCATTTTCATGGCCTTGGATATTTCACTCTCTAATCATATTCCAAGGCCCTAAACCTGTTTAATGTTGGTTTCCTAAGAAATAAAAGAGTCTAATTAATTTTAATTTACGAATTCTTTTCTTATGGTTATTTTTATGTCAAAGGGAAAATGGATGAAACTTTTATGGTGTTTACTCTTGACCCAACCAAAGAAATGAAAAAATTAATTCTAATGCACTTGTTCAATTCAATGAATTCTAATTATGGGAGGTAAAATAGATATTTTTTCTTCGTAAACTTTAAAATTCAACCTCTCAAACACCAAGAAACCATACAAAACAAATCAGATCCAAACTTTTTACAAGATCTCAAGTCAAACATTTCAATAATGCACTTTGTCTTTAATGCTTCAAAATCTTGAAAGCATGCAAATATTTTTTGTTTATTTTCCAAATATGATGCAAAGGGTTTCTTAATCTAAACAAGAACACAATATACAAATGGAAAATCAGTAAAAGAACAAGTTAGGGTTGTGGGAAATTGGTAGTGATGATGAAAATCCCACTCCAATGTCTCTACAAGGATATTAACCCAAAAATTACCTATGAAAGTGAATCTAGTAATGAAAAACAATCAAAAGAGGATAAACTAGCCAAACACAATCAATATAGGACACTACCACATATAAATGAAACTATTGGGTGCACTTCCCAACTTAAATGGATCACTAGCCAACAAACAAGTGTAAATAGTAAATCCAAGCAAGGCGCACAAACACACTTAAAACTCAAATCGAAGACAAAATGTGTGACAAAGGGACTCAATTAGAGACAATATCCAAATGTACAGATGATTCAATCATAGATCCCTGAGACTAAATAAATCAGATCTAACCAAAGAAATCTTGGAACTTTGTAATTTTTTTTATTTTACAGGGGGTGTTGCGGGTTCGATGACTGTTTTAGGGGCTAGTTGACTTTGCCAACTAGACCCGCTAGTCGAATAGCCAAGTCGATTGTAGAATTCGGGTAGGGAAGTCATTCAAACATACAATTAGATTCGAACAACCAAGCAGTTAAGAAAGTGTAACTGACAAGAAACTATGTGTGTGTGTGTGTGTGTGTGTGTGTGTGTGTGTGTGGTTATGTAATGGAAGAATAGAGGTTGTTTTGTTATACAATAAAATGCATTGATGGTTCTCCTACATATCATGTATGCTTTAATGTGTCTCTATTTGTGTACATGTATGTGATGTATAATATATGATGCTCTCTATAAGGATCTATTGATAACTTCTCATACTTTCCCTTAAACTACAACATTGGTTCCATTGCTGGTAGTTTTGAACTAAGAAAAGCATAGAGAAAAAGGAACATAGATTTTAACCTTCAAAGACATACACAAATGGTGGGAGTGTAAAATTGCTAATTATATTAAAAAATATGCAAGAAGAAACTGATTGACGCTAGTTGAAGCACATACTCATTTATTTTTAGAGACACACGAACGAGCCCTGGAAGCCATTCTAGAAGCACTATATGAATATCTCAATCAATATAATGTGCAAAATCACTCCTAATGATCAATTAACGCAAAAACAATTAAACATAGGAAGAACAAACCTCAATGAGTGGTTTGAAAAGTATTGGAGGCAGCCCAAAGTAGAAAAGCAAGGCATTTTTAGGGAAAGAAAGCATGCATGAGGAAAGAGACAACTAGAAGGAAGCACAACACGTGCACATGCAAGGAAGGCAACAGCTGGAAGGAATAACAACACACATGCATGGGAGGAAGACCTAACGACAGTAGGGTTAGGGTTTTGGTAATACATTATTAACGGATAAGGATCTAGAAGCATATAAATAGTGATACATAGGTATCATAGAAGGTTGGATTTTTGTATTATTCGGACTATTGTTTCTATAGTAGTTACGCATGAGTTGATGTGATATGTAAGGGTTTTGTTGTATGATCTATTTTGTAAGTTATTGAGCTAGAGGGAAAACAAGGGAGGGTAGATATGGAGGGTTAGATCGTAGGCTGGGGAGCCCGGTGCGATCTATTCCGCCTCATATAGATCTTACTCGACTGTGGAGGATTGTAAAGAGCGCGACGTTGTAGATGTGGAAATACCATAATAAAAGAGACAAGAGACGAAGGTTTGTGGACGTAGCCCGGGAGGGGGTGAACCACGGTAACATCTATGTTATGTGATGAATGCATGCATATCTTTATTTTCTTCAGTAGTTATTAATATGTTGAATGAATGAGTTATTATATTGCCTGTTTAATTATTGTTGAAAGATTGAGGAAATAAGTTGTTCGAGCTACTACATAGTCGTGAAGAACAATATGTTTCATTTACAAGTTATAATAATGGCTCAATGGTTAGCTCCCATATCTCATACTCAATCCTAGGCTATAAACACTTGAGTCTTACAACCACCCATTAAAGCTATCTCGGGTGAGACTACGTAGGGCATTCCATGTGTTGTGTTTCCTTCTATTTTACCAGGGGTGGGCGATAGTTTTATAGGCTTTGTTGGAAATCCAGATAGACATGAACCCTAGGTCAATATAAACTTAGACATAATAGAAGAGGAATAGTAACCAAAAAATGGTTATGTTGTCGTTGGTAGGAACAGGAGAGGGTTGAGTAGATGAGATAAGTTGACCAAGAAAGGAGAGAAGAAAAGAAGAAAGCAATGAGCCAATAGAAGGGGATGTTGAGAACGCGAATCCCACAAAAGAATAGATTGAAATCTGGTTGAGAACAAAAGAGATAGAGTTTGCACAGAAAGATAATAGAAACCCTAGAGTAACACCACGCAAATATATGGATAGATACGTGTTTATTGATTTGCACAAAGAATTTTTCTGCGATTTTCCACACTTATTGCAGGAGTGGATACTAAGGTTAAAGGATAACCATGCAAAGAACCAGATTCGACAGCTAGAATGGAACCCAGTACAGATTGAGCAACTTCAACAGGTGAACAACAAGTTCACTCATGCAATAGACTTTTGGCTTGATAGTATTATGGTAGGTTTTATAATAGAGTTTGCAGTCGACACAACTAAGTCATACAATGTAGTAGAGAAATATTTTCTACGAGGACCTCAAGGAAGGTACATTCGGTCCCTATATACTTTTATTAAGATATTGCTCTATAACAAAGGTGTAATGACAATGGAATCAGACAGCTAAATTTCTCTACGTGCATGGGGGGAGGAGGGAAGAACTGACAGAGAAAGGATAAATGGAAGGAGGAAAGGATAAGGGAAAGAAGGAGGAACCCTTGGACCCGATCATGATGGATGACAACAAGATCAATAAAATCATGGTGACAACTGGAAATATGCGTAGCGGAGTATCCTACCAATATAAGGTGAATACCAAAAAGAGAGTCGTAGTCGCGAGGGGAGGCTTAGTGAGTGATGAAGAAGAGGTAGAGGATCTCTGGGCTGTGGAGCAGATTGAGAAAATCCAGCGCGCAACATATGAGAGGAAGATGAGAGGTCCAAGAATGGTAAGAGAAGGCATCCATCATATCCATATTAATGTTAGTGTGGAACCCATAAACCCATGTGCAACTAATACACCAAAGAGAACACCACCGTTTAGAAAAACAAAGCTCAGAAGAAGTCAGACAATGGGAAGTACATCCACACAAGGAACAACAACTGAAGGATCCAATTCAGGTAGCACTAGTGAAGTATCTACACCAAGAGAAGGTAGTAGTTCAGCATTCAAAATGGCAGGACACGATCCCACCATCAAGTTACACAAATTTCGAGGAGAAGCAATAGAAGACCCTGAGAAACATTTGTTCATTTGTGCAAATATCTGGGAAGAAAAACAGATCACTGATGAAGATACCAAACTTGCATAGCTATCTATTACACTAAGAGACCACACACTATACTGGTACATGAGTTTAGAGGAAAACAATGCACCTGGGATGACAAGGACACTGACAAACATTAAGAAGTTACTGATAAATGAGTTCCAAAAGTCAAGCTCAGACGATTAATACATGAATGAGATGATCGAAATAAAATAGAAACCATGAGAGCCTGTATGGGATATTGACCAGAGATTCAAGCGACTGAAGGGGAAGTTGAAGTATCTCATGACCGAGATGCAACATAGACACTTATTTTTCAATTCATTGTTACCACACTTAAAATACTCTTTGCGACAACAAAAGTTCCAAATGCAGGCAAAGGCTTTGCAGGTAGCCCTGCAACTAGAAGAAAATCAATATCAGCGGATGAACCCAACTATCGAAGAACTGAAGGAGGGCTTGAAGAACTTAATGTTTTAGTTGAACCAGAATAAGAACAAGGACAAATGAGAAGTCGTTTGGTGTACCACATGCAGGACGGAAGGACATCACAAGAACGAATGCCCAACATTCGCGCAGTATATGGAAGCAAGAATGCCAAATCCGCTACCAACAGGAGAACTATGGTGCGAAATCTACAAGAAACCAGGTCACAACCCTTATCACTGCACGATGATGCAGAAATACCAGACAGTCTCGAAGAACTCATATTGCACCTTTTGCAACTCAGTGGGCGATGATGACAAAGATTGTATAATTATGGAGTTGATGCGAGAAAGGACATCCGACGCATATAGAGTGCAGGGAAAAATGATGATTGGGCAACCTGCACGAGAGTTTAATCAAGGTCCAGCTCCATACAACACGGTGCAACAACAGTATAATACTACGCAGCAAGCATATAATAACACACAACCGGAATACAACACGACACAACCTCAGTACAATACCACACAGTATAATCAGATGCCTCAATATAACATGCCGATAGGAGATCGAGCAGGCTACAGAGGAGGAAGACGAGCCCGAGTTGGTTTCATACAAGGTAGAGGACCAGTGGTATTTCATAATTGTTAACAACTGGGACATTACGCAAGGGAATTTCCACTTCTACCAACAACTTGTATGTATTGTTGTGCATCGGACCATGATGCAAAGGAATGTCAGACACTACTAGTAAAGATCCAAGAAAAGAGGAACCAGAATAACCAGAATGTTCAATGGATTTCAGCCGAAGCAAGGGATGAAGGATGAAACATCAATATAGTTACTCGTGGAGGATCTAAAACAGGCGACGACGATGTTCGTCAAGAACCAACACAAAACCAGTGGGTAAAGAAGAACATTGAACCCAAGATGTAGTTCAATGCACAAAAGGAGAAGGAGATATTTAAAGAATCCATGCAAGAATTTCAGAAGGAAGACATAGCGTCGACTTCAACTGCGCAGCGAAACAAGGAAGTACCACAGTACGAGATGCCTCCATTATTGGATCATACCAACGAAATGCAACCCAAGGGACAAGTAAGTACAATCAAAGGATTTTTGCAATCCTGTGTAAAAGTGTTAAATGATACATCATCTGTGAAAATATTGTAAAACATATTAGAAAAATGTAGTATGGAGACGGAAGAAAAACTGGAACCAAAAACTGTCAATCACCTACACACAAGGAGAAGAACTAGTAGGGAATTTAGATTGAATGCCAACATAGGAGATTTCAACATTGGAGAAATCATACTGGATCTATGATTTGAAGTCAATGTACTACCAAAGAAGACATGGCAATGCATGGGAGAGCCCACATTAAGATATTTACCTGTTCAATTGAAATTGGCAAACCAACATAGATTCCTTCCAATCGATAGACTGAAAGGAGTAACAATAGACCTAGATGGAGTGTGCACTAAATAAGATTTTGAATTCATTGAAATAGTGGATGACACCACACCTTATCCAACATTTCTTGGTCTGTATTGGGCATTTGAAAACCAGGCCATAATCAACCTGAAGACCAGGAAAATGAAATTCGAGTCAGGAGAATACATGCTCATTGCTCCCTTAGACCCATCATAAGGGGAGAGGTTTGTAGAACCTACTTGCCTAGACTTAGAGGAAATCAGCCAATTATATAGAACAACTGTGCGCGATGAGGATTACATAAACCCAACTGCAGATGGGATACTCTTGGCGGAGCATTACTTCATGTGCAATAGACTCAGACACAGGTTTAGAGAACTGGAAACAAATGTTGCATGAAGTATCCACGAGAAGATGTGCACGAATAGACTACGCAGTAAGATGGGTAGGCATAAAAATCAGGGAACCACCCAGTTTCCATGGAATAAATGATCTGGAAACATTCTCGACATAGTACGAAGACACAGTGTTAGAGAACCAGAGACTGTTAGCATTGGATTTAGCACTCAAGGCCACACCCGCAATATGGTGGGCCGCACACAAAGAGACAATCACAGATTGGTACCAATGTAAGTGGTTACTGCGCATAAGGTTCGATGCAGAACAAAAAAACAACAAACAATAGAAATATAATGGACAAGGGGCACCGATGGAACACTTGGAGAAGTGCAGAATGCTGGTGAAATTGACACCCCCAAAGGAATGGCCTCATCACTTCATACACACCTTAGAGGGCATACTAGTTAATTGGTATACAAACCAGGAATTGCACAAAGGAACTACGACCTGGATGACATTGAAACATAATTTACAGTCACTTTCTCATTCGAGCATGAGAACCCCAACATATATGTCGCACTTAAATGAATAAGACAAGTGATATTCATCAAAGTACTAGAAGTAGAATTGATCACAGAAGAACAACAAGGGAACAAACAGACAGTCAAGGCACTATTTTCATGTTACCAGGTACAAGAGGAAGCACCAGATGAAGACAATCCACGCGATATTCAGATTGAAGAAGTGGAAGGAGAAAGATAAGTGGAAGGTCCACCTATAGAATCAGAAGTCATTTCTACACCGATCAAAGTAAAGAAAGTCAATATTGGGATAGCTGAACAACCCAATATGGCCAGCATTGGAGACTACTGGGATGAGAAAATAGTGGAAAGCATAAAAAAATAGTTGCGCGAATACAGTGACCTGTTCCTCGCAACATTTACAGAGATGAAGGGTATAGCCAGAGAGCTATGAGAAATGAAGAAACTACTACAACCTGAAGCGAGATCGATCAGACAATGACCATACAAATTAAACCCAATATATAAGAAGAAAGTCAAAGCTGATATCAATAGGATACTCGAAGCAGGCATCATAGAACCAGTTGAAGAATTGGAATGGATAATCCCAATGGTCATTCAGGACATGAAACAAGGAGGGATCAGGATATGCGTCGACTTGAGGAAGTTGAACGATGCATGCCTACATGACCCATTCCCTACATTGTTCACAGATGAAGTTTTAGAAAATGTAGGTGAACATGAAGCTTACTCATTTATTGATGGATTCTCATGCTAACATCAAATCAAGATAGAACAAGAAGACAGATACAATACCAGATTTGTGACAGAATGGGGATCTTACCAATACACAGTCATGCCTTTTGGACTGAAGAATGCACCAACAATTTTTTTTAGAGTAGTCATTGTTGCATTTAAGGAATTCATCCATCAGTTTCTCAAAGTATACCTGGATGATTGGACAGTTTACAGTTTGTTGAAAGACCATGTATAATTCTTACAGCTAATGTTAGAAAGATGTAGACAGTGTCAGATATCACTAAACATAAATAAATGCATATTCAGAACACTGTTTGGGATACGATTGGGCCATGTAGTATGTAAAAAGGGTTTATTAGTAGATACCACAAAGATTGTAGTAATTGTTAACTTACAACCACCAAAAACAGTCTGTCAGCTAAGAGCGATGTTGGGACATACAGGATACTACAAGAAATTAATCAAAAGATTAATGCACCAATGGAAAATTTGTTAAGAAAGGACACAAAGTTCTAATGGAACGACGAGTGTCAACACGGTCTGGACACTCTGAAGGAAAATATGGTTACCACCCCGATATTAGTATTTCTAGACTGGGAGAAGACATTCCATGTACATGTAGATGCATCAACCATAGCACTTGGAGTTATCTTGGTGTAGCCAGGAGCGGGAGACTTGGATCACCCGATAGAATTTGTGAGAAGGAAGCTATCAAACTTAGAACAGAAATATAACACGACAAAAATGGAAGGCCTAGCTATGGTCTATGCACAAATTCATACATTAATTACTGGGGAAACATTTTAAGATGTTCACAGATCACTCAGCCCTAAAATACCTAGTCAACATGCCAATGTTGGGGGGGAGAATATGTCGATGGTTACTACTATTCCAAGAATTTGACTTTGAAGTAATATTCAAGCCAAGGAAATTGAATGTAGGACCTAACCACCTATCAAGATTCACCAATGGAGAAGAACCTACAAAATTGGCAGACAACTTTCTGGATGCACAATTATTTTCATTGCAGATCATTGATGAAAATTTCACAGATATCATTCTGTACTTGAGAATGAGTACTGTGCCACAAGAATATAGCACCACACAGAAGAAAAACATGGTAGTCTGTGTTGTTGACTATCAAATGATTGCAGGACACTTATTCAAAATGGGCATAGATAGCATCTTGTGAAGATATGTGTTAGAGCATGAAAGACCAAGAGTCTTAGCCTAATCTCATGAAGGAATAGCAGGAGGGCATTATGCAAGAAAAGATACCACGTAGAAGGTGTTTCACACAGGACTATGGTGGCCAACAACTCATAGAGACTCGAAGGTGTACTGTCAAAGATGTGATATCAGTCAAAGGGTAGGCAAACCCAAAAAAAGATATGAGATGCCATTACAACCCTAAGTAACATTACAAGCATTCGAAAAATGGGCAATATACTTTGTGGGACCAATCAAACCACCAACAAAAATAACAGGAGCTAGGTACATTATCATCGTGACGAAATACCTAACAAGATGGGCGGAAGCCACACCAGTGAAGGATTGCAGCGCAGAAACAACAATACACTTTTTATTTGAAAAATTCATTACTCGATTTGGGTGTCCAAGAATTTTGATGAGAGACCAAGGCACGCACTTCATAAACAACACCATTAGTGCAATGACTGAAGAGTTTGAATTCCATCACCAGAAGAGCACACCATATCACCCACAGGCGAATGACATAGTGGAAACATTAAACAAAATTCTAGAGAACGTGCTGACAAAGATCTGTAACATCAACAGGGACGACTGGGACCTAAAAGTACCAGCAGTATTATGGGCATATAGGACTACGTGCAAAAATTTCACAGGGAACACACTATTTAAACTGGTCTATGGCCAGGAAGCAATGGTGCCATTAGAATTTTTAGTACCAAGTTTGCGCGTAGTAGAAATTACACAAATGACAGAATGAGGAGTAGTACAAGAGAGACTAAATAAGTTAATGACCTTGGAGGAAGACCATATCTTAGTAAGATTCCACAAACAAGTTCATAAATCAAGGGACAAAGCTTGGCATGATCGACACATAAAGAAGAAAACTTTCAAGGAAGGAGATCTAGTATTGATGTATGACAACAAATTGTTTCAGCACCCAGGAAAGCTAAGGATGCATTGGCTAGGACCGTACAAAGTAAAATCTGTTACAGATGGAGGAGATGTATAGTTAAGAGACTTATCAGGTGTAGAACTCAAAGGTATGATTAATGGGAGTCAACTGAAGCTCTACAAGGATTTTCGACCAACCACCGTGCAGTAATAATAATAATAAAAAGCATATTGAAGGAGAACCGAAAGGATCACAATGCATCGGAGATAGGAAGGACATGCACACTTAGGCGAGGAGAAGGATAATGGTCACATACAAAGGGAAACAAGAGGGAAAATGAAAGTCGGTAAAAGAAGTACGACAAGATAGCATTAGGATAAATTGAAGTTTGGAAAGGATCAATGGGACATTACATTAATCACGCTAACTAGAGTCAATAAAGAAGGAGTAATGGAAAGTATGAAACCGTTGGAGATGCATTGAACTGGTAATTAAGGTGCATTAAACCCATAATCAAGGAATCATCCTCGACAAGCTTCATGGGAAATCCATAGAACACACGGACGTGGGAGCCAATAGTCTATTCATGAAAAGAGAACAGACAGAGGCTAAAGAGCATAGTGTGACTTCACAGAGATCAAAGAGACCATTTGAATCTAGCAGACATTTGACACTCACTGCCATGGCACCGCCCAAGCAAAAAGAAGCGAGCCAAACCACCAAGAAAACCAGAGTTCAGACCAGGTCACGAGGATAGGCAGAAGAAGGTGAACAAAAGTCATTGTAGATCATTGATATTGACAAAATCCCATCCCCGGACATAACACAGGTGAACCTAACACCCATACTGGACGAAACCCAACAACCAGCACCAGAGGGCACGAATATGGGTATACCAGCGGAAATACAGGAGCCACAAAACCAGGAAATAGAAACCCTAAAGGAGGTGCAACCAGAGAACGTTGAAGCAGCTCCAAGAGTTAATGGAATGACGTCAAATCTGACAACAATAGTTGAGCCAGACGAGTCTCAAACAACCATTTTAGACCACCTAGCAGATTGGACGGAATGGTATATAGAGGAACAACTGGAAGCTGCTGGAACTTCAAGCCAGCCACCACCACTGAAAAAAGACAATATACGTATACCCAGGTCACCTCGCAATAAACCTGCAGCAGAAAACGTTATATCGCGCATACCATAGGGGGTACATGTAGGACCAGACCTGTTGGTCTATATAGGGAAGCTCAAATACTCTGACCATGATGTAGCAGACGAAGACAAGTTCCTGGAACTTGCAAAGAGGGTATTCTTACAGACTACAAGCATAAATAATGTTGGGGAACCGGTCGATCAACCACTCCAATGGGAAACAGTGTTAGAGAAAATAGGAATTTTAGGTCTGTTGGACCTTCCACATTTTGGTAGAGGTCAACACACAACCGCATGTGTCAAACAATTGTTATCATTTACGCATGGTGGGGACATATGATTGGATAAGATCGTCTCAATAGACGTTGAGCTTATCACAAAAATAACAGGGTTACCAATTCGGGGTATGGATCCCGCGTAGTTTTTGGATGACAAATCTAGGGAGAAAACACTAGCATAAGAGATGAAGAAGAAGTATGGCACCGACAGGGGGACAAGAGGGATCATCATCAAGAGGATCAATGATGTCGCAACACAATTGGAAGCGAAAATATTGGCTTGCAAGATGCTAAGAAAATGCCGCAAGGAGGAAGTTCCAGTTGGAGTTGTCGTAGTTGCAACTCAATGCGCAGAAGTCACTACAGTGAGCTAGGCACCATACCTCTTGAACTTGTTCCTGGATGACTGCAAGGATGCGCAATATATAGGCACAGAGTTTCACTACTCATGGATGATCACATTAATAGCCTTCATGGGATGGAAGGAGCCAAGGTATGTAGTTTTTGGCACCAGACCCAAACCAAATCAAGGAGCGAGATATTTGTTTCTCAGAGCCAGGCCAAAGGCCAGGACAAAAAAGGTGAACGAGGCCATCTTTGAAGGATACCTACGCGACCTGCAAGAAGATATCTCCAAGATGTGGAGAATAACACCAGAGGTTGTCGCACGATATGGGAACATTTCTAACTTCAGGGCCACATGACATACAATGTGGATGCAGGCATGGAAGGATCCTTCTAAGCAGTGGCTACAGATGCACTATTGTATCATAGAGGATGACATCGACATGGTTATCAGCAAATGGGCTGATGAATGGAGGATTCCAACCATCACCCAGTAATTGTCGGAAAGAACAACAGAAGAAGAGGTAGGACAAGGAGAAACACAGCCTCCGGAAATCCAAGTGCCCAAGAGATGAAGAACGACCTAGGGCAAGACAACAGATATAGATGAAGGGCCAACAAAGACAGGGACCTAGAAGGGGAAAAAAGAGAATACGCAGTCGACCAAAGAACAATAGAAACAGGTTGAGGGAGTGAAAGATACCACAACATGTCCCAACCCACAAGAAGTAGGGGAAAACAAATGGCCAGCCACGCAGCCAGGTGGCACGCGCAAGAAATCAAAGGCCCAAAGAGCACCTCCAGAGTATATGATCATGGATGATGATGGGGAGATGATAGCCCGAATAGTCCAGGACTATCTATCCGAGGAATTCAACCATGCGACACACCATAGGGACAAGATTCAAGAGGAACTGGAATACATGTGACAGTTCCTCAAGCAAATCGGAGAAGGGAAGACAACCAACAGCAAGGGGACCTAACCATCAACACCACAGACAGAGGAAAGATTGCAAGAAGAAGAACGAGATTCAATCCAAGCAATACTGCAACCACATGTAACAATCCACATCACCCCTAGTATGTTGTGCATGGATGAAATTGTGGGGCAAACACCCTTGAAGGAATTAAGCCAAATCTGACTAGTGTTGATGAGGATACCAGCCGAGGCACTACATAGGTTACAGGTTAGTGTGAACCATGAGGTACAGTCTCGAGCACACAAGGATTTAACTAAATTGAAGCAGGTAAGAAAGAAATGGAACATGCTAGAAATAGTCTATGAGCAGGCTAAATCTGATACCCAGGAGGAAAGGGAGCACATAAAAGGATTGGACCAGAAAGTGGCATGAACTTACGAAAATATTCCACAGGCCGTGTAGAGAGAGGAAATCATAGCAACAAAAAAGATTGATCAGATTGCGCAGGCAATTGATCAATATCAGAAGGAGATAGATAATATCTGAGAACATGTTACACCAACCACTACACCAACAGTGAAGGAGCAAAGGAAGCAGGAAGAAACAACGTAAGTGCAGGAGATAGAGTAGCGAGTCAGCACAACAACTAACGTGTTTGATAAAGCAACACAACTTTGGACTAGATTAGAGGAGGATCAATAGGTCCAACAATGGTACAAGGAAGAAGAAAGGATCAACACAACGATACAAGAGCTCAAGTAGAGGTAGAATACAATACAAATCATATAATTCATCAAAGGGACGCAGGACATGAAGAGATTGCAGGCAGAGCTAATTACTGGGAAAACCCAGAAACAGGAGTGACGAGCTCAAATGGAACTGTTGCAAGAGAGGGTAGTAGAAGTGTTGGCACAAGCAGAGGAAGCCAAGGCACGTATAGCACAGACCCAGCCAAAGTGTTTGGAATTGATCAGTGATGAAATTGTAGTCCAGATAGTGGACACACTCAAGGAGAAGACTATTCAGGCGCAGACACAGATAGCAGAGCTGAAGGAAAAGTTCCAGGCGATCACCAAGGAGATCGAGGGAGAACACAAAGGTTAGGTGGCTCGGGATGAGCCACATGTCATTTTTTGGGGCATGTTGGAGGCAGGACAAAGAGGAAAAGCAAGGCGTTTTTGGGGAAAGAAAGCATGCATGAGGAAAGCGATAGCTGGAAGGAAGCACAACACGCGTGCATGCAAGGAAGGCAACATCTATAAGGAAGAACAACACATACACATGGGAGGAAAACCTAACGAGAGTAGGGTTAGGATTTTGGTAATACATTGTAAACGACTAGGGAGCCAGAAGAATATAAAAAGCGATACGTAGGTATCACAGAAGGTTGATTTTTGTATTATTCAAATTATTGTTGCTATAGTAGTTACGCATGAGTTGATGATATATGTAAGGGTTTTGTTGTATGATCTATTTTGTAAGTTGTTTAGCTAGAGGGAAAATGAGGGAGGGTAGATATGGAGGGTTAGATCATAGGCTGGGGAGCCTGGTGCGATCTAGTCTGCCTCATATAGATCTTACCTAAATGTGGAGGATTGTAAAGCATGCGGTGTTGTAGATGCATAAATACCATAATAAAAGAGTCAAGATCCAAATATTTGTGGACGTAGTCCGGGAGGGGGTGAACCACGGTAAAATATGTGTTATGTGATGAATGCATGCATATCTTTATTATCTTCAGTAGTTATTAATATGTTGAATGAATGAGTTATTATATTGCTTGTTTAATTATTGTTGCGAGATTGAGGAAATAAGTTGTTGGAGCTATTTCATAGTCGTGAAGAAAAATATGTTGCATTTATAAGTTATAATAATGGATCAATGGTTATCTATCATATCTCATACTCAATCCTAGGTTGTAAACACCTGAGTCTTACAACCACCCATTAAAGCTATCTCGGGTGAGACTGCACATCACATTATGTGTGTTGCGTTGCCTTCTAGTTTACCAGGAGGGCCGATAGTTTTAGAGGATTTTTTGGAAACCCGGACAGACATGAACCCTAGGTCAATATAAACTTAGACAGAATAGAAGAGGAATAGTAACCAACAAAATGATCATGCAGGATTACATTGAAAAACAAGTGATTAAAGTCAGAGAGTCATTCGAAGCCATCAAAAATAAATTTTACACAAAATTACATGATGGGTTCCTTTGCATCGTCCTATCCTTACTTCATAAGTTCCTTTTAGACAAGGGATTTGGGGACATTGTTGAGTATCCACCCTCTCTGAAATATACTCATCAGAATTCCAATTGGCAAGAAAAACAAGAAGAGTGGGAACAATTTATGGAATCTAATTACAAAGATACAAGAGAAGAATGGGATTATTTTTTGAAGAAATGAAATCTTCAAAAATGAGTAACACTGGTGACCACGAGTAATTCAGGCGGGCAATGGGGGTTTGGAAAATCTGTGAGATGATCTAAGTCGAGTCGAGCACACCCAAGTTGGAAATGTCTGAATTTGGGAGGAATATAGTTGAATCAAGTGAGAAATTTGCACATCAAATGAAAACCCATAAACCTTAAGCATATATTCAAAAATTGGAGTGGAACAATAGGAAAAAGAGGAGAGAACAATTACGAAATGAAAGGGATCATATAAATTCTCATAACAAACCTACCGAGGAATGGCATATCACTGGAGAATCAATTGAAAGTGCCCCGGTAGCTCCTCAAAGGAGTAAAAGTTTACAAGTGAGTATGGCAGTTGATGGCGACCAATAAGCAATTGACCAAGTTGATAGTATGGAGATCAAAGATTATCCTTGTAAGAATTCCTATCTTGTGTATTGCAAACTTCCTCCGCCAAAGACTTCATGTGTATATAGAATCACTAAAGGTGTGGTGATGAATTGATAAAGTCGGTCAGATAAGAGATACGTTGCTAATTGAAGCACAAGAAAATATTGAAAATCAACCAGAGGATATAATCCTCCATATTAGAGACCTCACGAACTCTGTCGCCTTGTTGAATCTACTTTTTGAAGACTCTAAATCAACAGACAATAAAAATGAATCGTCACAACCCTCCAGAGGACGATTCGTTGAATACATTGACAAAGGTTGTCAGACAGGTGATCTAATCCCAAGCAAAGAACAAGCATAGTTATCTATTGAATACCTTCCAACTGAAAATCAATGACAAATTGTATTGGTCGAGTCGAATATCCAGACTTCAACTCGAGAAAGTAACACCACATCAACTTCCCAATCAACTTTGAAAAAAACTCTTGCAATAATTCTAGCCTTGATAAACCCCAAGAAAACAATAATGGGCCTCAATCATATCCCTATTTATGAAGGCAACGAAGATGCCAAACACAATTTGTTCATTTGTGAGAAATTATGATATGTGAATGATATAATCGATGAGGATAAACAAATGGACCAATTTGGTGTTGCGATTTGAGCCAAAGCTCTTACCCGATTCATGAATTTCACAGATAATCAACAATGCTTGAAGGAATAAATAAAGAAAAACTTCCTCACATTTTTCAAAACACAAGAAATAAGCCATTGGGGGCACAAAAAATTCAAATAAATCAAGCAGAATCCGAGAGAAACCTTCCATGAATATGATAAAATATTTAAAGATATTTTAATTCGAATTCCCTATGTAATGGAAGAGAAACTGCTTGTACAATGGTATGTGGTAGGCTTATTGCAAAATATCAGAGTACTATTATGCATGCATGAATGCGCACCCAAAATGGTGCCACATATGTGAGGAAACAAATCATTCAATGAAATAATTTCGGTTGAATGGGAAAAATATAAGAAACATCCATTCAATATATCATACACAAACGATCGACCATAATGTCAACTAAGATAATGGAAATTGTTACAGAGGTTGAGGCCTTTGCTATTATCAAGGTTGAGGAAGAGGAGGAAGAGAAAACTTTGGTAGAGGACACGGTCAAGGCCACTACTACTACTTCAATTGTTGGAAGGACGACCACATAATCTCATATTACCCAATAAAGAATAGAATTGATCTTAATTTCTGCAACACTTTTTGAGTAGGAGACCACTCCCTTGAAGACTATCCAATTGTGATAGATAAAGTAATGAGTAAGAGAAATGTAAACCTCTTGCATATGGTGCCAAATCATGACATCTTAAATTCAAAAAATCTACATGTAGTAACATGATCGAGAGTTAATGAAGAAATTTACCCAGACCCTCCAAGTCGACGGAGGGGAGGTCAAAATGCTCCTGACCTAGAACATTAAGAAAGAATAATGCGGGAAGCAATGAAATTCTTCAAAAATATCAACCAGGACAAAGTAAATGGAAACAAGGGAGAACATGCAAACATTCTAGACACTACACTAGATGAATTTCTCCAATTACTAAAATAAAATAAAAAATTGTTGGTCTCTTGATTGACTTGGTAGGAATTTTAAGAGAATGCAAAGAAGATCAAAGATCAATAAAAATTAATTCATATTTTTCTCAATAAATACATACAAATGACTTCGACCCACAAGTCGACCTAGAAATCGACGAAAATATGATCAAACAAGTTGTCGTTGACTTTGGGCCCCAATTAAACATCCTCCCCAAAGAAACGTGGGTTTGAATCGGGAAACCCCTGCTTCAGCCAACAATGAATTTTCTAAAACGAAGATTAGAGATTCATTGAACCAATTGGGACACTTAAAAGTGTCATAACATCCATAATGGGAATCCCAACAAGAGTCAACTTTGAAGTGATTAATTTGGTCGAAGGCATCCTTGGTTACCTTGCATTAGTCGAATGACCATGGGGTCAAAACATGAGGGCCACAATCTCCCTTGAAAGGAACATAATTAAATTGAAAGGTAGTGACAGGAAAATCATAATCCATTTGGACCCAACATAAGTAAAACCTTGGGTTGTAACATGGGGTGAAGCTCATGAAGCCCGAAAATTGTGTCAAGTAATGAATGAACGAAATGACAACATTGAGCCCAATAGTAAAGGAGAAATTTTAGTCGGATCACCATTGTCAATAGGAAAAAACTAAGAGACAGAACTCTAGAATTGGAAAATGGAGAATTACAAAGCTCAATCTAAGGAGTGATGGTCGATAGAGGAAATTCTAATAAAGCAATCAAGATCATGCTTTTCATTACAAATAGTCCCTACCATGGTCGAAAAAAAGTTAAAACAAACACCAACACTGATCTTGACTAACATATAGATAAGATCCCCCTACGATTTAGTGAAATGAAATCTTCGTTGATGCATGTTGACGAGGCTTCTAAATTGTTCGAAGAATAGGGGAGAGTACAAAGCTTAGTCGAATCCTTCAGGGACCAAGCAGCCCGATGGTGGGAAACAAGTGCACCACGATTGCAAACATGGAATACTTCTACCTTATATTTTGTGGAAATATTTGGAGGAAAAACATTGTGAAAAAATCCCAACATCCTGACTTTCAAACGTGGGTTCGACCATGTCGCTCACATTTATTGCTGTGAGAAAGAATGGAGAAGAGCACGATACCAGGATGAAAGGGTGTGGCCACATATGTTCCCGAATACATTGGATGATATACCACATAAGTGGTATAAAATTGAAGAAGCATGTGGACAAACATTCGATTGGAATGAAATAAAAATAAATTTCCTCAAATACTTTGAATTCAGACCCGAAGAAGCACTTTTGGATAAGGCAACTAGAGAAATTAATTTTTTTTGGAAAACCCAAGTCCCGATGAAATTAAGAAGAAAGACAAAACTAAATTTGACATGGGATCGACTTCGACTTACAATTTTGTGTCTAAACAAAATCCAAACAATGTAATAGCTCGTCGAATAGATATAGAAAACATAGGTTTTTCGGGGAAGATTTTTTGATGGAAGAAAAACCATCTAGGAGTACGAAATTATGTAAAAATAATTTACTCAGTGTCCAAGGAAAAAAAGGATGACATAGAAAAACTTGACTTCCCATTAAGCTATAATAAATTTGTAGAAGGAGAATTCCAATTGGACGAATCTAAAGCACCCGAATGGATGCATGCAGAAATCAAGACTAAATATTTCGACATCTCAATATATGATCGATCGAAAATTTCCAGAATGGGTGACTATTGGTCCGACAAGGAAACCATGGAAATAGTCAACCTACTGAAAGAATACCAAGATGTATTTACACGGGATTAAAAAGACCTGAAAGGGTTGGTACAAGAAATGGGAGAGATGAAAATTGTCCTCATCCATGGGGCCACACCCATCAAAAAATGACCATATAAGTTGGCACATAAATATAATCCCATTGTCTAAATTAAGGAAATAGAAGCAATGCTAGTTGTTGGCATTATATACCCTATCAACAAGTTGGAATGGGAAAGTCTGATGGTCGTGCAACCCAAAAATAACGACCCAAAGAAACTTAGAATATGTGTTGACTTTAGAGGACTAAACAAACTTACAATAATTGATTCATTCCCCACATCGTTCACTAACGAAATCATCAATGAAGTCGCGGGCCATGAATTCTATTCTTTTACCGATGGCCTCTCTAACTACAATCAGGTACCTATTGCAAAAGAAGATCAAGAAAAAACCACATTTGTTTCCGAGTTTGGGTCATTTGCATACAAAGTAGTTCCATTTGCATACAAAGAATACCCCAACAGTCTTCTCTAGGATAGTGGTTAAGGAATTTCAAGAATACATCTACAAAATGATGGTTGTGTATTTTCATGACTAAACTATTTACAACATGTTGAAATATCATATCCAATAGTTAAGAATGATGATGAAAAGATGCAGACAAATTCACTTGTCTTTGAACATTAAAAAATGCATATTTTCCACACCTATAGGCACTCCGTTGGGTCACATCCCATGCAAATATGGAATTAAAATTGACATGGCTAAGATCAAGGTTATTCTCGACTTGAAACCACCAATTAATTAGAAGAAAATCAAAATCTTCCTTGGGCATACCGGATATTATCGAAAATTCATCTGACACTACTCTGACACAACATTTCCAATTAACGAGCTATTGAAGAAAGAATTTGAGTTCCATTGGAGCCAAAAATGTGATAAATCTTTTTAGTTTTTGAAATTAAAACTAGTAGAAACACCCATACTAAGATTCCCAAACTGTTTGAGGAAATTCCATGTCCAAGTGGATGCATCTAACATTTTTGTTGGCTCAGTATTAGCCCAACCATATGAAAACATGGTCGATCACCCTAATGCATATGCCAATCAAAAATTAAATAAAGAAGAAAAAAAGTACACGACGACGGAGCATGACGCTCCAACAATGATTTTTTTCCCTTCAAAAATTATGACACTACTTACTAACAAATATATTTATATTCTTCATGTACTATCAAGCGTTGGAATATTTAATAAATAAACTAGGACATAAAGGAATTTTTTTCAATGGCTACTACTACTGTTTCAAGAGTTGGACTGGGATAGATGATGACTTACGAGATGCAAATTTATTCAAGGTCGAAGAAGATCCCAAGGAACTAGAAGAATTTGCAAACTTTCTAGGATAAGGGAAGGTACCTTAATATCTCCCAACCAACAAAAGAAAGATCCTAGTGTTGAAAGCAACACCATTCACTCTCATGAATGGATACCTTTACAAGCTAGGAATCGATAATATTTTTCCAAGGTGCGCATTAGAGCATGAACATGATGACATAATTAATGAAGCACATGCAGGCCCAGCAGGAGGTCATTTCCAAGCCGACATGACAAGAAGAAAATTCCTTCAAGCCAGTCTTTGGTGGTTGACTTTACACAAAGACTATCGAGAGCAGATAAAGAAATGTGAACGGTGTTAGAGGATGGGTCGACCATTATGGAAAAATGAAATGCCTTTACATTCGGTAAACCTCATTTTACCATTTGAAATTTGGGCTATAGATTTTGTTTGTCCATTTCTAAAAAGAGAAAAAGGATATTGGGAAAAATACATAATCATAGTATTTGAGTACTTAACTAAATAGGAAGAGGCGGAACGATTTGAAAATTGTACAAAGAAAACAACTACAAAATTCATCTATGAAAGCATAATAACCAGATTTGGTTGTCCTTTGACATTAATTAGTGATCAAGGAACTCATCTTATCAACAATACAATTGAGGTATTGATTAAAAAGCTCTTGATCGACCACATGAAGACAACTACTTATCATCCGCGGGACAATGGAGTTGTCAAATCATTCAACAAAACATTACATAAAGGATTAACAAAAATATGTGGACTAGGCAGGGATGATTGGGATGATAAGATTCCAACAATACTATGGGACTATATAACAACATATAAAATATCAACTAGCTAGACACCATTCAAGTTAGTCTATGGTCAAGAAGATGTAATTCCATTACACTTCTATGGTAATGCAGGAAGGATAACCTCCGTCCTTGAATTCAACCATATTCTTATCATAAGACAATGCTTCTACCAGTTAAACCAATTAGAAAATGAAAAGATGCTTGCATCGCCGCATCAAGAACCCCAAAAGAATCAACAAAAACCTTGGCACGACTGACATATTAAAAAGAAGGATATCAATGTGTTGACACAAGAAAATTCACCATTTTCCAACAGTAGGGGTTACACCCAGTAAGAAGTCTTGATCAGAACTATCACCATTTGGAATAGGGAACCTATCTAGATTCTATCCCGACAACCTTTTCTAGTTTTCGTTTTACCGATTGCAGCCCGGTCCATTGATGAAGGTGAATGATGGATGGTTATGAAAACGAAAGATGTAGATGAAGATTATGTAATTGCATGAAACAAATCTAGTCTACTTTTAATTTATCATATCCTAGCTAGGAGTGAATTATGGTAAGTGAATAAGCTATAATGAATCTAAACTCTACTTAAGACCCCACTAAGATAGTTTTCATGAAGGTGCAAAGTTAAAAACACATGTATACACATACATAAGTAGAAAAGTATAAATCATATATATGCATACATCAACAAATCATATGCTTAGGACATGTAATATAAGAAAGAATAATAGTATTGTGAGAAGAACATAAATTGCATTAGAAAATTCTATTCAAATGTGTTCTTACAACCCATGTCAACAACATACATTCCACTTGAAATTGTTTGCAAATTTTCTCTCTATCAAAAGTTGGTGGCCCTAAGAGATTCTCTTTGACCTTTCATTTACCATCCTTTGTCTTTATTTCATTTGTGATGACGAGAAAACAAAGACATCAATTACATTTCAAATTTTCCTTCTAGTGTTAGTGGGCCATCCTAGTTTTTGGCTATAGTACGCCTCATCCACCATAATGATTGGATTGGGAATTCGGGGCATTGATCGTCGTCGAGTTCAAAATCCCACTTCAACTATTCGAGCTTGATTCCCTTCGTTGTTTCCTACTGCTGTGACAATTGATGTTTTACATAATGCTCTATTATCCTTGGTTGTAGATCGCATTGCAAGGATGTTGACTTTGTCCTCCTCTCAAAATATTACGTGGAACCATTAAATATTACGTGGAACCATTCAACATATCGTAGATGAGTGGTTTCAGAGAGATACTTAAATAAAATACTAAAACCAGCATTTGAACCCATAAAAATGAAATACTAAATAATCCATACTTCACATAAACTTCCTTGAGTTCGATTCATGGTTCCTTTGCTCATGGTTGAGGTATGGTGTTCTACCGAGGTGATAGGGTGTCAATATTAATACTGAAAAATGAATATAATTGGTGTGGAATATCTTAAATAATATAACTGTAAATTTGTGTATTTCCAAAATACCTTTCCAACAGTATTTGTGTGGAATATTGATACTTTGATTATCCTGAGAAATACGAGCGGATCACAAGGGAGTCTTGAGCAAAGCATATGTATTTGCTCACCCAAACCCTTCTGATCTTAGAAAAAATCGAAAAGGGTTCCAGTATGGTTATTTCTCAGCGAAACTGGTGCAATTCTAACCAAAATATTGTGCACCTTTTGCTCTTGAAACGGCCATGCACAACTTATTTCGTTTGACCAGAAATTTAATGTCTCAACCCAGGTTAGATCATGCCAAGAATACCACAATCTTGAAATCGGTCGATGGCATGAACTTGAACATCCTGAGAATTATGGTATGTTTTTACTTTCTTCCTCAGGAATGATACTCGTCTACACAACACTACAATAATGGTTATGTTACCTGGATTTTCTTCTTCGGCTGACATCTATCTCAAAAGGGAAACCTTCATGGTTTAACTCTGGCCAAGTTTCTAACAAGTTCATTGGCTGCACCGACGTTGATTAGCTCGATACTTCCAGGTTTCACCGGTGACTTTCCTATTAAGTGCTCCGGTTTCAGCAGAGTTCATGCCACTACTTTGCCGGTCAATACCGCTACACTTCGATTGAACTTCTCCGATGAGCTTTTCTCATTAACCTGGCCAGTTGACCTCGGCTTCATTGCTTTCATAGTCTCCAGTTTACACACCGGAGTACTTCCCTTAAACTGCTCCGATTGTGTACTTTTCTTAAGGTATATGTGTGTACGCTTTGATACTTTGGCACTAAAACTCCCTCCTCCACGTGGCATGCATTTGTGCATTATTTGAATTCTCCATTTAATTTTTAAACTGAACTTAAATTTAAATAATTTCAATTAATTCAAAATAAATTAAAATTATTAAAATTCAAGCATTTTACCTTTCATTAACAAAAATTAAATTTCAAATTCAAATGATCTATAATTAACTTAAACTCAAAATCATTTAAATTTACAATATTGATTTCAAAATCATTCGCTGAGGACAAAGGCTTTACCCAAGCAACTTTGAGCGGAAGCAAGTTCCATAGACTTGTGCTAACATCGTTGGAGGAGAATTTTAAAGACTCATAACTTGCTTACACAACACTTGATTCAAGTGTCGTCTGTCGAAGAGTGTGGAGAGGTGCTTCTGACGAGTTAACTGATTGTGTCATTTAAGCATTCCGTCGATGTCACGACCGATGAGTCTGGTCCCGGTGAGAAACCCCTTAGTGATTTGTTTTGGCACTTTCGAGCATTGTATTTCGATTCCATCAGTTACGCTGGAATCGTAATGATGGAAATCATACAATTGGCCTATTTCAGTGATGAAAAATCCACTTTGACGAAAGCCAAAATAATTGTGCTCAAAGGTGTTTTTTTAATGAAAGTTTGGGTCTCATTTTCGTTGTTTCTTTTCCCAAATTTAGTTTCATCAATTCCTGTGTCATTTCTTTTGTACATGCTCTTTTTTCATCCATTGTAGTTGAAGTAACGTGTCAGTGGCACAAAATAATAAATCCGCAAAAATAGACAATTGATGTTTAAAATACTTAACACGGTTTCGGAGCCGGGAGGACCAATTTTTTGTTAAGATGTATTTCAAAGCCAGTTCAAGACCTACAGATGTTGTGGTTAATGTTGGGCCCTTCATTTTTGGATTGGAAGTTGCGTAAGAATGACTACAGTCCCAGTTTTGGTTCAGCACAAGTTGTGCAAGGTACAAAAGAAGATGGATAATGGAGGGAGGAAAAGTAACATAAATCTGTTGTGGAAAATGACAGCGCAACGCCAGCAAGGAAAAAGCAGTTGCAACAGAACAAGAAAGCATGCGAGCCCAAAGCCAGAAGACCCCTACTCAGCTTATATATATGAAATGAATACGATTGTAAAAGGGTTCTCCCCTTGTTGTTTGGAGGGTTCAGGTTGGGTTCGGGTTGTTCTTGTTGTTGTTGTTGTTGATAAGTTGGGTTTTAGTTCTATAAATGTAATTCGTATACAGTTTTGGGTAAATAGAGCTCTGTGACATGGATCCAAAGCCAGAGGTTTGTAACAGAGCATTACTTTGTATCTCTAAGGTTGTATCTGATAAGATCTGATGATAATATATAAAGAAGGATCCAAAATTTTGAAATATGTTGCATCATTTTGTGGTTATTCTTGTGCATTGTATCTTTACAGTACTTCTTTATGCTTCATAAGTTCCATATGATGTTTCAGTGTATAAATGTTTTTCACAACCTAAGTAGCTTCAGTTCCTACGTATATGAGCTCAGATTTGTTTTGTAGTTAGCATGTCTTATGCAAGATCATGGTGAATCCTGAAGGTTCTAGGAACCCACCTAAGTATTCTCCTTGCCCTTCCCTATCCTTTTGTCTTGGTTGCGCTTCAGGTGAGACTTCTTCTCTTCGGAGGAGATGAAAATGCCAATGCTCTAGACTACATGGTACCTTTTTTTGGTAACCTGAGAAGGACCCTAGTCTGATCAATTCTGCACCAACAGTTAACTCATCTGATGCTAGAAGACGCTTTCACAATTATGGTTTAGTCATGAATTCAGGAAGTGCAAAGTAAACAAGTTAGTATGGTATGCTCTATGAGAGTTGTTGGCGACACAAACAAACTTGATTACGATTGCGACATGAATTTGATCAAGCACAATAGGTATCGATTATCGATTATGAATTTAGGTGCATAAATCTTAGTCATAAAAAATGATAGGATATCCATTGACGATGCAATATGAACGATCCAAGATGGAGGTGGCTAAGATAGGTCTTAAGACAAAGGTGTGGCTTACTGACAGGGTTAGTGTCAGTGAGAGAAAGAAGATCAATGTTGATGCACCTAGCATTGACAAGGGGTTGGCATCCTTCTACTGGCACATTGGTGATAGAAGAAGGAAACTCATCAACAAATAGTGCATCGACGAGGGAGAGACGAAGCTCGTCGATGTGCGGTGTATCAAGGAGAAAGGGAGGAGTGCTACCGACATGTGATGTATCGATGAAGGTGGAAGGAAGTTACCCAGAAAAGGGAATGTCTGTGGTGAAGATAATTGCGTGAACATTTCTGGTGTATTGGTCCCGATCACATGAACTTCGTCGGTGATAAAGATGTGTGTTGGTGAGGTTTATTGGAAGTGCATCCGTGTATCTACCAAGTTTGGAGGAAGGTGGTTGATGTGTGGGAAAATAAATCACTAGTGCACCAATATTAGTTGTGTTGGCGGAGAAAGAATGTGTTCGTCGATATTCTATGTATCAGTAAAGGAAGAGGGAACTCACTCAAATGCGGATCGAAGCGTCAAAGTGATTTGAAGAGAAACTAGAAATGGTAAAAAAAGGGAAGAGTGGGAGGAAATTATTGGGCTTAACCATTTACAACAGGAGCAGTACAACTAAAATACTTGAAGAGAATCCCTTCAAAAAATAGTCAATGGGGCTCGCTTAAAAAAATATAATATATAGCAGTCTCAAGTCTTGCTAGTGAAAAGCTCTTCAGTGGCACCAGTAGAGTTTGTCAAAATTTTCAATGTAATATCCACACTCCCCCCTTGCTCGAGATGAGCAAGGAATTGATATGGGGGGGAGATGTTGTAGGATCTAGTCAACTTTGTCGACTAGACCCTCCAGTCGACTATCCAAGTCGATTGCAGAAGTCAGATAGGGAAGTTGATCGAACAAACAGTTAGAAGCGGTCGACCAAGAAGTTAAGAAAGGGTAATCGACTGGTAATTGTGTATCACACACACACACACACACACACACACACACACATATATATATATTCCTCGGAAAAGAGCACAAGAAACCCTCGAGTACTTCCCCACATTTCATGGATGGAAAAAGAGGTAAATCGTTCGACTTGATTACGAGCCTAACCCGGTGGAGACATCAAGTGAGTCCCTATATAGGCTCCTGGTCGGGGATTCCACCCCGAAACCTCATTCGAGCAAACAACGACACCCATCCACTTAAGCTAACCCACCGAGCATATATATATATATATATATATATATATATATATATATAGTTTCTCGTACTTTTCCTCCGACTTCAACAAGTGACTAGTCGCTTCTCACTAGTCGTACAACAAGCGACACCCTGCAAATTTTTTGAAAAGTATATATTTCTCTTAGATCAATTTATATATGAGGGATCCAACCTCTAAGAGATTACCAAGGAAGAAAACAACCAAATGAAAATATAGGATAATAGGCAAGGGATTATGAACTAGAGAAGAATCCAATATTTTTCCCCAATGGAGTCGTCAGTTCAGTTATAGAGAAAATCTCATGAGTGGATAGTAATATCTCCCTAGGATACACTTACTAATCCTATACATATAGAGGGATAGACTTCTATGGATTTTCTTTAGACTAAAGAAATTGGATTCACAATTAAACTAAGAAATGTTAGAATAACATACCTTTTCGTGAAGGTTGTTCTTCGTATGTACTAGTTGCTACAGCCCTAAAGTTTTATCTCCGGCCTCTACAACCTACTCCCTGCACACAAGAGACAAACAATGCCTTCCTACTTCTCTTCTTAGCATTAGAATCCTAGATCTATCTTGGATCTAACTGATCTATGACAAAATAAACCAGATTTGAACCTTTATGCATGAAATACAAACATTCATAGGGGAAAACCAATGATTTATTAATTTGAATAATGGAAGTACATCAATACAATTACATCTTAGTGTAGATGCACTCCTCTTTTCCCCTTTCTCCTTTCTCCTCCTCGGCCCTTCATCAAAGATAAGCAACCTGACTACAGCTGATGTACATGGAGAAGCACCTCCAAATTTTTGTAGCATAGATATGTAAATGATTCTTCCTCATCGTGCTTAAGATTTGTCTTCTTTATATAGATTCTTGGAAGAGGTTTGGGAGAGATTCTATATATTCTAGAAACCAATGGAAACTTGAATGATGTGAGTTCTAAGGATCATGCCACGAAGAACCAACTCATCCCTCACTTTCCTCTTTAAAATGCAACGAATCTAGAATCTTACAGAGGGTGTCACTTATTGTGAACTGATGAAAAGTTATGCGTCGTTGACGGTCCCATAGATGACCAGTGACACCCCTAAACAATTGTTAGAATCCTAAGCTGGAGTTGTGTCTTGGATTTCATCTTCAGTAAATTATTCAAATCCTGAGCTCAAGTTACCAAAAGATGCGCTAGGGCAAGGCGCACTTCCCAAGATAATTTTTGGTCAAAAATTCCTCTTCAATAAAAACCCCTAATTTCCTTGTACGACAACAATGACGTTTTTAGATACCCAGTGAAAGGTTCTCTATTCAGTCAATCTTTGATACCATGTTAAGTTTTAGTGTTGTTATTAGGTTATTTCCAAATAACACGAGTATTCAATGCATTTCCAAAACAAAAACATAAAGAGGATCACTGAAAGAAACACAATCACAAGGTACGCAACATTTTAACATGGGAAACCATCATGGGGGAGGAAACCAAACAAAACTTCCTCAATAATAGATTGCCAATACAATGACATGACTAAGACAAAAACACCAAAAATAAACTAAGACTGAGCATGCGCCTCTCTTCTCCTTCTTCCTACAATTGCCTTCAAGATATGTGCACTAGATGAGTGAGTGTGAGAGTGTGTAAGTGAGGCATCATCCTCACATATAAATACTAGTTGAGGAGGTGCGAGGGTTATGTCTTTTCACATGGTAGGGCTGACTTCTTCTAGAAGTGGTTAAAACCACTTTATAAATACTAGGGGGCGACTTCTTCTAGAAGTGGTTAAAACAACTTTATAAACACTAGGGGCTGACTTTAAAAATACCACCATATAAATAGTTTGACCAATCCAAAAAAGGGAATTTGATATTATACAAGACTCAACATGATAAATCCACAAAAGGGGATTTGATCTATAAGATAATAACTCAAATATAATTAGAATTTTATTCGAAGTTACAATAATTCAACACAATGGTCTTAGCCTATACATGCTGGTTGTGGCCATGGTTTGAATAGTTCTACGTGTGGTGGATGGAATTGATGTTTGTGTTGGTGTTGTATGATATTGCATGCATGTATCCACATATCATGAAAAAATGCTTCTCTTGATAAAATGAGTTGGGGGCCATGATGTGATTATTTTCACATCCTATGCTTACATTCAATGGTGGTTTTTCAATTATGCTTGATAGTATATATTGGCCAACTCTTGTGGCCTATTCCTTTAAAGGATTATACCCTAAATTCAAATCTGTGATTTGTGCATATGTTTCAGTGAATGGATGCATGGCATCATAAAATTGTAGTGCTTGGATTATCATCTATTAACTAGTTAAAACCCTAGTAGGCCCATGCATCCAAAATGCATGGTTTATACATCACATTTGTGTTATTTATGATGTATCTTTTATGGGAAACATACTGTTTAAAATGTTGCTAAGCTTAATATAAAAAAAATGAGAAATTTGTTGTTATAATTATGAGTGTTCATGAGTTCTACATGTGATTGTTGGTTATTTTCCATACATATTTTATTATTTAATGAATGGTATTAGCTTCATGCATTTTATGAGCTCTTTAACAGAGTTCTACCAGAGTCATAATTATAGTAATGTGATCCATTTTGAGTCCAGGTACATTATAGTTTTTCTTCGAAGGGAATTTCATCTTCTTCTAATCACCAAACACGACACAATTGATAAGTATAGCTATGGTTCCACTCTTTCTAATGATTTATCAACTTTCATTGGATTCTACATATTTGTATTTGATTTAGGTGTACATTGGTGGTCACCCACCTATTCCACTGGCTCTTGGCAGTTTTTCTACACTTTTTCAGGTCTTGAACTTCTGGGGTCATTTTGAGGCCTTAAACAATGTTTTTTTGTCACGACAACACCCACACGATAGTTTGAGCCACAATCTGGGCCAAATGGAATGTCTACTCCTCAACTAGATCTTTTCGACGAGGTATTGAGTGCCCCAAATGAAGATCGTATTAAATTTACGCCCTCAAAAAGTTGATGTATCAAGTACCCCCATCGAGGCCCACAAACTTTTTGGTGTTTCATCTCTCGAGGTTAGGGTTTTGGATTTTTAGGGTTTTCTCAATTATGCTTTATGTTAAAAATGCCTTTGGAGCCTCATTGTAATCGGATTCTTGCGAATGAGCATAGCCAACACATCTCTTCTCAGAGATAAGCTACCACCATTCTAGCTAGCTTGTGTGCTTTTTCATTTCACAGTCTGTTGTATTTTCAGACAGTCATTAATAGAATCTAAGTTTCACTGTATTTCTATGTTCTGTTCCATATCTCTATGTATTTCCTTATTATATCTCTACTATATTTCTTCCTTCATATTGTTCTCTAAATAATCTGGCTCGGTATTTGAAATAACCTTGAGCCTTATATGTAGTCTCTCCTTCTTGATTTTTCTTTTGGGATCCACCATTTGTTTTATTCCATATGCTACATTGAATTGTTCAAAGGAGATGACCTTGCTCTTAATATTTTTTCTTAATTCAAAGAAGAGTAATGTCGGTTATTAGATGCTTGTTTGATGTTTAGTGTAATTACACGTCGACTTATCAATGTTTATTCAATGTCTCAAATGTTGAATTAACGTTGAAGGTTGAACATTTTATGTCGACTAGACATTAGATATTAGGTGTATAAGGCTTCTTCAATTCTTTTGAAAATATGGAATTCCACATTGCATGGATGCGTGAGAGGTTGATATGATGTTGAAATTGGGTTGATTAACTAACAAATAATGGACAAAAAATGAAAAACTCTTGATGTGGTTATTGTCAAATTTTCAATGTGCAATAGATGTTCCAAACGTTGAATATGGACACCACAATATCAACATCAATTGGACGTTAAGGCTAGTCATGTTTGTTGTTTTAAATGTCAATTTCACATTGAATTATGACCCCAAATGTACTAATGACCCCTCAACACCACAAATAATCACAACAAATCAATCACCATGGTAAAGCATATAAGTGTTGTGGCTTCCCTATCCATGAATATCCATCTGTAAGGAAACGCCACAAGTGCCCTACTTTGTGAGAATTTGAAACTAGAGCCTTGAAAAGATGAGCAAATGTTGTTGCCACCCGAACAAAAATGAAATGCATACAAAGTGCTATATTTCTTTTTTGAAAACGATTCACAAACCAAGTGAACAAGTCCATGACACACTCAAATATGATAACACAATGACACTAAGATTTCACTAAGAGGACATAATGAGAACATCGTGAATAGAAGTAGAACACCTAGATTTCATGCTCACTAAGTACAAATCGTATCCAAGATCAAATGTCAACCCATTTCCATTGTCTCAACCCTCAACAACGTCAATGAATCACTGATTGCTAAATAAAATCACAAAATAATCAATTACCATGATAAAGACATATAAGGGTTTTGGCTTCGCTATTTACAAGTACCCATCTACGAGTAAACACAACAAACACCCTACTTTGTGAGGATTAGAAGCTGAAGAAAAGCTCACGAAATGCCCTTTAGTGCATACGAGGTGAACGATATTAACAAACTCAAATGGTGAAGCAACTATAAATTGGTGCCTCAATTGTGCCTTGTAGACAATGTAAGAGGAGTATGTAATCTCGCCACCACCACCTACACTCCAAACCTTGAGGCCAACCTCAATAGTACCAAAACCCAATCATTCATATATTGAGAGATATATAGATAAATGTTCATTGCTAGGGATTGCACACCCACCTCCTTCAAATCATAATTGGTTAATTAAAATCCTAATCACAGTTAAGCCCACCGATGAATTACGACGAGTGCTCTAAGCCGCTGGTTCCAACCCCGCTGAAGGTCCTCCATGAAAACACGTGAAACTGTTATTTTACAGAACTATTTCCTACCAACATGGTATTTGACTCTTTGAAATTCAATTATAAATTTAGAAAATTATAAATTTCAGCATGGTATTTGACTCTTTGAAATTCAATTAAAAATTTCGAAAATTGTAAGGATTTTTTTGGATTTCACTTTCAAATTATCTATTCAAACCTAAACCTTAACCTTCTTACGGAAGTAAACCCTAAAAACCCAAACCTTAGCCTCCTTACATAAATAAACCCTAGAAATCCAATAACTCTAGAAATCCAATAACTCTAGCTAGATTTAATACAATTTCTATTTTTTAATTAAATTTATAATTAAAGCTTTTATATATTTGAAATTTTAATCATTTTTTATAGCATACATTAATTCAAATTTAAACAAAATTCATATCAATATTTTTATACTATTTTAATTATAATAAAAATTTAGTTATATTTAAAAAATTTATACTACATCAAATGCGAAAATCATAATAAAATTATAGTTATATTTAAAAGATTTATTATTATGTGCGGAAGGAAATCGTCACAGGTTTGCCAGAGTTCTGTGTGGAGCATCCTGGTGTGAGCAAGAGGTGTGCACCTGCAGGTTAAAGTAGGTTAAAGGGTATTTTGGATCTGTCATGACTGTTTTTCCGATCAGTGAAAGCAAGTTAAAGGGTATTTTGGATCTGATACATTCAAATGTGTGCGGGTCTGTGTCGAAGAAATGCTAAACTAGATACGGGTAATGGAACTGCAGCAACTAGTGGTTCTGAAACCGTTGGATCGACTACTCAATCCAGTATGCGAAAATCATCATAAAATTATAATTATATTTAAAAAAATTATTATTTTTTATTCAAATTTGTAAGTTAAAAGAAAATTCTTTTATTACCCCCATTAGCATACTCCCTATACAATGATTGAAACTTGTATTCTTCTTTACGATAACCCTAACCTAACACATGTATTCATATCGTCACCAACCGCTTGAAAGTCGTGTACATACAGATTACATAATTTTATAAAATTACGAGGAGATTAAAAGGAAGCTTCCTTTTACCAGGAGATTCATTCTACAGTTAAATTTAACGAAGGATCCCACGTACTTAATTGATTTTAATAGTTATTAAACTAGCACAGTGGCTAACTCGTGGTTGAGAATGAGAATGCTTGCCCCCAATATAAAACATGTGTGGTAATCAGTCTGTGGTAATATGAAGTGTGTCACAGTTTAATCCTACTTAATCATTTAAATGTGGCAATTACATATTCTTACAGTAATTTTTTAATGTGATTAGGTAAATGTTAAAAAGTAAACATGTTAGAGTTTAAGGTTAAATAAGGTTAAAAGATCATTAATTGTGTCCCTTGTCAATAGGTGTAAGCCTTTCCACGTAATTATAAACTTTAAATGATCTCCTGTTAAAGTAAATAAATAAACATAGTTTTTTCTAGGTTATGTTGTTCCGATAATTTGATAGCTTATCAGTAAATGCATATATAGAAAATCCAAGAAAATATTCTATGAATCAGTGCAAACATCATTAATAATTTGATAGCATATGAGTAATAGAAAATTTATTCAAACAAAACTCAGTGTCATTTGATGAAATTCAATTCCGAACTATCATGTATGATTAAGGAATTGAGTCTGCGGTCTAGTTCCTCGCGCCATGCCCACTGAGGCATAGAACCTCGGGCGGGGTTCGCATACCTTCCACTTCACGCCCCCTTCCCCTCTCCCTCTTCTGTTTTTCCAGTCTCTCGTTTCATGCATCAGAAAATCTCTTTCCCGTACCCCTCGCCCGGTCACTTCCTCGACGTCGTCACAGTTCTCTCCAGGTGAAAATCGCATGCCCTCCACGTGACCGGGACACATGGCGGCCTACGACACCAAGGCGGTGGATTTTGAGGCTTCCCCTCCTGGCCCCCACGCCTTTGTGTCTCAGTCTGAGTTCTTGGACTCCCTACCGCCCTCCCATCTGTATTCTCCCACACTCTCGCATTCATTGCTCCCCCATGGTTCTACCTTTCACAAGCCTGCTTCTCCCTCCCTCCCTCTCACATGGTACCCCTTCGCCTTCTCGGCCTCCCTCTCCCTCCTGCATGCCCCCCTCCACCTCCGAACCTGTGTCTTCTCCATGCTCAGGAAAAGCTCTCTCTCCTGCGAGCACACATCTGAAGGAGGAGAAGGGGTTTCTGGCTGCGGCGATCATTCTCGGAAACTCTCAACCTGGTGTATAAAGGAAAAAAGAGACTTGGGAAAAATGGTTCTGGGTGTTGACATTCCTCTCAACAACATCCCCCTGGGAAGACTCTGGTTGGAATGTTTCATGGAAAGTCTCTGTGAGAAAAGGCTCTAACAAATTGGTTGTAGAACCACTGGAAGATTGTGAAGAAATCCACAGGCAAAGCTAGTCCTGGGGCCCTTCTGGTTTGTCCTTGAAACCTTGGACTATGGATTTCGACCCCCTAAGAGAATCTACGACGGTAATGAAAGTATGTGCAATTCTTCCCGGGTTGCCTCTAGCCTTCTGGTCCAATGAAGCACTAGAAGTCATCGAAAATAAATTGAGCCCTTTTGTAAAACTGGAACCAAACTGGGATTTGAAAAAAGACCGCAGGTGGGCTTGGATCTTGGTCGAAGTGGATGTAAGAGAAGGCTTAGTAGGCAATATTGACCTGGTTTATGTTGGAATTACATGTCACCAAAAGGTAGACCACTGGAGACTACCCTTTAGGTGCCATGGCTACAATGAAATTGGACACTTACGTTCTCATTGCTCCATAATTGGTCTGCTACAACAAATACAAGCAAGTAAATGGAAAACCAAGTCCATTATCAAAAAGAAGGAGATAGTGGAGGTCGACACAGTGGAAGGAAGGAATGAAGATTGTCACCAAATGGGCCCTCTCTAGTCAAGCTCTAGGCGACTTGGTTTCCCAATCTCCTACTGCAGGTATGCCTCCCTTTCCTCTGCCCCTTCATTCAATGTTAGTTTTATATCATGTTTCTCTTTCTAGCCCTCAACCCTCACCAAAGCCCCCTCTTTCCCTAGAAAATCCTTTCCCGCTTCCCCCCCCAGCTCTTCCAGAGGCACAGCAAGCCGACCCTGCAAGAGCTCCCTCTCCCTCTCCCTCTCTCCCTTTAGCTCCCTTAATGGTGCCTCCTTGCCCCTCCCCTTCTCAGGCCCCCTCCTCTCCCTCTCATGCCTCTTCTCCCCCCTCCCAGCCCTTCCATTCCATCCCTGAAACTCCCCTCTCTCCCCAAGGAAATAGATACGCCCTGAGGTCTAAATCTTGGGAGATTGCTCCTTCTTGCGGAGGCCTGTCTCTCAATCCACCCTCTCTCGCACAAGCAGGAAGGAAATCCTTCATCTCGAAAGAAAAAGAAAAAGTAGTCATGGAAATCCGCAAAGGCATCCAAGCTACCATCATAAGGGCCCTTAGAGTAGGAAACTCCCTATCGACAAGGGCTAAATGATCTTTCTCTCTTTCAATGCACGTGGGGTAGGGGGTGCCCCAAAGAAGCTATCCCTCAAAAGAATGATCCACAGCCTAAAACCAGACGTCATCCTCATCCAAGAAACAATGTGCTCTAGTGAGAAAGCAAGAGAAACTTTCATCCCTTGGCTTCAAAATTGGTCCTTCAACACTACCGACGCCTCTGGTCTCTTTGGAGATCTACTCACTGGATGGAACCCTAATTTCCAGGCTGTGTCCTCTTCTGCTGCCCGCTCTGCAATCTCTATCAAGGTGCAACACAAGAACAATATTTGTTCCTTCTCAGTGGTGAATATTTACAGGCCTTACTCTTATAGAACCTCCTTCTAAGAGGATTTGGTCAACGTAGGTTTTTTTCAGGACCCTTTTCTAGTGGGGGGGGGGGGGGGGGGG
>ML778114.1:868995-904031 GCA_009831015.1 Picea engelmannii | reverse complement strand
AAGAAAAGAGTCTTCTTCCAATCCTTCTTCGAAAAGGTCAACCTGGTGGACATCGAATATGTTAAACTCTCTCCTACTTGGTGGAATTTCATAACTGGGGACGAGGAAGTTGCAAAGAGACTAGACCGCTTCCTAGTTTCTGAAGCCCTACTAAACTCAGGAGCAATTTTTAGATCTGGCGTAGAGGTGGGAGGCATCTCAGATGATCTACATGTCACACTACAATGGTCCTCGGGTTTCGACCCCCTCCCCCTCTCCCCTCAAATTCAACCAATCTTGGTTGGAAGAGGAATATTTGAAGAAATTGGTCCTTTCATCTTGGACCAAACTCTCCCCTATGAATCATGATCTACTTATGTGATCCAGGTAGATATCGATGGCCACCCACCTATTCCATTGACTCGAAAAACAGTTTTCCATCTTGGCAGTTTTTCGACAGTTTTTCGGGGTCCAACTTTCGGGGCCATTTTTTGGTGATTTGGGGCCAGGAAACTGCCAATGGCAGTAGCTTGGGCCAATTGAAAATCGTTTTTCTCGGTTAGACTTTTCCAAGGGTGTATCGAGCGCCCCAAATGAAGATCGTATGCAAAAGTTACGCCCCCCATGAAGTTGACGTATCAACTACCCCCATTGGGGCCCACAAACCTTTTGGATTTTCATCTTCCGGGGTTAGGGTTTTGGATTTTACTTATGTTAAAAAGGCCTTTGGAGCCTCATTGTAACAAGCATCTTCTTGCGAATGCAAGTAGCCATCACATCTCTTCTCAGAGATAAGATGCCACCATTCTAGTGATTCTTTCACTATGTATTTCTACAATTTTTTACATTTTGTTCATTAATAGAAATTGTCTATTACTATATATATGTTCATATTGTCATATTTCTGATATATCGTTGTTATATTATTGTTTCTCTTTCAATATCTCTGTATATTTATGTGTTATATCTCCACTCTCATTTCGTGCTGAAAATAATCCGGATCATTATGGTACAATTCATTGCAAATCTCAAAAAATTGAAAACCGCCATAAAAACTTGGCTCCCTTTATGGAAGTCCAAAAGGTACCGACACATTCGGGATATTGAAGAGAATTTAACAAAGGTTCTAAGTTCCCTGGAGGATTCCCCCCTAACAAATGAAAAGTTAACAGAACTAAGAGATCTGGAGGAAAAGTGCGCCAAATGGCTTAAGACATAGGAACAACAATGGCGTACCAAAAGTATGGCCTTGTGGATAAAAGAAGGAGACACCAACGAAAAAAAAAATCATCAATTTGTGAACTTTCGAAGAAACCTCAACTCAATCTGGGAAATCAAATATGAACAAGGAAAAGTCGTTGCTTCCTTTGAGGACAAGGCAAAGCTCGGGGTAAATTTTTTCAGCAATCTTTTTTCAGCCCCCCAGGATGCCCTATCCAAGAAATCCTAGAAGAAGTAGGAAAATTCCCTACCATCTTTACCGAAGAAATGAACCTTTCCTTCGAAGAAAAAGTGACAAAACCTAAATTAAAGGAAACTTTGTTCTCCATCAGGAATGGAAAAAGCCTAGGCCCACACTGAGTAACAACAAAAATTTTCAAAGCCTTTTATGACCTTTTAAAAGAATATTTGCTACTAATGATAAGAGAATCACAAAAGGAAGGAAGATTTCATGGTCCTCTCAACGCAACCTTCCTGTGTCTCATCCCAAAGAAACAATTCCCTTCTTCCTTTGAATTCTATAGACCGATCGCTTGCTGCAATGTCATCTACAAATTAATCACCAAGATAATCTCTAGGAGACTTAGACCAATGCTAAGTGAAATCATTGGTGAGGAGAAATTTGGCTTCCTACATAATAGACAGGTACACGATGCAGTAGCCATAGCTTAGGAAGTGCTCCACTCAGTCAAGAAAAGAAATCTCAAGGTTGCCATCCTGAAATTGGACCTTTCAAAAGACTATGACCATGTAAACCAGACTTTCCTGCGACTGGTCCTAATCGAAATGGGCATGGGTTTAAAAACTGTCAACTGGATAATGGGATGTATCAAAAGTGCCTCCTTTTCCATCCTCGTCAATGGAGCCTTGTCCAGTTTTTTCAAAGCTTCCATAGGTCTCCGTCAGGGATGCCCCCTTTCCCCCTTTATTTTCCTGATCATAGTTGAAGCTCACAATCATTTGATAAAGGAGGCAAGGTCTAAGGGCCTCTTAAGAGGAATTGCAGTCTCTGAATCAGAATCAATCACACATCTTTTGTTGCTTCTATGGCTCTCACAGGAATTTGAGTGCTCTCAAGGATATTTTAAACATCTTCTGCAATGCTACAGGAATGAAAATTAATATGGAAAAGTTTTGTCTCCTTCTTAATCACTGTGAGAAAAAAGAAGAAGCCTCCATTGCTAACACTTTCCCTGCCCAAAGGAAACACTTCTCTGATGGAATCAAGTACCTGGGTTTTAATTTAAAACCTGACAACTACATAAAAGAAGATTGAGGATGGTTAATAAGAAAGGTCGAGGCTCTCTTAGCCATATGGCTCGATAGATTCCTCTCTAGAGGAGGAAGACTAGTACTAATCAAAGCGGTCCTAGAAGGAATTCTTGTCTACTGGAATTCAATAGCCGAAGTTCCAAAAGGAATCCTGGATCACATTCGACAAACAAGATTTTGTTTCTTGTGGAAGGGACATAATGCGCATGGAGGACCCCCTCTGGTCAAATGGAATTCAATCGCAGCTCCAAAAGAACTGGGGGGTTGGGGGTTAAAAAACTTAATACTCTTCGCCCGAGGCTTAGCTAGTAGGAACCTTAGGCGCCTAACTCTGGGCAACACTCTATGGGTAAGAGTAATGAACTCCAATTACTTTCCTTCTTTGTCTATTTCTGATTGGTTTCGAGAACCTTTGAAATCCACTAAAGGATCAATTGTCTAGAAAACACTTGTACAAGCCTTCCCCCTAGTTGGAAAATGGACTGTCTGGCGCATTGAAAATGGGGAAAAGGTGAGATTGGGTGAAGATCCATGGCTGGGAGCTGGAAACAATTACAAACTCACCCAGCCCCTACTTCAGGTCCTAAAAGGTAAAAACATTCTCTTCCTGAGCGACCTCAACATTGGTTTCCCCCAATTGAGAGGAAGTGGGGGTTGGAAAAATGCAGAATCCCTAGATCTCCCCCTAGATCTATGGGACGAATGGAACTCTTTCATTTCCCTATTATGTGAAAACTTCATTTATTTGGATAGAGAGTCCGAGGACTCCCTTTGTTGGTAAAAAAACACGCAGAATGACTCTTACTTGGTTAAATTAGGCTACAAACATTGGCTAGAAGAAAACTATGAGATACAACCGAAGTGGTGGTGGAAGCCCTTGTGGAAAATCAAGGCTCCCCCAGATGTAAAGTGACTCTATGGCTAGCTCTAAACAACAAACTGTTGACTTGAGACAACTGTCTGAGGAGAAGTTGGTGTGGACCTAGAAGTTGGTGTGGACCTAGTAGATGCCCTTATTGCAAGGAAAATCAAGAATCAACTACTCACATTTTTATCTCATGTCCCTATGTAGAAAATGTCGTATGTTTAATAAAAGGCAAACTAAAATCCAGGGCTGATTGGAACTAGGGTTCTCTTGAAGAATGTTTCAGAACTTAGCTACAAGACATAACAATCTCCCTATATGCAGGTCTTCCAAGTATCATGATCACAAACATTTGGTGGGAAAGAATTAATGTTTTTTTTAAAGACCTGACAATTCCCCCGAAAGTGATAGCAGCTTTATCAATAAGTTAGGTTGAAGAATTTAAGACAGAGCTCCGAACAAGCAAATAACGATTCATAGTCCCCCTACCCATTGATTACACCATCCCTTGGGGTTATTTTGATTGGGCCAACCAAGGACATCCTCCTGCATGCGGAGTCGGGTGGTTCTGTTTATTAACCATGGCTACTACATCCATATCAGATATTCTCCAAGAGGCGGAACACACAACATAGCATAACTGATAGCACTTTGGACTCTTTTGGAAACAACCAAAGAAAAAAACATGACAAAGCTTCAGGTGTTCGGTGACTCCAAAGTGGTGATTGATTGGGAAAGAGGCCAAAACAACATTCAGAATCCTAGACTAGCTTCAATTCTAAGAGATATCGAGCTCACCTTCAAAAATTTCGAATGACTTTCTTTTCAGCGTATTCTGAGGGATATCAACACAAAGGAATATGAACTCTCTAAAGAAGCACTACAGTTGCAAAAATGAGCATTTGGCTTTTATGAGTTCTTCGAAGGAAGATAAACTGAGGTAATGGAATTCCGCCTCTTAAGAATGTTTTTTTGGTAAGGTTGTAAATGTTTTGAATAGTTGGAACACTTCTTATTGTAAAATGCCTTAAAAGCTGTGTTAGTACAACAACATGTATATTCCTTTCTTAATATAGCAATTTTTTTTTTACTAAAAAAAAATTTAGTGTCATTTAAATCATGATTATGAAGTTCTAATTCAAATTCCGTGAGATACATAAAAAATTCAACTTCCTAAAATCTAATAGGAAGTATACAACTTATAAATACTAAAAATATATTATCTTTTCATAATTTCAAAAAATCTAAATTAACAATCATAATATTCAAAACCTAAAAAACTCAATCATGTTATAAAAGTGCAGATGGAATTAGATGTTACAACCAAGAACATAGTTTTATATGAAAACGAGAATGACAATTTGTTATATATAAATGAAACTCTTTTAAACATAATAAATGAAATGACTTTTCACTCTATGGAGTATAATGAGATGAACAAAAAAAATAAAAATTGTTGTTTAAAATTACAACCAAGAACATAGTTTTATATGAAACGAGAATGACAATTTGTTATATATAAATGAAACCAAATGACTTTTCACTCTATGGAATATAATGAGATGAACAAAAAAAAAATAAAAAAAATTGTTGTTTAAAATTTAAAAGTAGGGTGAATAGAGATTTAAAAAGGAAAATTTGAATAAGGTAAACAAGGGGTAATTCTGAAGTTGCTGAACAAATAATCACAGAGATCATGGAGTAAATATACAAATTTTTAAATCAAAATACACTCTACCCACTGAACAATGCATTTATGGAAGAAAATAATTTCCTAATTTGTCAATCAGTTAGGTTAGGTAGTGTGCTTATTTCTTTGTCCTAGCTGGCAAAAAGTCATATTAGTGTCAATAGAGAGACTTTCATTGCACTCCTTGTTTTGTGGAACTAACTCTATATAGATATTAAAAATTGACCTCTAACATGACATCTTGCATTTAAAAATTTATTATATGAAACTTATTATTGGGACGGATTCAGTTGCATTAAAAAATGTATTATATGAAACATTATTATTGGCACGGATTCAGTCTCTTCTGCAAGAGATGAATCGTATCGTTCTTAATAGATTCCCAATGTTTCTACAAAGGGAGTAGCTGCATTTCTACACCGAACCGAGCCGAATCACCTCATTTTAAATTCTTTGGAACCATTAGGCCGAATTTGGTAACTATGATTTAAAATATCATTTAAATTAAAAGAGAAATCATTTAAATTAAAAGAACCTGATGGGTAAATACTAAATACATATATAGAAAATCTACGAAAAAATCCCAGATCACTGAAAATACGAGGGAGCCACTAGAAACTTCCACTTCAGAATCAACCACAGTCCATAAGGAATATAAATTTTTCATATTTTTCATAAGGAATATTAAATTTTCCACTTGAAAGCTACATGATTAAAATCTATTCGAATATCCTTCACAATCCAGAGGCCACAAACAAGATAAATGGACGAAAATTTTGTCGTCCTCTTTACTTAACTTGGTTTAGGCCAGGCCTCCATGGATGATTTGGAGTAGAAGAATAACCAAGGGTTAGCTCAAGATCAAGATCCTCAGTTTGCAGTCTCTGTATTTTCTCGTTTTCGCCCTCCAATAACGCAGTTGCACTGTCACCTGCGCTAAAGCATGGGATCCCAACAGGCTTCCAAGCCGTTGGATTCAATGGGCCGAAGGAGAAAGTCGCCCCATTTTCATTGCCTTGTATGCCAGTAGGAGAAATCTTGACATTCTCTGAGACCATTAAATTATTAGCATATTCGGCCACATTTTCAGCATTCGAACATTCAACCGAAACTGCTGATTGACAATTGGAGTAGCCCATAGCCGACGTAAACGAGCAGAAACCCGGTAAGTTCCAGTATGGAGAAGTCAATGGGGGAGTCATGACTAGCTCACTGCATTTGCCTCCTCTAATAATTTGCAGGGGTGGCAATGCCCTTTTTGTGACCCGTCTGTTAATGCTGCCAAGGCCTTCCAGCCATGGATTCAGAGATCTGTTTTCAGATTGTCTGGCCGCCGCAACCGCGGTTGGAGACGAAGATATCCCACAATCCGCCCGATCCGGAATCCTTGTATCCTGCGAAGAAAGAACATCATCAGAAAAATAAAGAGGGAAAACTATACCAAATCCAATATCCATTGGATTGGCAATGAACTTACCGGTCTGTATGTGGTTCCGTCTTGATCGACAATCCAGCCAGCCTCCGCACAAAGAGCCTTAAGAACTTCGTTGTTATCGCAGTGTTTGGAAAGATTGTAATTTCCGTAGAGTCTAAGACCTGCAAAGATTTTGGCTGCTTTCGCTCTTCGCCTCCTCTCTCGTGTTTTGTTGTTTTCACGCTCCATTGAAGTTGGCAGGCGAACTCCCCCAGTCATGTCGAGAACAGCGCACAACTCAACTCGCATGAAGATGGATGGCTCGCAGAGTTGAGCACTTCAGTAATTTATGGCGGAGATCGCTTCTTCAAACGTGCTATCGTTTAGATAGTTGAAGTTAGGACAGGGAGATACGCCAGAGCGCGTGCAGGGGGAAGGAGGAGACACTCACTCGTGTGAAGTTAAAAGGAAGTGTCCGTATCAGTCGTCGAAGACATGCAAATCTGGTGGGCGTGGCGTCTGTGATTTTATCTACCTGTCTGTCCGTTGCACGAGTCTCCATGATAATGGATTGACTTCTCCTTCAAATCTTGTAATTCTCCTTCTCATCCTTTAGTTAGTGATCAAAATTGAAATTTCATTTTAGCCTTTCTTTTTCAATGGTGAAAATTCATTTTAGAAACATAATTAAAAAAGGTGTTGTTTAAACATTAAACTTTTTGAAATTTTTTATTTTAATTGGGCTAAACAGATTTTGGTGAAATCATCATTTTCTGTTATTTAAATTGTATTTTTGAATGCATAAATGGATTCAACACTCTGAAAAACTCTTAGGGTATTTGGATTATACTGACTCAATTACTCAAATATGCCCTTAAAAACTCCAAAATATGTATACCCCATTCAAAAAACATCTAAAAATATATATATATATTTTAAAACACTTGTTATTTATAAAAGATAATAAACATCATAAAATGCAGATAGATGGGTCATATTTTCAATAACTTATTAATGTCTTCATTTTCTTGGACATTTGGTTGGTCATGAGCATTGCTTATGCAATACTTGCCTGTGACGTTTAAAAACTAAAATAAGCTTAATGAAAGCTTCCAAATAAGCTTAGCCACCTTCTCTTTGTGAATCCCCACTTGAATTCATGTGTTATGAGCATTGTCTATTCTTGTCAATATGAAAACTACATCACATTTATTTTACATACTTCATCTTTTTTAATCTGGCATTTGCCATAATTCCATTTGCTATGTTATCTTTTCCTCTGACACTCACGTTAAAGTCATTCTCTTTGTTATCTTTTCCTCTCTATTGACTGTGAAAAAACAAAACAACTAGTCATTGATTATAGATCTATAAATTGTAATGGCATTGTAAGGACCATTCTTCTAATTCATACATACGTCCTAGAAGAATGACTTTCCTCCCAGATATTGAAATCCATGCCATGGGCTACAAGGACCATTCTTCTAATCTGGACATATGTCCTAGAAGAATAATTGTCCTGGACCATTTCCCCCCCTCTGGCCACTACTATGAACTCGAGGAAAATGTATGTCTTGTAGCAATCTCCCCACTTTGGTCACTACTGTGAGCTCAGTGAGACAGACCTTTCTACCTGTCCAGGCAAAGCCTCAGGAGAATAGTTGTCCTGGACCATTCTACATGTCTGGGAAATTCCCCAGGAGAATAGTAATCCATGGTACATCAAAAATATGTCAACCTAGACCATTCTCCACTGGGAGAATGTCTGTCCACCAACAATATGTTCTACCTAGACCATTCTCCTTCTACAAAATGTTTGTCCACTAGCGCACTAACTATCCATGATGCCATATATCAACACTCCCTTTTGTTAGCACTAAAAGTTACACTTTGACTGCTAAAGTGAAAGATCAGTACCCATCAATAGGTTTATGAGATAAGTCTTAAAATGTGGTGTCAAATGGATAAAACTCAGTTCAACAATGTCAAAACACAAGAAAATTCTAGATGAAATACTTCAGTGAAAGAGCTCTTGTTTAACTTAGATCATGGTTTTGAGGATTAGTGTGGATAGGAGGAATACTTAGTAAGAAAATGAAGTGAATCTACCACTAGCTTCAGGCTATGCCAATAGACAAAGGAGGGAAATGCTTCAGATACAAGAACTTCTTAAATCTAAGCAAACAAAACTCTGAGAAAGCTATAACAATATCACAATCAAACATCCATTGTCATACAACTACAAAATATCATTTGAATCCTTCAATGATAGTAAAATTTCAAAGTGAGAGAGATAAGATGGCAAAAAGAAAGCTAACTTCCATTAAACAAGATTTCATCAAGTTTGATACATCAAAACCAGAGTAAGCTTTGTTTCATTAAAATCATTAAAAAGGTATTTTACATCAACCATTATAACATACAAAATTTCTTCTAATGTTGCATTTATATCCTAAACAAGGAATGATAACATACAATGCAAGCTTGATCCTCTACCATATGATTCTTCCACCTAAAGTTGAAAATATTACACCTGTACAAAGTGGAAAAAACAAACTTTAATAAAAAAGGATAATTTTGGCAACTATCCTAACACCATAATCTTGTATAGTGAGGTGTCCTTTGAGCGCATTTCCTTTGTTTCCAGGTATCCTCCATCTTTAACTGGCCTTCAAATAGTTGTGCCATGCTCCACTAGCCATCTGGTGACCAGTGATCCTCCTGAACCCATCAAAATAGGAGTTTGCAACAAATCTTGTAGCGATGACTGTATCATCCAGTTCGCAGTGGATTTCGCAACGAATTTTACAACGTCTGACTGTGTAGACCAGTTCACAACAAATTTCTTAGCAAATTTTCCATCGTCCGACTGTGTAGACCAGTTCACAGCGCCAAACACTGTGAAATGTCTTGCAGTTGTCCAATTTGTCCAGTTTGAGCCAAAATCACCCAAAAACTTTTCCCAGATTTAAGTAAGCCTATAGAAGGCCTTCTAATATGGTGTATGAGTGAAAACACAACTATATTCATTATACTTTCCCCAAAATATTCAAAAATGAAGGGATAACCACTTTCAAAATTGAGATTCTTCAAGACATTTCACTTCACTTCTTGAGTCTAGTACTCCCTCTGGTGGAATCTTGGGCCAACACAGTCAAATTTCTTTGGGCTAACTCTTCCTTGAAAGGTTGCAACTCCAGATTAAATTTTCTGATTTGATATTGTAAATCCCTATTCTACCTGTATAAATTCTTAAGCTTCCTATGGAGGGGCATAAATCTCTTTGTTGTAAACCTCGCTTTATCAATAGTGTGCAGATACATATCCATCAGATCTTTCAACTTTTTCCTCTCAGCCAACCCTTCTCCCTTCAAGTGAGAAATCTCCTTTTTGGCTTCTCTGAGTTGTTTGATCAGTGTTTTGAAGGCAGGGTTCTCAAGGGGAGTGGTTATGTCTAGGAATTCAATATGTTTTTCAACAGTCTCAATTTTACCTTTATCCTTCCTCTTGACAGGAGCTTCTGTTATGACCTCTTTTTCAATAGTTTCCTTATTGGATGATGACCTGGTGAAGGGCCTCCTAGCTTTAATTTCAATTGTAGTAGATGGTGAGGGGAAGAGTAACCTTCTTCCTCTTTTTCCTGTGGCTTTAGCTGATGGAATTTATGCTAATTCTGGAGCTAGTTGGGGTGACAATTCCCTTTGTGGAGAATGATGAGCTCCACCTTCTTCTTCTTGTTTCTTAGGAGCTTTATAATTTTTAGCAATGTGTTTTCCATTCCTTTTTCTACTTGTCTCTGTGTGAGCAGTGCTATCAACTTGAAGAGGTCTTTGCACTTTAGATTGTGGTGTAGGAGCAACATTCAATTGCAAATGTGTAGAGGCAATAAACTACTCCCAATCCATGTTTCTCTTCTTCAACTCCTCCATCACAAGCATCTTAATCAATCCTGAGTGAAAAACACTTGTTTCCATAGACTTGGACTTGGCTTGGACCCTGTCAGCCATTTTACCAATACTCCTAAACAAATAGAAAGGGAGGTTCATGAGATATTTGAATGTGAAGTGCATCAAAATTATAATGTGGTATTGGTAAATCACATTGAATTTTCCCTCACAGGTGAAATATCTCTGGATCACCCTTAGAATATTATAAAATTCTTCAACCAAGTGGCTCCTAGGCACTCCCTTTGATAGGTTATCTCCCTGACATTCTGGTTTAAGGAACTCTTTAGAGAAGGTTGCATTTAGATTCATGGACTTAAACCATCTTTCACCAATGTTTGGTATCTCAATGGTTGTTGCAATGGCTTCTTCAGATACCTCCAGTTCAAGAGTTCCCACCATAGTTTTGGTTCCATCAAAATTCAAGGAAAACTCTCTAGCTACCTCAGGGTGCCCCCTCTGCATCTTCTGACAAAAATTGAAACATCCAACTCTTTGGAAGACCTCTTTGATCAAAGGTTTAGTAGGAAATAAATGCATGCCATAGGGTTCAGTCCTCACTATGCCCCCACTGTCACACATCAAAATTACTCACTTCAATGATGACCTATTGTCGTCATTACAAGTGTCGCACGTGTCGCACTTTGGCCACAAATGTCGCAAGTGTCACAAATATCATAATATCATCTTGCATATGTTGTACCTCGAACGACATCACAGGAACGCTTGAGACATCCTCAGATATTGGTTGAAATAAGGATATGTCATTTTACGAAGAGTACAAATCTTTTTCCTTGAGAAAAACCACTTGAAAATTATTTTTGAAGGGCAACGCTCCCCTACCCACTAGCAGGGAGAACTAGCGCTCCTTGCCTTCCTTTGGGGGAGCGTTGCATTGCTCTGTGCACCATTTTGGGGGAGCGTTGTTTTTTTGAGGAAATCAGAGGAATATCCCCCTTATCTCTTAATTCAGTTTGATTCGAATCTGAGGTCAAGGTTGGATCTTAGGGAGGATCCACAATTGATGGAGAAATATCCTCAACCTATCCAATGAATCTCTAAGGTGGGTGGGCCTCTCAAAGCCTATATAAGGAGGCCTCCTCATGGTGAAGGGGAGAAATTGAAGGCATCAAAATTATGATCTCATAAGGGAGAATAATTAGTGAAAGTATAGTCATTATGATCGTGGAACTTTTGAGCAAGGGTTTGGACAAAGAGAGCTTGGTGAGGCTGTTGCATCTGCATCTACAGTTGTAAGCACTTTGCTTTGTTTTCATTAATATATATATATGTGTGTGTGTGTGTGTGTGTGTGGCATGTTTCTTTCAAGTTTGTGTATGTTTCATGAACTTGTTTCTTTTGATAGATCTATTTTGAAGCTAATCATGGTAGAATAGGAAGTATGTTTTGTCATTGTTGCTCATTGGATTGCAGGACCTTCTGAAGAGCTTGGAGATCAATATCAACCTAGATTGAGAAAGGAAAAATGTTGTTAAAGGTATTTATAATCATGTATTATTCTTCTTTGACTATTTTAGATTTGTTAGAATAAATTTCAGTGTCCAACATTAGCACCTTTCTATATTGGTTATAGGGGTCTAGGATCCAAGAGGAAGTTCACCTGTCCGAAGGGGGATTTTTCTGTAACATAAATTGGTGACTCCACTGGGGAACGACATCGATTTGTTTTTCCTTGGTTTTCCCTGCCCTTTTTCCACCTTTCATATCAGTTGGACTATTTTTTCATCATCCATTAGCTTTCTCCTATCTTCACTTTCATTTTCACTAATTTTTGTGCATTTTGGGTGAGTTTTTCTTCATTATTTTGACTGTTTTTTTTTTAATTTCTAGGTGAATCAAAGTCCCCCTATAGGCCATATTAGAGTGATAGTTCTCCACTAAAGTTCTTTAGGGATCACTACAATTCTCTGTACCCTTGAGATAGGGAGCGCTAGTCTCCTTTTTGGAGGATTTTTGCTCTTTTCTGCTCAGATTTTCTCAGCCTGTTTTGTGGAAGTATTTGCCCAGACTTTGTGATTGGTTTGTAAAGTTATTTAGGCTGATATTTGGTTCTTATCACCCCTTATCGTCTTGATTGGAGCTTGAAACTTTTTCAGAAATGTGAAATTTCCCTTTCTAGCTGCTTGTTTTGTCGGGACAGTTTGAGTGATTCCTCTTTCTCCCTGTCTTTTCTTGGATTCTTCTCTGCATTTTCTTGTACTCCTTGAATGTTTGTCAGTTTTTGAATCCTTGATTGAGTTCTTGTTAGAACAAGTTTCTACTTGTTTTCTTTCAATTCTCATTGATTTGAGTGCATTCTTTGTTTGAAACCTTTGTCGCTTTGTATCTTTTGCATCTTCATATGACTCTTTCTTCTGATTGAAAGTAGTGGAGCATCAAAGGATTTGTATTTACTTTATTTATACATTAGAATAAAAAAAAGAAGATAGTTTCATTCTTGTTTTTGGGTTGTGAAACTAGCTTTCATTTGAAGTAGCGAAATTGTATGGTTTTGGCATTTTGGGACATTGCGCATCTGGGAATGATAAATGTTTTCTCCTTCTCGTAATATAGATTTCATCGAAGTGAAATGTTTTCATTCTCATTTCTTTGCATTTTTTAGATTCGGTCAAAAAATCATTTAGTCCATGCCATTTTCCTCTTGAGTAAACAACAACCTTAAAATTCAAGCGCTAAAATAAAATTTATTAGACATTTTTATATTTTCTGGTATCAAACCTACATTAACTTAGGGTGTAGGGATTTGGAATAGGTGTGAAAGTTAACCTTTCAAAGCTGTAAACAAACATAGAATCTTGATTTAGGGAGAGATGAAATCCACTTGCTACATTTTGTCCTGAGAATCCCTTCTAACACAAGGGTCAATCACGAGGTCACATTAGGGCCGACAGAGTTACTCACCCTGCTTTGTTGGTCTTAGTGTAGATATTGTGCATATTATTGGGGGTGACTTGAGGGTATACACATGTTTATGTGTGGGATCCTCTCGAGTTGATTTCAGGCTAGATACCTCGCCTTTGTGCGTGCATCGGATTGTCGATTGTTTCCCTAGGCATCGTTGTGGTAGTTGGGAACCTTAGTAGCCTATCTCTTTAGGGTATTTACATGAGGTGACTTTGGAGGGGAAAGTCTTCACGGTACTTGGAATCGACGTTGGCCAAACTCACTCGGGCTCCTTGGAGGGTATACCCACAATTATGTGTGGGATCTTGCACTCTCGTGTAAGTCCGTTAAGAAGGTCATCAACGCAACTTTTCCACTCGCTCTATCTCAACCCCTTCTTACATTGTTCCTGTGATGTTGGATTTCATCACCAACTAGTGTGTTCATTGTGAGAAGGTTTTTTTTTATTGTTTGTTTCCTAAATTTTTAGCGTGTGTTGTTTGTTTTCCCTAGAAGACTCTAGGTTGGATCTATTTTTAATGGTGTCAGTTCCCGAAACGACCAATGAAGGAACCCCTTTGCCAGGGGAACCTTTTTTTTTTCCTTCTTACGGAAACATTGGTCCTCTTCACATCACTACTTTGAGCCTTCTAGGTCTCACAATTGGATTACTAGTATGGTTGTTTTCCACTCAGGTAATTCCAAATGCTGCTAGTGCTTCGGTTGTAAGAACTTCCCCCCAAGAACATCAACCTCATGTTGATAATTCACCTTCTTCACCAGTAAGATCTCCTTCGCCTTCTTCACTTGCAAGTTCTTCTTCTGTTTCACCTTCTTCGTCGGGTGAAAGCTTTGAAGCTAGTAACCCATTGGATAAGAAGAATAAGAAAAGGAACAATAAGAAGAAGAAAAATAAGCAAGGGTCCAAACTTCCAACCAATGTCGGACATGTTGGAAAACAACCAGTTTTGGATAATCGTACTGGGAGTGTTGATGATGCCTAGATCACCCAAACAACCGATAAGCCCAAATACCCTTGCAGGCTTTGTAAGGGTATCCATCTTCTTAAGGATTTCCCTGGTCTATCCAAGGTTATAGAAGCATGGTCTACATTCCCTCACCAACCCATGTCATCAACCTTTGAACAACATGTTGATGACATCCCTTCAACTAGTCAGGATACCAATGGGAAGAAGAAAAGTATAGTCCAGTTCCCATGTCGGTTATGTGAAGGGAGTCATCAAACTCACCTTTTCCCCCATATGGAGGAAGAATCGAAATTACTGGATGACATGATTGTTTCCCAGCCTCAACTTCCAGCTGCTTATAGCAAGCTTACTCTTGACCCACTTGTAGTTGATGAAATGATCAATCTGGTCCCTCAATCGGTCAGTCCAATTGATCATGTAGTCAATCTGGTCACATCCATAGTTGGGCCAGTTGACAAAGTGGTTGATCCGATCCCATCCTCGATTGATCCCACTCTCCTATTAGAGAGTGAAACCCAAGCGATCAATCCATGTCCATCTGTTGACCCCATTCTACCCTTTGAGAATGAAACCCAAGTGGCCGATTTGATTTCATTATCAATCGATCCTACTCTCCCGTTAGAGAGTAAATCCGATTATTCCCATGTTTTTCTTGTTGATACATAATCTACCATGCTGGGGGGCATTCCTCCCTCTCCCGCGAAACCCCCTCCAAGTAATGAGGCCATCCTTTTTTATTGGGGTGTGCTAACTAGACCTCATCTCCCCTCTCACATTCCTTTCAAGATTACAGTACAGGTTTGTGGTGAGGACATTCCTCATGCGCTGATAAATGAAGGTTCGTTCGTTAGTATTTTTCCTCTATTTCTTGGTAAGCTTTGGGTTATCCTCAGCCTGTGCCGGTTACCTAGAATCTGTTCGCTTTTAATATAAGAACTGGTCACCCTTTAGGAGTCCTTCCTCAATTTTCCATAACTTTGGGAGGGAAAAATGTCTTTATTAATGTTATGGTAGTCCAGGACCCCTTGGATTTCGATTTACTCCTTGGGTGAGATTATGTCTATGCCATGAAAGCTATTGTGTCCACTCTTTTTCGTGTAATATATTTCCCTCACGATGGAAGAATTGTGGTTATTGATCAACTTTCATGCGTTGGTCCTAACTTGATTACAAACCCAATGACCTCCCTAAATGGTTCTTTTATGCATATGTTATTGGCCCTGCCACAAGTCAATTATGTGGTGTTATTTCCCATGCCTTTTGTTTCCTATGAAGATGACTTAGATCTGACAGTTGACATGGTTATCTCTTCGGTAGGGTATTTAGAGCATGATCTCCTTACCCCTGATGCGACCCTCGACATGTATTCCTTCTAGAGCATTGTTCTTCCATCCAGTGAAGATCTCTTAGAAGCCATGACCAATTTTTTTCCCTTGACATGTGTTCCTTCCAAAGCATTGTCCTCTTGGAATCCATGATCAAGGAGAAGTCATGAGCATAGTTTCGTTTCTTTGTGGCAAGCTCGTTAAAAAATGAAACATAATCTACGAGCATAGTTTCTCTTCTCTGTGGCAAGCTCATTAAAAAATGAAACAAAGGTCATGATCATAGTTTTGATTCTCTCTGGCAAGCTTGTTAAAAAATGAAACAGAGGCCTTGAGCATAGTTTTTATTCTCTGTAGAAAGATCGTTAAAAAATGAAACAAAAATATGGGGATTGAACTCAGAGTCTTAATCATAGTTCTTTTCCTATGTCAATCTCGTTAAAAAATGAAATAGTCGCCTCTCCCTTCAGGTCGAGTCTTTATCTAAATATCGTAGATGTCGAGTCAAGTCTTTCGTTAGGTCTCGTATTTGAACCTTCATTTCATCCACCCTTATCTTTTTTATCCATCTAGTATAGAAATTGGTGACAACCTCAAAGTCGGTGAATGAATTGAATCTTGGGGGTGGCATGTCTCCAGCCTTTGATTATTATTCTGGAGTTATGCCACTAGATTTTCAAGTTGGGGGTAGAGTACCAACCATCCATGGGTATCCCTACCTTTGGAAATTACGTTGGTAATTTACAAGCATAGTTTAATTTTGTTTCAAGCTTGTGTAAAAATGAAACCAATACCGAGCTTAGTATTTGTTCTTTTTCATGCTCAAAAATACATGAGAATGTAACCGAGTAGACTTTTATCACTTTTTCAGACTCATAAAGGTTATATAAAAAAGGAACCCCCTTGGAGTCTCCTTTAAGCTCTTTTCAAAATCTCTAAACATGAAAAGATTGTCGAGTGATCTTGCTTCCTTTCACACTCGTTAAAAGGTTTGAAAGGGCATCTTTCGAGTGGTATTTTATCTCTTTTTTGACCTCGCAAGACTAAAATTATGAAAAAGGACAACCATGGATTCATCTTTGAGTTCTTTTCAGACTCTCTAAACATGAAAAACCACTGATTTTACCTTCTTTGGACTCCTTAAAAAAATCATGCATTGAAGGGCCCATATGGGACCGAACCATTACTTCTTCCAGTTTGTTAAACAAAGGAAGAGGGACTTACCGAAGGTGAGTTATATCAAGCACATGTTACCCTCCTCTAGCTCGTTAAATTAAAAATAGGTACTTGTCTATCTGGATGGGGGAAAACATTTGAAGGAAGCAAGCCAAGCAGTTTTTGAAAACATCACAGGTCACTCTTACGGTCGCCCTTGAACATGACACTTTGTCTTTGCATACATTTTAATCCACTAAACCTTTGCATTGAACCAATCCTCTGAGTTTATTTACTCCTTTGGGTCACCCGATGAAAGTCACAGTATCCACTGCATCATCATGTTTTGGTCCATGTCATGTTTTTGTTGTTGTGCCTCAGTGTTTAAGGGAAGTATCTACCTTGAGAGTCAACCATCACAAATTTCTTGTTTCAACACCCATGTCAGTCCATTCTCATCAGATTCACCACATTATATCTCTATGTAAGTTTCATGTCGTTGATGGGGGATACATCAAGGCCCTCCTTCAACAAGTCTATTCCCATCGACTTCAATACATTATCCGAGAACTAGACCTAGAAACCATTTAGTACATTGGGACCTGCATGCCTCAATGGCAGGCCTCCTCGCTTCCGACAGTAGGTTTACATCATTGACCTCTGATCGGATGATTCCACGAATGTTCGACTTCAGCTCATTTATTCACATTCGTTGGAATGTACTCGGGTACCTTGGGAATCATTAACATCAATGGTGATTTCTCTCGCACTTGTTAATGATTTACCTCATTGACCGGTAATCATGTTTGACATCAAGACATCTATTCACATGGTTATATTTGTACTATATCGAGATTGGTAAGAAGACCCTGGGTTGAGTGATCACTCTGATATATACTTTTCCTAGGTTGCGACATAGTTTCTTTTGAGAATATTGATACATATACTATCACATAGATCCACTTTGTATTGGTCTATAGCTATGTCTTTTCGTGTCATATATCCAGTATGTGTTTTTCGTGGCTACGATAAGTTCATGTCATGGAAGTATAGATCCACATTGTATATTTGGTGGCTATACCTTTTTATCAATATAATTATGGATCCGCAATGTATCTTATGGCGGCCATACCTTAGAAGTCTTTATCAATCAAGCATAGGTATGCCTGCCATGGGTTCGAAACATATCATAACATTTGTCTGATGGTTGTATGCAGCTTCAACCAGGTTCTCCGAGTCTATACCCTTGCTAAAAAAAGTCTACATAGTACTCCAGTTATTAGTTTCTATCTTCTAACTTCTCACTTTGGGGGGCAATCTGTTACACATCAAAATTAATCACTTCAATGATGACCTATTGTCGTCATTACAAGTGTTGCAAGTGTCGTACTTTGGCCACAAATGTCACAAATATCATATTGTCATCTTACCTATGTCATATCTCGAATGACATCATATGAACACTTGAGACATCCTCAGAAATTGGTTAAAAGAAGGATATGTCATTTGACGAAGAGTACAAATCTTTTTCCTTGAGAAATACCACTTGAAAATCATTTTTGAAGGGAAACGCTCCTCTATTCACTAGCAGGGAGCACTAGCGCTCCTTGTCTTCCTTTGCGGGAGCGTTGCAGTGCTTTGTGCACCATTCTAAGGGAGTGTTGTGTTTTTGAGGAAATCAGGGGAAGATCCCCCTTATCTCTGAAGTCAGTTTGATTTGAATCTGAGGTCAAGGCTAGATATTAGGGAGGATCCACAATTGATGGATAAAGATCCTCAACCTATCCAAAGAATCTCTAAGGTGGTTGGGCCTCTCAAAGATTATATAAGGAGGCTTCCTCATGGTGAAGGGGAGACATTGAAGGCATCAAACTTATGATCTCATAAGGGAGAATAATCAGTGAAAGTATAGTCATTATGATTGTGGAAATTTTGAGCAAGGGTTTGGACAAAGAGATCTTGGTGAGGTTGTTGCATTTGCATCTATAGTTGTAAGCACTTTGATTTTTTTTCATTAATATATATGTGTGTGTGTGTGTGTGCTTGGCCTATTTCTTTCAAGTTTTTGTATGTTTCATGAACTTGTTTCTTTTGATAGATCTATTTTGAAGCTAATCATGGTAGAATAGGAAGTATGCTTTGTTGTTGTTGCTCATTGGATTGCAAGACCTTCTTAAGAGATTGGAGATCAATATCATCTTGGATCGAGCAAGGAAAAACACCGTTAAAGGTATTTATACTCCTTTATTCTTCTTCCTTGACTAGCTTAGATTCGTTAGAAGGAATGTTAATTTCCAACATTAGCACCTTTCTATATTGGTTATAGGGATCTAGGATCCAAGAGGAAGTTCACCTGTTTGCAGGGGGATTTTCCTGTAACACCCACCCTTGCAAGCCTTCTTCTTATATGGTGTATCCATTTGTTGATTTAGGAAGAAAACTAAGACAACAATCTGAGTGATGCAAGAGGAAAAACATAAGGACAAAGGTCTTAGGGTTTGGAGGGATAATATTTTTCAGAGCTGGCTTTTGTCTAGGGTTTTAATGTTCTTCAGCCTGTTTGACCCCTATACTTATGAAAGAATGAATTATATTTAGGAATGGAAGAAAACCATATAGAAAAATGGAGAAGCAAGGAGAAAGTAGTTGCAAAAGATTTATTTTAACACTTCACCATCATTTGCAAAATCATCACAACTTTATCAACAAGGATTTTTTCAATTTCCAACATAGATAAACTTTAGAATTGAAATTAAAAAGGAAATCTTAATGGTAATCAACTAGTACAAGTTGTGAGGTAAGTAGATAAATTTTTTGAGTTGATGTACAGGGTTTGCAGAGCCAAAACAGGGGATCCACAAAAAAATTCACAACGCAGGAAGAAAAATCCTAATCAGAGATAGACACGGTGGCTTGACAACAAGGTTTTCTTAGTCTTTAGTAAAATAAGTTGTGAGCTCTACAGTTGGATGAGAATTGTGATAGCAGAGGTAAAAAGGGATGTTTGGTAATGTGGATCACCAATTCGTAGCACCTAGGAGAGGAAATACAAGAACAACCTTTTAATGTTCTTCAAAAGGGATTAAAAATATCATGGAGTACCTGGAGGATGTGGCTTAAAAGTTGATAGGCTTGATCTTGGATGAATCCCCCTGCAACTAGTCTAACCTCCAATTCACCTTCGCAAGCCAGTTTGCAACAAATTATGTAGCACCTATCTGAAATTAGCAGTTTCTGTAGCACCGAGCTAGGAGCAATTTGAAATCTTGAGAAAACAGTTAGGAAAGCCTTAAATGACGAAATCCCATATTATTTCCTTTAAAGCATGAATGTTGAAAACAAGGAGATCGACAGACACAAGCCTCATAAGTGAAATTATGGTGATGAGAGAAAGTGTACTTGAGATGCACCACAAAATGTCCTGATGAGATGGCAACGTACAAAACGAACTTGAATTTACCTTCTAACGAGTAGAGGGACAAAGTGGAGGGGTTTTAGTATATTGTGGAAGTCGTGACATGTTAGGGTGGTGGTGGCACAAGGATGATGGTGATGTATGTCTAATATTTTCATGTAGATGGAGGTATAAACCAAGGGTTTGGGCCAACATCAACCTTAACTTTATTTTTGGTAAGACCTAATAAGACTATAAGAAGAGGAAAAAAGTAAAATTAAAAAAAAAAACACTAAGGATAAAAATAAAAACCAAGGTTGAATTGACCCAAACAATTCCATGTGATAACACTGGCTCCATGGGGGATGGCATGCTTCTTGTGGGATGCCAAGAACAAGCAACTTCAGTGTCTTATCCTAGGGCTATGGGGGCATTTATTCAATAGAAAGAAAAACAAAAAGTGATATTTAAAATGGAGGAGACAACCACTCATGGCTTAAGAAAAATACTTCTTCAGAAAGTGCCCATTAACATGGCCACCAAAAACTTCAGAATGCTCAAAGTTCTGCAATTTATAAGTATTATTTTGAAAAACTTCAGAAATCTTGAAAGGACCAATCCAAAAGGCTTCGAATTTACCATGTTTTTCTTTGTCACCAAATCTCCCAGCTAGAAATATTCTTTGTTTACCTTTTTATCAAAAGCTTGCTTGATCTTCTGTTGATGGCTATGTGCTTTATCAAGGATCTTCTCCCTATTCTGTTGTACTTCTACTAGCGGATTCATCCTTCTGACCATATCATCTGGTTCTCCTTGTTGATATCGAGGTAACTTTGCTACAGGCAAGGAAATCTGAGTAAGAAAAATAGCTTCAATCCCATATATAAGATGAAAGTGGGAAATACCAAGTGATCTCTTTGTAGTGACTCTATCATCCCATAAGGAAAATTTCAGGTTTGAGTCCCATTCTTTCTTGTTGTCCTCCAGTAACTTCTTGATGATATTTAGAAGGATCTTATTAGTGTGAGGTGTCACAATACTTAGGTGTGGGGGAGGGGTTTCATGAGTTGACAAATGATAACACTGCCTAGAAGAAGTACAAATCTTTGTAAAAATTTATGTGTATTTTTTTCATGATACAGACTATTACATCAGCAGTTATTTTATTTTTGAAATGCTAAATATTCCATGTGTGTTATAAACTGATGTACATTTCCTTAACAGACCACTTAACTGGTTTATTTTTGTTACAGACTGTTCATTACAAAGTTGATATTACATGCCTTATGCAAGATAGAGGAACGGATTGTGTGAGCACGATGGAAAAACAAGAACACTCTTATCCTTCCTCTCCTCCTATCCACTGTGACTGTCAAAATTGTTTTCATACTGAATGTTATGGATAAAACATCCATTGCAGAATGAACAAATTTCATTTCACCTAGGAGCACCATATGGAGTGTCATATGAGGTGCCATTTAAAAGACCATATGATATGTTGGACAACACATCATATTAAGGATCGGACGAGATGTATACACACAGTAAATGTCCATGATTTCAAGTAACCAAGAATCATTTGAATTTATTCGAGTTAGTTAATGGCAATTGAGATTAAATGATACAATTCTTAAACATTTTTATGATCAAATGTCCAAGTCTAAGACTTGGACATTGATCTAATTCCTTCATCATTATGATTGCCTCCCAAAATATGCTCTTTGAATTCGAAATTGGCGCACTCGTGTTCACACATGGAAACTTGTGTGTGATGAATTCATCAATGAATTCAACTGTTTCCACCTTGGGCACATTAAAAAATGGAGGTATCTCTCAAATGTTTATCCCATTTATGCATTGTGTTCACCCTTTTCTCAATTGTGTTCACCCTCTTTTTAATCATGCTCATCCTCGGCCTGATTGCACTCATCCTCTGTTGAATTATTCCTTCTATCCATTCTCCACACTACCACGATGCCCAAATGGTATGTTTCATCCTCCTATGTTGACCTCTTTTCTATCCCCGAGTTCGCATAGTGCAGGGAAGTGTTCCTTTATGCAAGGTGGGGACCTTTCTTGGCTCGTTTGCAGGGCCACGATGACAGTGTTTCTATGCAATTTTCCATCGAATTTGATGGAAGGATGAAGAGAATGGGGCCTCTCACCTTCTTGGTATCTGAGGAATCAATCGCCTCATCCAAAAATACTCCAAGAGTTGGAGACCGTTGGTTTAAACACCACCAGTTGCCATGAGTGAGCTATAACAGGGTCTTCAAACCCGAATTTCAGAATATCTCTGGAGCTAAGGGATACTCCAAGGAGTGGATTAAAGAGTATCTAATTAACCCTCTCATAGTCATCACCAAAATGATCACTTGTGAAGGTAGATATTTCGTTTTTAAATCTTGTCACTTTTGATTATTAGCTCATTTTCAATTCAATAAGTCATTGAATTTTCCTTTTTACTCCTTAAAAAGTCTCGAGAATATCAATCCCCATAACATCATATTCCACCATGGCCTCATAAAACTACTTGTTATAGCCAAGTTGGAAAAACAGGGGAAAACATGGGGTGAGCTCATTTACTAATTTTCAAAACCTCATCTTACAATCAAGACAAGCAAGAAAACACTTGATCAAGGGACTGTTATTCCATCCAAACCCCATTCTCTGAAGACTCCAAACCCTCCTTCTTAAGATATCCATTTACCAAAATAAAAGACCAAAAATCTTGTTGATACCCCTACAGCCTCATCAGGAAAGAAAACTAAGAATCTTATTGATAACTCCCCAATGCCTTCAATGTCTATTGATCCTGCACCCAAAAAGTTACAATAGGTAATTCAACAAGACTTCCCTGTAGTCCCCACAAATAGGAGAGGAGCTAATCAATTCAAAGGAGGATCTTTTCACAAAAGTGCCTAAATTACAAGAGGAAAACCTTATGAAAAAACCCCAACCACTTCGGACCCTATCCAAGCATCCTCTGATCTCGAAAACCCCCACAAAATACTTAGGGAAGTGTCTACAAAATAATTGGAGCCTCATAGAGAGACAAAATCTAAACATGTTTTCCCTCATAAACCCCATGCTACTCCTACCTCACAGATGCCTACCCCAGATCCTAAAATTGATATAATTTCTACATCCTTCAAGGGATCCAAGCCCTCCTGTGAGATGTCTGATCATACTCCAGCCATTGAAAAGTTACAACAGGAAAATGTTCAGTTGTTGCAACAATTGGAAGAGAGGAAGAATTTGGATGAGCATCTTCACCATGACAATGCAATACTTCAAGCAAAGGTGAATTCCCTTTAGCGATAGGTTTATCAAATGACCAATACCAATCATAACCGCATAGCACAATTGAAACATCATAAGAGGCACAAGACAAAATATTCAAGACAAGAGGGAGAAGCTTCTAAAGCTAATCTTTCTCAACAAGTCTATTCATATGGAGCAATTCATTTTTGTTTGCACTGGGACCTGCAAAATATTAGGTGTGGGGGTAATGTTGGGCTCGTGATTTGGTTAATTAATGATGCTAATTAGAACCTTTTTGACCGGTATTATATGTGCATTTAACTATTTTCAAGAAGTTTTGAAGGATTTTTATACCAAATCATCATAGCTTATGCCAGGTACGTGTAATTGATTTTTTGTGATGATTTGGAGTTTAATTCATCTTGATTTAATGATTAAAAGAAGCTAATCCACGATCTGTGTATCACAGGTAAAAATCGCATGGCGTTTTTTCATCCAGTAGCTCGTCCGGTACTCCATCTGGAACTGCGTCCAGTACTTCATCCGGCACTGCATCCAACACTAAAAATGTCGGCGAGTTGGCGATTGTTATATCAGCGGCCTGTGTTGGGAGAATCAGTGAAATGGGTTTTTCTCACGCTCGTGGCCTCCCACTACTGAGATCTTGACATCTTGGATTAAGCCGTTATGTTGAGTGTTGAGTGGCTCGTTTGGTTTCTAGAGGCCACAGGCAATTAGAATGTATTTAATGGAATTTGCTTTTTTTAGAAGAGGTTGACCCTTCCAATGGTCGACCACTTGAATTATCACTATTATAAATACCACAGTAGTGGTTAGAAAAATAATTAGGAGTTGTTAAGAATTGCAAAGCTAGGATTGTTTTTGTTGTGTAGTTCGAGACATTTCCATAAACTTGTGCAAGACTGTGTTTTTAATTTAAATGCCAAAATCGTGTTGATTGAGCTCGTGAATCACTGCTGAGGAGTAGCCACGACCTACTGGGGGTCCCACCAGTGGTCTAAGTGAATTTTTAGATAGTTAGCTTGTGTATTGGTTGTGCAATTTCCATTTATTCCATTTCCTGTTATATGTGTTTTTATCATTTCATATGCTTTGTGTTTGTTGTTCATAGCTTAATTGTTTTAATTTCCTTTTTGCAGTTTTCTTGTAAAGGATAGTGTTAATATGTTGTGTCTTTTTAATTAATTAGTAAATAGCTTGCAAGCTTAGCTACTAACCTTGTTGTGTGATTAAATGCTAGTTTGAATTTCTGCAATTTGAAATAGTTAAAAGTTAAAACAAAGCATTGAGTAAAACATAGTATTGAGTTAATGCAGAATATAGAGTTTCTTTGGCAAGGTTTTGATGGATGAATAGTTGCTAGCTTTGATTTTAAGTCTTCGTTTGCTTATCTAGTTTCCTTATCAATTAGAATTAGAATTTATTTATTTTGCTTATCAATTAGAATTAGAATTAGTTTGCTTATTTATGTTAAGGTAGAAGTAGAATTTAAATTATGTTTTTACACGCATTTTAACTTGCAATTTGAATAGTTTAATAATAGGGTTAGCTTAGTTTATTTTATGAAATTTGAATTCTAGAATTAAATTGCAATTCTAAATAGAAGTTTGAGTTTGAGTTTGAGTTTAGTTTTTAGTTATAAGTCTTTAATTGTGTGAATTTTCTTACCTTAACATAAGATTGCATTTGAATTAAGTAGAATAGTGTTTTCTTATTGTTGATGATTAATGCATAAATTGAAAGATCACATGGATTTTCAAGATAGTTGAGATTTCTTCTAGGATGGATAAGCTCTCATTAGATTGCTTGATACATACCTTTCATTTCTCTATAGAAGTTAATATTGAAATTATTACTCTTGAGTTATCACTAATTTTTAGATGCCATCGTGATGTCATAAGACACAGAAGACATAATCATCATCATTATATATGAAGTTTCTTGTTATTGTAGATTAAGAGAAATTGTTGATTAATCTTTGAATATTGTCATCATGCTTTTAATTCAAGAGGTTAATATTTCCTTTTGTAGATTAGAAGTAATTATAGATTTTGTCTTAAGAATACAGTTCACTTGTTTAATAGTTTGAGTAGTTACTTGTTGAGTAGTTTTGAGTAGTTTACTTGTTGAAGAAGTTTCCATAGGTTAGTTATTTGATTGCTTATTAGTTTACTTGCTGAAGAATTTTCCATAGTTTAGTTTGAATAGGTTAGTTGTTTGCTTGTTTACTTGCTTACTTGTTTCTGCTCATTAATTTGAATAGATTGATTAGATTAGTTTGTTGTTGCTATTTTTCATTAAGTTAAATAGATTAAATAGATGGCTTGCGTTTGATTAAGTTAACTTGTTCAAAGTAGGGTTTTCATTTTCTTTCTTAGGACAATCCATCGATCCATTGTTTAAAATTTACTTAGGGTAAATAGTTTAAGTTTCTTGATAGGGTTTGCTCATTTATAGTCTTTGCTTAAATAGATTATGCCTTAGATAGACCATATCCTTAGTTATAATTCCTCTAGATTTTCTGTCTTGGCACATATAGTGATACAAATCTAAGTTTACTTACCTCGGGTTGACAATTTAATTGATGGATTTATTGCATATAGAACACCCATCACATACAACATAGCCCACTGAAAAGTGACTCCAATGTTTTTAAGGCCAAAATGTAACTTATGATAAGCAAAGGTTCCCCATGGGAAGATGAAGGTTGTTTTATGTTGATCAATTGGTAAAACATCTATCTGGTTATAGCCCGAGAAGGCATCCATAAAAGAGAAAATTACGCTTCTGGCGCAATTATCGTAATTTGGTTGATGAAGGGCGTCGTGTAATTGTCTTTCAAAAAACCGTATTTAGATCCCTATAGTTGATGAAAAGTCTAATTTTCCCTTGTTTATTTGTGATTGGAATGATGTTAGAATCCCATTCGATCATAGGTATGGGGTAAATGAAACCATATTTCAATACTTTTTCTACTTCTTCCTTTATTGTCGCAGTTTTCCTAGGATGGACAGGGAGAAGTTTTTGTCGTACAATTTTAGCTTCAGGGTAAGTTTTAATTTCATGCATAATGATCAAAGTATCGATCCTTGGAATTTATTCATAGCTCCAGGAAAAAATGTCGAGGAATTATTTAAATAAGGATGTGTAGTCTTGAATTTCTTCAGTCGAACAGTTCGCACCTAATTGTATATTTTCCACGAAACCCTCTTTTTCTGATATGTCTACACTGATGGTTTATAAAATGTTTCCTAATTTCCCTCAGAGATAGTATCCTGAGTAAGTATCGGAGATTGAGGATTATCGAAAATATCATATGGAAAAATAGATTGAATAGTTTCCTCGATTTCATCCAAAATTGGAATAAAGGATGAGCGATGGTGGTTATCATCCCTATGAGAGTCTTCGATACTAAGTTTTTCCATTATGGATTTGTCGGATGGAAAAATATGAAGGATGTAATCAAAGGTTCATGCTAAGGAATTCAACCAAGATGGTAATGAATAAGAATTGGACGCCACCAAATGTTAGTCATCGGATGAAGGAGAGGTGGATTGAATGGAATCATATCATATTCGGCCTCTGTTGGACTAAGTGGCATATTGTCACCTAGAGTATCAAACTCTAATGAACTAGGAAATATCCAAGGATCCGATGATTCGAGGGATTGATGTACCATGGTCGAAATAATATTTTTCATCGTGATATGTTGTGAAGTTTGAGCAATTGGTGCCGGGAAATTTCCCATGAGAAAATAATATTTCAATAGATCCACCTATACACTCTCATGAGTAATCGTTGAGTCCCCAAAAAATGGAATATTGTTGGTGGTTTGGCTGCGAGCATTAGGTGTATAGTAATCTAACTTATCGATGGTAACTATTTTTCCTTGATGAGGAAACTGGACACATCGAAAAACCAAAGAGGACACAATAGTCATAGCATAAAACCAACTTCTTCTAAGAAGAAAGTTATAATCTAAAGGAGCGTCGACTACTTCCACATTGACGAAAACAATCCCCCCCCCCCAATTGAACGGTTAATGATTGAAACAATCCACGAGGTATGAAACATTGTCCATCAAATGATTTCAACATGGTAGGAGATTGATGAAGGCCTGGTGATTTAATATCTTTCCAATAGGATAAGGAAATGACATAGGTCGATGATCCTTCATCCACTATGGTGCAATGAATGTGTTTATTGTGAACAACAACTTTTATTTGAATCACAAGTTGATGAGAGAATATTGGTTTATAGTCATCCAAGTTAAAGGTAATAGTATTGGCTGACTTGTGATCCACAGCTCCAATGGCCACCAAGAGGGTCTTATGCTGACTAGGGAAGTTTTACATAATTTCGAGTGGCGACATTGCATAGGGTTCTTAGGCCAGATATTCAACTATGTTGTAGTTCTGGATATCACGAGAGTTGGAATTAAAGGTTGAATTTCGAATGGTACTCTTGGGAGAACGTAATATCGAGTAAAAAAAAAAAATCTCAATCTGGAGATGTCCAAATGGAGGGGTAATAGAAATGGAAGGTGGATCATCCACGTTTCCATTAGTTACACTTTCTTTACCTGTTTTCCCTAGAGTTTTGTCATATGTTTTTTTCCTAGTGGTCAAATATACACCATTGAACATGTAAATATGTGCACTTGAGGAAGCATCCTCGTTAGGGGGATGACCTGGGTTCCCTCCTTGCGGAGGTACCGGATTTTTCACAACCATTGACTATTGTTTCGAAAAGGGATTTGTCAAAATAGTGGGTTGGGAATTTCCTTTGACAAATTTTGATACTTCTTCATGATGAGGAAAGTCTCTGTTGCAATGATCTTTGACACATATGAGACAAGGAAATTTCATTTTTCATTGTTTTTTGTTTTCAACAACAGGTGGTTGTGTTTGTGTTTTTGTATTTTTTGTTTGATTATTATTTTTGTTTGATTTATTTTTAATCTTCTTTTTCCCTCCAGATTGCAGTGATGAAGCATATTGAAGTACATTCACTTCAAATATTTTAGTTGGGGAGGAATTATATGGGATTGAATCATGCACCGTAGTCGGGATAGATAATGAATTATTTATAGTCCAAGTCAACTGTGAGGCACATTGAGTTTTGACAGAATCGATAATTCCATCAGAATGAGCGACAGAGCATGGTTTGTATGGATTGGTTGATGTATGGGGAGAATTTGTAATTAGTTCGTATAATGTAGTTGGGAATAAACCAAATACAAATATTTGGTGTGAGCAATAGCTCCCTCTTCTGTAACTACACCGCCCATCACTACATCATGAGAAATAAGTGGTAACGGATATTTCGTGAACCATTCTTCCAAAAAATGCTCTGGGATGGTAGCTTTAATCAACCACTGTCATCATCTCCACTCATCAATATGATCATAAATGTGTACGGAGTTGGTATAACGAATGGAGGTCAAAAGTCCCATTCTAGTTTTGTATCTAATTGGCAGTTGAAAATGGGTGAGAAAATCTATTGCAAGCAAATTGAAATATTGAAAAGATATGCGTTGTAATTCAATTTATCATTTTTTTGCGAAGCCCGTAAGAGTACGCTGAAAAAACCTCACTCGAATAGAGTCATCCATCAATGAGTTTGATGAACACCAAAGATGAAATGTCATAATGTGGTTATTCAGATCTTCTCCAGGTTTATCGTCAAACTTTGGGATATCTTATGGTAACTTTGTGGGAATTACTGGTCAGAAAGGAGAATGCAATATGGGATCATTTTTTAACCTCAACAGATCTGGGAGATCTAAATTATCCAAAAAAGGTAATTTTCGATTGCTTTGAAGATGATATTGATGAGGCAAGGGAACACCAGTAGAACCATAAACTTGTTGTTGTGGGAAATTGTATCTTGAAGGTCCTCCCATATATGGTTGTTGAGGATTTTGTCCAACAAAAGCAAGATTTGTGTGTTGAGGGACTTGGGAAAAAGATGAAGGAAAACCAATTTGACCCAGAGGAAGATAACTAGTTTGACCATGAGGAGGATAACCAGTTAGACCCTGAGGAGGATAGGTAGTGTGATCTGAAGGAGGATAACCAATTTTACCCTGAGAAGGATAGGTAGTGTGACCTGAAGGAGGATAACCAATTTTATCCTGAGGAGGATAACCAATTTTGTCCTGAGGAGGATAACCAATTTGACCCTATGGAGGAAAATATGATTGACTCTAGGAACCCCAAGTGGGATTCAAGACACTTGGGAATGGTTTTCCAAAGTACAGTTCTGAAGGGTTAGGATTTAAAGATCCTCCTTATGGGGTTGGATTAAATATCCTCCTAGAGGTGATGGATTAAAAGATCCTCCTTGAGGTGGTCCCCAAGTTTTTTGTGGGTTTCTGAAAAAAAGGACCTGGGACTTGCTCCCATTCCATAAGTTGGGTAGAAACTGAGACTTTTCCACTAAATGAGGGATTCCCCCATGAAGTAACTTGTCCACTGAATGATGGTTTCCCCCCGGTAGGGAATTTTCCACTAACAAAGGATTTCCCCTCAGTAGGTATTTGTCCCCCAGTTTGGACTTGTGTTACAACAGGGTTTTTCATTCTAAGATGGTAAGGTGTCCCAACAGATTTTGTGGTGCAAATGAAATTTCTACTTGAAGAGGAATTGTTGGTGTAACCTTCATAGTGCTTTGTAAATGACTAGGAAGGAAAAGACTTGTATCACTTGATATTTGACCTGAAGTGGTAGTAGTATTAAGTGTGGGTCCTACAAGATGACCATGGAAATGACTCAATGGTTCTATACCTTATTTAGTAGTGACAAGGGTATGTGGAGGGGCATAAAATGGTCGATTCAAATTGAATTTTTCAAAAGGATAATGGTTTGATGAATTTTTTGTTGATGTTTTGGTAGTTGCGGGAGGTATTAACCTCCACATGTAACCTATGACTTGGAATAGAATATTCTGAAAGCAAGTGAACCATTAAAAAGATGTGCAGAAACCATAGAAGATAAGTCGACCTAGAAGAATAAATAATATTAGAATATTATCTTCCATAAATACAAGTCATCTCCACGGGAAAAAGTTAAACAGAAAATATAATTACCAAAAAGTCAGGTCAACCCAGCTAGAAAAGTCATTGGATAGATTAATATAAATAGAGTGTCGTTTATCTCATTTAGATACCCAGTTAGAGCACAAGTCTTGTGGAGAGATGCAGTTTCAGCTGCAATTGCATATGCAAGGAGGAATAAGGGTGTATGATCATCTCTTGGTCTCGATCTCTCTCTAGCACTATCAAGTGATTCTCTTGGTGATATTATTTCTAAGTATGGTGCAAGGTTGAGAGAGTAGTGTAATTGTAGCTGTTATAGTTATGTATGGAAATTATTTTGTGGATATGGAGACTCTCTCTCTTTTGCACTACCATTGGAGAAGGAGCACCATACTTGTATTGAGTTGTTGTTGCAGTTAGAAGCTAGGGTTTATCTGATTGTTCTAGACTAGGCTTTCCAGAATTATTCTAATTAAAGGTTAGTGTACTCGGGGGTGGCATATGTGAATGTTTATGGTTGGGTGACAATGATGTGACATTATCTATGGTTAAACTATCATACAAAATTACAACAGTTTCCCATATAGGATGAACAGGAGTTTGACTTGGATCTACCATTTCAGTAGTACAGGAAGGGTTGTATATCCTTCACTTGTGTTAAGTTGTTCCAATTCCATATTAACTTCTTCAAATTCCCTTAACAGTAATCTAGGATAACCTTGAGGTATGATATTTCATGAAGAATGTACTCGACAAGAAGTGGGTCAATAGGGTTGGTCGGTGGTGGGTTTACAGGAGAGACAAAACCTTTATGAACTATTACAATTTCTCCCTTGGGATTTTCAATTAAATGAGTAGCAGCACTACCAGTGTCAGAATAGTTCTCTTCTTCAACAACTTCTCCATGAAAAGTGTCTTCAGGTGAATTAGGAGGTAATGGTTTCTAACATTCTAGAGGAAACCCTTACATCCTATGTGATCAATTAATACCTTTATCACCCACAATACCAATTCTTAAGGACAACTAGGGAGAATAAACAACACTCGTTAAAAATATAAAAAAGATGAAAAATAAAACCAATAACTTCTCACAATAAACTTACTAGTTGGTGATGAAATCCAACATTGTGGGAACAAAGTGAGAAGTACCTGGTATTGAGTGGGTGGATCAGTTACGTTGGTGATCTACTTAACATATTTTCACCTTGGTGCAAATTCCCTCATGGTCTATCTATGGGTTACGCTCCAAGGATCCCGCGTGACTTTGAACAACGCCTAACCCAGGTACAACAAAGACTCCCCTTCATTGTCACCTTGGGTATAGACCCTAAAGAATATGGCCACTAAGTTTACCAACTCGTAGTCAAAATATGGGAAGGTATATTTGGAAGTCAGGTCTGAACATATGGGTAGGATATAAAGTCTAAAATTCTCCAAGAGAAATGAAGACAAGTGGACCGATAAAACTCTTGAGGACCCCGATAGAATTTAGGATTCACGAAGATTTGAGACTAAATGAAAACAGACCATTTTCAGGAAGAACCCCCAGTACATGATCATTCCTCTACAATTTGTTAATCCTTGAAGGGGTAGTCTCCATTGCTCTCCCGCACGTGACCTTGTGTTGTTGGACAACTGAGAGGGGGGGGTGAATCAGTTGTTACCGTTCTTAAACATATGCTTCTTTTAAAATCTTTGCCGAGACACTAAATGATGATCACAATAATTAAGGGAAATAAACAATGGCACATTCAGCATCAGTCACATATATGAGAAACACAAAGACAGATATTTCCTGAGGAAACCCATACAGGGTAAAAACTTCTTTTTCTTTATATGATAAGTAATGGTTACAATCTTTACATTATCATACATATGAGCACCAACTCATAATGAGGCTACAACCTCTGTTTAGCAAGTTGCAACTTGCTGAGAGCACCAAATATCTGTTTTTTCTAGCACCCACTAGAAGGAAGCACCAACTCCCTGGTTTTTCTAGCACCAACTAGAAGGAAGCACCAACTCCCTGGTTTATCTAGCACCAACTCCCTGTGTTCAAGCACCCACTTGAACTTCTGAGGACAACAGTCCTCCCTAGCACCTCCCAACCAACCTGAAATATAAATCTTTTCTTCTGAAACTTATTATAGTGATATAATGTTCAACAATGGCTTACCCGACTTATCACTGTTCTGCTGCATTTCGTTGCTCTGTCTGCCTCATTGCCTTTCTGATCACATCCTTTGCGTTGTCTGGTCTTCTGATTTTTATGCTCTGTGCGCCATCTCCATTCTCTGCACAGTTCCTCTTCTGTGCTATTCAGCTGCTGCACTCTTCTCCTTCTTCACACCTGTATCACATTTACCAACAACACTCACTACCACCTCCAACAGCAACAACACCAATCTCTTCTCTGTACCATGTATTTATATCTTTTGTGCACCTTGTGCATTCAATGTTCTCCATGCCTTTACATGCATACCCTCCATCATTATCCTCCACCTCTCGAGTGCTATATATGATCATCATCGTGACTCTTCAACTTCTCTGGTGGTTCGCCCCGCGTGACCAGTATCACTGGGTGTTATGCTGAGATTCCTTAGCCTCTCTAGTAGTTGAGACTCTTCATCTTCTCTATGACAGTCGAGCTCATCTTCTCTATTTCAGTTACAGCCTCAATCCCATCCAGCTATCAAATTGCCTCCACGAGTCGTCTTCATTCCACTGGCAGATTCCATGTGACTCTTCTGCTCCTATGGAAATCACACCGAAGTCTCTTTGCATCCTCTGGTAGAAACCATCAATGGTTACTGGTCGTTTCACTGTGTCGTGCAACAGTAGCCCTCCGATCTTGTTCAAATTCACCTGCACCGTTGGATTAACTCTGAAGGGTATTGTTGTTATTTTCCTGTTTCGCACTTTTGCTGCAAACTTATGATCTTCATCGACCCTGATCGACGGTTCATGATCTTGATGAATCAATGGTCTTGATCTCCTCGCAATATTGCATCTCGTGATTCATGTGATGGAGGTTCTCGTCACTCCAAGTCACGATAGGCGAGGCTCTGAGATGGAGCTCAGATCAATGGTCCATGTTCTTGGTGATCCGACGGTCCTGATCTTCTCACAATCTCGCATCTCGCGATTCATGTGATGGAGGTTCTCATCACTCCAAGTCGCGATAGGCGAGGCTCCGAGATGGATCTCAGATCAACAATCCACGTTCTTGGTAATCCGACGGTCCTGATATTCTCGCAATATCGCATCTCGCGATTCTTGTGATGGAGGTTCTCGTCACTCCAAGTCGCGATAGGTGAGGCTCTGAAATGGAGCTTTATGGTGCTCTGATATTTCACCATGCATCCTCTTGATCCAACGGTCCTTGATTAAATCGTGATCTCGCATCTTCGTTGTTCCTTTGACTTTCCAGTCAACCAGATGACGAGATTTCGCCACGTGTCCTCTTGATCCAACGGACCACGATTAAATCGCAATATCGCATCTTGGAGTACCCAATGTTTGAACTCTCAACCTGCAAACTCCTGATTTCGCGAGATCTCTCGATCTCTCGCCACCTGTCCCCCCAGATGGGCGACTATAAATCTCTTGCCACTTCGTCGCCTCGCGTCCTCACGCCTCGCGACTTTGAACACCCAATACTTGGGCCTTTATCCTGCGAACCCCCAAGTTCACGAGATCTCTCCGATCTCTGCCACATTTCCTTCCCAGATGGACGGTCCTGATCTTATCACCACTTCTCTTCTTCACGACCTCGTGCCTCGCGACTTTTAACATCAAATCCTCATCTCTTCCACTCACGAGTTTCCGAGTTCACTCAGATCTAACGCCTGAGATCTATCCTTCTCTTCAGCGTGTGCTCTTCTTGTTTTTATTCAGATCTGACAGCCCTCATGCTATCGAGAATTTTGGATGGTATCCAGTGATCAGGGATGCTTCTCCTCCAAGTTTACACATCCTTCTTACTTGGAAGAATTTTGACTCTGCACTAATTCCTCCTGAGCCTACATTGTTCTTGTTTGTCCATCGATGCACATTCTGATCCTTCCATCTTCACTGTTGTACTTTCCATCAATGACAAGCATACACTATCTGTTAAACATTTGCCAACAATCTCCCCCTTTGGCATTTATGGCAACTAAGGCACCCGAATTTCTCCCCCTTTGACATCAATGTCAAATAAGAGACATGCTCCCCCTGAGCTATTGCAGTAAATTTAGGAGGCATTAGATAATCACACAATACAAATATTTCCCTAACAAGATGGACTCTTTTAGGTATGAAACGAAATGACACCCAACTTCTGTCTGAGATATTCAAATGGTGTCTTGGCGAGGGGCTTAGTAAAGATGTTTGCAATTTGTTTTGTAGTGGGGATGTAATGGACCTGAACAGTCTAATTGGTGACCTGCTCTCTCAGAAAATGATATTTTATGGGAATATGTTTTGTCTTGGAGTGGAGGACAGGATTTTTAGACATACTAATGGCACTTGTGTTATCACAATGAATTGGGATCGGTGCAGTATATTTTACCTCTAATT
>ML778114.1:821710-865003 GCA_009831015.1 Picea engelmannii | reverse complement strand
CATTCTTGTCTGCTTTAAATGATGCTTCTCTGGAGGTGGGTTTATCTTTAACTATTCTCATTTCATATGCAGTCAATGTTCCAAGAAGTTGGTCAAACTACAAGGTTTTCAGATCATTAAGTTCTTCTATAGCAGAGACCTTCAGGTTCAACCTATCTGGAAGAGATCTCAAGATTTTCTAAACTAAAGAAGGTTCTCCAATTGTTTCACCAAGTGCCTTCATTGCATTTACCAATTCTTCTATTCTCAGAAAGTATTTTCCAATAGTTTCATCTTCCTTCATCTTCAGCTGTTCAAACTGTATTTTGTAGGTCTGAAGCTTTTCATCCTTTACTTTCTCATTACCTTCATAACTGTTAATGAGTTTGTCCCACATTTCTTTGGCAGTTCCTAGATGCATAACTTTTACGAATTCTTCTTCTGTAAGCCCACTCAAGATAGAATTCATAGCCTTAGAGTTGAAGTTAAATTCTAGTGTGTCATCCTTATTAGCTAGCACAACTGGATTTACATAACCAGTCTCTACCACATCCCAGACATCTGCACCTAAAGCCATTATGTAGGTTCTCATTCTAACTTTCCAGAAGATAAAGTTTGTTCCATTGAATAGAGGGGCCTTATTGGTTGAGTTTCCTTCATGGCTTGACATGTTTAAGCTCTAGGATCTACCCTTAGATAAAAGGGGCCGACTCTGATACCAATTGTTGGACAACTGAGAGGGGGGGTGAATCAGTTGCTTCTTTGCCGAGACACTAAATGATGATCACAATAATGCAGGGAAATAAACAATGACACATTCAACATCAGTCACATATATGAGAAACACAGAGACAGATATTTCCTGAGGAAACCCATACAGGGTAAAAACCTCTTTTTCTTTATATGATAAGTAATGGTTACAATCTTTACATTATCATACATATGAGCACCAACTCATAATGAGGCTACCACCTCTGTTTAGCAAGATGCAACTTGTTGAGAGAACCAACTCTCTGTTTTCTCTAGCACCCACTAGAAGGAAGCACCAACTCCCTGGTTTTTCTAGCACTAACTAGAAGGAAGCACCAAATCCCTGGTTTCTCTAGCACCAACTAGAAGGAAGCACCAACTCCCTGTGTTCAAGCACCCACTTGAACTTCTGAGGACAATAGTCCTCTCTAGAACCTCCCAACCACCCTGAAATATAAATCTTTGCTTCTGAAACTTATTAAAGTGATATAATGTTCAACAATGGCTTACCCAACTTATCACTGTTCTATTGCATTTCGTTGCTCTGTCTGCCTCATTGCCTTTCTGCTCACATCCCTTGCGTTGTCTGGTCTTCTACTTTTTATGCTCTGTGTGCCATATCCATTCTCTGTACAGTTCCTCTTCTGTGTTATTCAGCTGCTGCACTCTTCTCCTTCTTCACACCTGTATCACCTTTACCAACAACACTCACTACCACCTCCAACAACAACAGCGCCAATCTCTTCTCTGTACCGTGTCTTTATAGCTTATGTGCACCTTGTGAATTCAATGTTCTCCATGCCTCTGCATGCATACTCTCAGTCATTATCCTCCACCTCTCGAGTTCTCTATCTGATCATCATCGTGACTCTTCAGCTTCTCTGGTGGTTCGCCCTGTGTGTCCAGTATCACTGGGTGTTATGCTGAGATTCCTCAGCCTCTCTGGCAGTTGAGACTCTTCGTTTTCTCTGTGACAGTCGAGCTCATCTTCTCTATTTAAGTTACAGCCTCAATCCCATCCAGCTGTCAAATCGCCTCCACAAGTCGTCTTCATTCCACTGGCAGATTCCATGTGACTCTTCTGCTCCTCTGGAAATCACACCGAAGTCTCTTCACATCCTTTGGTAGAAACCATCAATGGTTACTGGCAATTTCACTGTGTCGTGCAACAGTAGCCCTTCGATCTTGTTCAAATTCACCTGCACCGTTGGATTAACTCTGAAGGGTATTGTCATTATTTTCTCGTTTTGCACTTTTGTTGCAAACTTATGATCTTCATCGACCCTGATCGACGGTTCATGATCTTGATGAATCAACGGTCCTGAGCTCCTCGCAATCTCGCATCTCGCGATTCCTGTGATGGAGGTTCTCGTCACTCCAAGTCACGATAGGCGAGGCTCCGAGATGGAGCTCAGATCAACGGTCCACGTTCTTGGTGATCCGATGGTCCTGATCTTCTCGCAATATCGCATCTCACGATTCCTGTGATGGAGGTTCTCGTCACTCCAAGTCGCGATAGGCGATGCTCTGAGATGGAGCTCGGATCAATGATCCACGTTCTTGGTAATCCGACGGTCCTGATCTTCTCGCAATCTAGCATCTCGCGATTCCTGTGATGGAGGTTCTCGTCACTCTAAGTCACAATAGGCGAGGCTCCGAGATGGAGCTTTATGGTGCTCTGATATTTCACCATGCGTCCTCTTGATCCAACGGTCCTTGACTAAATCGCGATCTCGCATCTTCGTTGTTCCTTTGACTTTCCAGTCAGCGAGATGACGATCTTTCTCCACGTGTCCTCTTGATCCAATGGACCATGATTAAATCGTGATCTCACATATTGGATTACCCAATGTTTGGACTCTCAACCTACGAACTCCCTATTTCACGAGATCTCTCAATCTCTCGCCACATGTCCCCCCAGATGGACAGCTATAAATCTCTCACCACTTCGCCGCCTCGCGACTTTGAACACCCAATACTTGGGGCTTTATCCTGCAAACCCCCGAGTTCGCAAGATCTCTCTGATCTCTGCCACGCATCCTTCCCAGATGGACGGTCCTGATCTTCTTGCCACTTCGTTGCTTCGCGACCTCGCGCCTCGCGACTTTTAAGATCAAATCCTCGACTCTTCCACTCACGAGTTTCTGAGTTCGCTCAGATCTAACGCCTGAGATCTATCCTTCTCTTCAGCGTGTGCTCTTCTTGTTTTTATTCAGATCTGATGGCCCTCATGCTGTCGGGAATTTTGGATGGTATCCAGCGATCAACAACGCTTCTCCTCCAAGTTTACACATGCTTCTTACTTGGAAGAATTTCGACTCTGAACTAATTCCTCCTGAGCCTACGTTGTTCTTGTTTGTCCATCGATGCACATTCTGATCCTGCCATCTTCACTGTTGCACTTGCCATCAATGACAAGAATACGCTATCTGTTAAACATTTGCCAACATGTGTTTAACCCCTATGTGAGAGGAGGATCCTGACTATGCTTATACGAAAATTGGATTTTCTCTTCCTATTGCAAGATTATGTGTTCGTCTTTAATACTTTGGAGAGTTAACCTCGCAACATATTCCAAAGCTCTATCCCTAGTCTAATTTTGGTGCAAAATCCCTTAAAAGAAACGTTGCTAGATCACTTTTAATTAGTGTTTGATTTTATGGTTGTTCATTACTCAAGGGTGAATAGTAGTGAAACTAGTGATTCTTTTTGAGACTTGACTCCAAAAATAAAGAAAAACGAATGAGATGCAATTGTTCTTTTTTGACGAAATTCTATTTATGGGAAGGAGAGGAGTTTATTTTTTTTTTTATCACTAAAAAATGATCAAAAGAATGCAACACTTAATGCAAATTGTTTCCCAACACGAATCCACACATTTTCCAAACTACCAAAAAAAATCTTTCAACTTTCCAAAGCCAATGCATACAAAGTTCTTCAAATTTTCTTTATTTGATTTTTTGGATGAAAAAAATGATGTTCTTCCAACGCTTATTTCTTTCAATAACAATGAAATATTTTGCCACTAAAATGACATAGAACGGAAAGCAAAAGATTGTCCAAAAAAAGATACTCACAAAAGAAATCAAATAAAATCAAACTTATTCAAACAAATATCAAGAAATCAAGAAAACCAGACTTAATAATCTTTGAAAATTGAGGAGAAATAAACTATATCAAATCTAGGTTGTGGTAAGAAATCAAGTTTCAATTCCTTCAATCAAATCAAGACTGATAAGAAACTCGATGAACAACAAACCCTTGTTGAATCTTCCAATTAGTCAGATAATTGATGATCTTGCAAAACAAGGACTAAACCAATGAAAGGTAAAAGAAATCAATATCACAATATAGAAAGAGTTTGAAATATCAATAAATATGAATAACAATTCCTTGAACCAAACAAAATCCAGAAAAACAATTTGAGGACTCATGTGTTAAAACCCCTGATCAACAGGCTTAGCAGAACTTGGAAAAACCTTGAGATTTTCACAAAAAGGAGAGGGTGGTGCTCTGGTATTCAAAGAGAGAGAGTGTCGTGTTGCTCCTTATAGGGCTCTAGGGGAGAACCAGTCTAACAATGGAGCCTTGATGCTCACCATAGAGGAGGGTCATTTCTAGAAAAGTTTAAAAAAATTGATGAAAAGGATAAAAATGCAGGAAAACTCAAAAAATGGTTTTAACAAGCTTCCAAAAAGGAAGATGGAAGAGAAATTAATTTATATTTCAACATCAAACAATATCTAATGATAGGAAAAGGCTTCTAGAAGAACCAAGGAAAGACTATTCAAAGTTGTTCCCCAGTGGAGTCGTCACTTTTCTGTTACGAAATATTCCCCCTTTAGATAGGTAAAATTTCCCTTGGATTTATAGACCCCTATACCAAGATAGAAAGAGTATAAGTGGACACTAACACCCCTTTAAACACATATGGAACAATCAAATCGAGAAGGAGAGAAAATAGAAGGTGTTCATTGTTTTGATGTTTGTCCTCACTGCTTCCAATCATGGAGCTTGATCCTCAAACTCCCTGGAGCAAACTGAGATCTGCAATAGACAAGAAAGAGAAACAATTATCTCCTACTCTACTTGATTGTATAAGACAAGTATATATATGAAGATTATAGAAAAAATAGACAAGCACATGTATCAGGACATAGACTTGAAGGAAATAGGCCAAGTATATATTGAATGAGAACCAATAAGAAGATACTTATAGACCATGATTGATGTTGCAACATCCTATCCAAGATCTTCCCATCCAACCCTTCTACGAATGAAGCAAGATCAAAATGATGATGCTTTACTGATTTATTCCCCATTTTAACCATGGAAATTCCTCCAATTTATAGGCTTTGAGAGGCTCAACCACCTTAAGTATTTTTGGAATAGGTTGAGGATATGGATCCATAGGTTATGATTCTTTCCTTAGATAGAGCCATGGAGTAGGATTTGATCCAAACAAACCCTATCCTTTCATATTTGTCCCTTATAAGAAGGTGGGATTCACCAATATTTCCTCCAACCAACAATGGCACCCCCTTAGCATCATGTAGGGAGCACCAACTCTCCCTAAGCATAGGCAGAGGAGTGTCAGTCTTCTTAAATGACCAATAATGGTCAAAATCCCAGGTGAAAAAGTGTGTTTGACTGCCAAATGATGGGGATTTTCCTTCCAACATGATTTAGGGGTTGTGACAAGTGTTTTCATGGTGTCAATTGAGTTGTGACACTTACAAAAAAATTATGAGACATGTTACGACACTTGCGACAATTTTCGTGTGACACTTATGACAATCTTGACACTTAGGATGTGACGTTTGTGCCACATGTGAAACTTGTGGCACTTAGGATGTGATGATTGTGCCACATGTGAAATTTGTGACACTTATAATTTGACATTTGTGCCACATGCGACACATTATGGAAGTGTGGAAATTTGACGTGTAACACCTTCTCCCTTCTAGTCTAGAGTTAAACGTGTTGCCACTTTTACTTCTCTCAAAGTCGTTTCAACTTTCAATCGTCAGTTAGTTGGTATTCTATTATATTTGACTCATACCCATCCTAATATTTCCTTTTATGTTGGCATTGTTTCCCGATATATGCAAACACCCCATGAAACCTATTGGAAAGAAGCTAAAAGAGTACTTCGACATGTTCAGGGTACAGTTCAGTTCTTGATTGATATGGATTTTATGATAAGAATGAAAATGAATACAAATTATTATTATTATTAACACAAAGACACAATAATAACAGAGATACAGTAAAACTGGATTCTATTCAATAAGAAAATGTGTTAAAACTGTAAAATGCAGCGGAAAACAAGCTTGCTAGAATGTTGGCAACTTATCTCTAAGAGATGTGACGGTTGGGCTCATTCCCAATAATATCATTAAAATGAGGCTCTCCAAGACATTTTGCCATAAAAAGGAATTCCAAAACCCTATACATCCAAAAACCTAACCCTAGGAGATGAAGCGCCAAAAGTCATGCGGGCCCCATTGGGGTAAGCTAGTACATCAATTTACCAGGGTCGTAACTTTTGCATACAATATCCATTTTAGGTGCATAATAGCCCATTGGAAAGGTCTATCCAAGGACTACACATGTTTCCATAAGATTCTAACTCCATCTACAATCTAACTATGGCAAGCCCTAAAAATGTTGTTTAGGGCCTCAAAATGGTCCTGAAAGTCAGGGACTCGAAAACTAGGAAAACAATTTCAAAATGAGCCAGATGGAATAGGTGGGAGGCCACCAAAATCCATATAGATAAATCCTCCCCAATTAGGAATAAATTTTCTCCATTGTGTTGAGTTCCCCCATCAGATGAGGAAATTTCTACTGAATTTGGACCCAGGTGAGCCACTTGCCTTCATGCAGGAGCTTCCCTGCTTTGACAACTCGATAAAGTTGGATCGTTTACTAGTGAGTGACCTTGACCTATATGTCCAAAAAATGATCACTGGATGCATGTTGCATGTATTCATGGTTGATATATGTTGGTTTCAATTTTTATGTTATCTCTAAGGTGTCCAACAATGGTGGGAAGTATGGTCGAAGGAGATCTGGGTTGAATACTGGGTGTAGGTCAAGGGAAGGAGGAATGTTGAGATCAAAATAATTATCACCCACAACCTTAGTGATGGTGTAAGGTATATAATGGAGTGGGTGAAGATTCTGATGGGGACCTATAAGTTGCTCTTTCTACAAGTGTAACAACACTTTTTCTCCCACCTGAAACTTATGTGGCACCCAGTGCTAATCATGGCGCTGCTTGTACTTGGCATTCGACTTCTATAAAATATCATGAACCTGTTGGCGGATGTGCTAGATCCGCTCAATGAACTGGGAGGATTTGTCAACTTCAGTTGGAATAGGTGATGAATCGATCGAGGTGATCGCAAGAGGTAATGCAACATCGATGGGACCCAATGGTTAGAATCCCAACTCGACCTGAAAGGGGTTGTGACAGGTTGAGCTATGTAGGGATCTGTTGTTGATATGTTGAACATAGGGAAGACTCTCATGTGCAAGGGTTCTTGGAATTGTACATGCGCAGGATATGCACTATCATCCATTTAATGACCTGAGTTTGGCTATCTTTCTAGGGGTGGAAGGCAGTGGACTTGGTGATATTGGTGTCCAGTAGTGACCAGAGGCTTGACCAGAATGTGTTGAGGAAAAAAATGTCTCGATAAAAGACATTGGTTTTTGGGATTCCAAAATGTACCCAGACTTGTTCAAAGAAGATATTGGCAGTGGCCTCTGTTGTGATTCTCTTCTTGTAGGCGGCCATAATTTCCATCTTGGAAAAGCAATCAACAACCAAAAAGACACAGTCATTTCCCTTCTTGGTGGATGGAAGTCCCGACATGTATTCCATTGAGATGAATTCCCATGGCCTGTCAGGAATAGGTAGGGGGGTGTACATGCCCTGTTTCTTAATGGTCGGTTTGGAAATAGCATAGGTAGTGCACGACCTGATATACTTGATGAAATCATGTCGAAGTTTCGGCCAGTATAAATGTTTCTACAACAATGCCATTGTCTTTTCGACGTTGAAGTGTCCTACCAACCGACTGTAGTGGGATTCCCAAATCATATCCACTTTCTCGATTGATGGAACAAAGAGATGGCCCCATAGACACAATATCCCATCCAGAAGATGGAAATTAGCGACAGTTGAGTTTGTACCCAACATTTGGTATGTGGTGGCAAAGTCAGGGTCTGTCTCATAGAGGTTGGTCCATCCGAAGGTCTCGTGGTCACAAGAATCTAGCACCGTGGTGAGTGTTGCGACTGGAGGTTGGTTGAGGAAATTAGTGACTCAGTTGGTACTTCATGTTTTATACTTGATGTTGAGTTGGAACTGCTACAAGTATGTGGACCACTTCTGATGGCGGTCATTATACAATTTTCCTTGTGTTTGCATCAACTGCAGTGGTTTATGATCTGTGTGGATGACTGTCTCCTTCCCTAGAATGTAACATCTCCATTGGCAACAGGCCTGCACAATGGAGTACATTTTTCTATCATAATTAGGGTACTTACAGAAAACATCTGATAGTGTCTCACTATGATAGGCCACGGGCTAGCTGTGCTGATTGAGAATTGCTCCCAGAGCATTGTCCGAAGCATTTGTCTTGATCTCAAAGGGTTGTTGTAGGTATGGTAATGAAAGTAATGGGGATGAGCACAAGCGCTTCTTTAAATCATCGAATGCTTTTTGTTGGGACAGGACCCACACAAATTTTTCCTTACCACCACCTCTAGATACTTGGTTGAGGGCCCATGCAATATGGGAGAATCCCAACACGAACCTGTGATAGAAATCGGCAAGGCCTAAGAAGCTCTAAAGCTCAGTGAGTGTGGTTGGGGCTGGCTAGTCACAGATGACCTAGATATTGGTTGGATTCACATGAACACCATGTTTATCCATGATGTATCATAGGTACTAGGCCTTGTCCATGCCGAAGGAGCATTTTTCAAAGTTGGCATATATCTTGTGTTATTGCAGGGTGTACAAAACCTGTTGAATATGTTGCAAGCGTTCCTCCCAAGTCTTGTTGTAGATGAGGATATCATCCAGATACACCACTACAAAGGTATTGGTGAAAGGTCATAGGATATCATTCATCATCCTCATGAAATTTGTTGGAGCATTTTTCAAACCAAAAGGCATGACCATCCATTCAAAAATACCTTCTTTTGAGTTGAATGTGATCTTCCATACATATGTCTATTTTATGGGGACCTAGTGGTAGCCATATTTCAGATCAATCTTACTAAAGTATTTGGCCCCCTTGAGTTGATCAAGGAGATCATTGATTCTGGGAATCGGGCATCGGTTCCTGACTGTGATTTTATATAGGGCCTGACAATCAATGTAGAGTCACTAGGTCCTGTCTTTCTTTTGCACCAGCACGATTGGGTTCCCACAAGACGATGAGTTGGGATAGATGTGCCCCTTGTGGAGAATTTCTTTGATCTATCACTTGATCTCCTCATTCTCTAACAAAGAGCGGTGGTAGACTGTCCCATTGGGAAGAGGTGCATCGGGGGTTCGATCGATGGGATGCTTGACCTGACAGTGTAGAGTTACCCTGGTAGGTGAGGAGAAGATATCTTTTTATTCTTCCATGACCTTGTCCACTTGCTTCTGTCGTGTGGAGAGGTCGTCTACGGAGGCCCTAGATGTGGAAGAAATATTTCACTCACTCTGAGAGTGAATCACGAAGAAGAGAAACTTCCCATCCTTAGAGATGACCTTCTTACATTGCTTGGCAGAGATCAAGGAAATATCACTAGGTGGGACTACCTTGGGTATCCTGTATAATTTCCTGTTCAAAGTAATAATAACACTGTAAGGCCTAGACTCATATACAAAATGATGTTTCCATAAATAAGGTTGGCCCAAAAGAACATTAAAAACTTTGAGAGGATCAACATCACACAATACTTCGTCTTTGAAGGGCTTATAAGTTTTAAACCTGTGAAGTAAAGCAATGCATATAGATTCTTAAGCAAAATAGAAATTAATCAATGTCTCATACACATAGTACACAAAGATTTATACTGGAAACCCTTAACCGGGAGAAAACCATTCAACGCTTCATTGTATTAATTTCACCATTCACCATACAATATATATAGAATGTTTTTATGTATTCTGTAGATACCAAAACCCCAATCCCTTAATCTAGGATTAATTTAGAAAACCACTAAAAATAGAAAAATCTGCTAAAATAGCAAAAATGCCCAAAAACCAATTTTGGGACGTTGCGCGTAACAAAGGGGGGCCATACCTAGCCCCCCATGGGACCCCCCTAGGAAGCATACGATGCACATGAAAAAAAGAGAAATACTAGAGGGATCGTCAGACGCAGTTGTCGAATCTGACAAACACACACACACACATGCAAAGAATATAACACATACCCAACATTCTCCCACTTGTTATTTTCTTTGCATCCAGAGGTCCACATGATTATATAGTCAACAATCTAGGGCAGCAATGCCCATTGTTACTCTACACCAGGAGAAATTTTTTGTGCTCACAGAATTTGTCAATGAATCTACAACATTCTTCAAAGTGTCAACCTTTTCCAGCAACACCTTCTTTTATTCAACCATGTCTCTCACAAAGTGATATTGAACATCAATATGATTTGTCTTTGAATGATAAGTTGGGTTCTTTGCCAGGAATATTGCACTTTGACTGTCACAATCTAATCTTACTTCTTTTTGTACTAACCCAATACCTGAACACAATCTTTCTAACCATATTGCTTCCTTGCTTGCATGAGTGTTTGCCATGTATTCAACTTCTGTAGTTGAAAGTGCCACTATAGCCTGTCTTTTTCTCATCCAACCGATTGCTCCTCCAAATAGGTTAAACACATACCCACTTGTAGATCTTTTGCGATCCAGATATCTAGCCTAGTTTGATCAACAAAACCATGTATGTCCACCTCCAATCTTGGTCTTCCTTGGTAGCACAATCCATAATTGGTAGTGCCATGAAGATACTTGAAGACCCTCTTTACTGTTGTCCAATGTTCCTTCCCTGGTTTTGACATATACTTGCTAAAAACTCCCACTGCATGTGCAATTTCCGGTCTAGTATAAGCCATTGCATACATCAAACTTCCAACTGCACTAGCATACAGAACATTGGACATGTCCTCTTCTTATTCCTGTGTCTTAGGACACTGATCTGCAGATAACTTTACACCTATAGGAATAGGAACCTTGACCGGTTTACTTCCATGCATATTAAACCTCTGGAATATCGTCTCAACATATTTTCTTTGATTCAACCATAGTTTCCTATTTTCACGATCTCTTTTAATCTCCATTCCCATAATGAAGTTAGCAACACTGAGATCCTTCATGTCAAATTTGGAGTATAGCTATGATTTCACCTCCTTGATAACATTCATGCTATTTCCTACCAGCAACATGTCATCAACATACAACACTACATAAATGAAGTGATTACCAACCTACTTGGAATATACACAGTGACCATCCCTGCTTCTCACAAATCCCAATCCAAGGATTTATGTGTCAAAATTTTGGTACCACATCCTAGGTGATTTCTTTAGACCATATAGTGACTTCTTTAGCTTACAGACCAACTTTTTATTTCCCTTCACTACAAATCCTTTTGGTTGCTTCATGTAGATTTATTCTTCAAGATCCCCATGTATGAATGGTGTCTTCACATCCATCTGTTCCACTTCAATATCAAAAGAAACAACAATAAAAAAAAATCTAATAGAAGTTAACTTAGTAACAGAAGAAAAAATCTCACCAAAGTCAATTCCCTCCACCTGGGAATAACCTTTTGCTACTAACCGAGATTTGTATTTCTCCACTTTTATGTCTGCATTAAACTTCTTCTTAAACAACCATTTGCTACCAACATATTTTCTTCCAGTTGGCAACTCAACTATATCCCATGCCTCATTCTTATCCAAGGCATCCATTTCTTCAACCATGGCCTTCTTCCAGAGTTTAATATCCTCTGAATTCACTACTTCCCTGACAGTTATGGGATCATCATCAGTAATAGATAAAGAAAAAATGGAACAGAAATCAGGTGGAATATACATTTTTGGTTTCCTTATTTCTCTCATTGATCTCCTCAATACTAGGGCATGAGGTTCTTATTCTTATTTTGCTTCATCTTCTTCAGATGATTCAGATTTTGCATCATCCAACTCAAGCTCTATTTTCTTAGGTTCATCTTGCATTGGTAGGAATTCCTGTTTGGACACATCTTTTACCTCTCTAAAAACAACATCCTGAATGTAAACAATCTTCTTAGTTTATGGGTTCCAAAGATTATAACCTTTCACACCATCTTTATAACCCATAAAGATACACTTTTCAACTTTATTATCTAATTTACATCTATTTTCCTTTGGAACATGTAAATAAGCATCACAACCAAACACTCTGAGATGTTCAAGAGAGGGTGTCTTACCAGTCCATACCTCGTGTGGAGTTTTATCATCCAATGTTGATGAGGGTGATCGATTGACCAGGTAACATGTTGTACCCACTGTCTTTGCCAATAATTATTGTCCTAACTCGGCACCATTGAGCATGCTCCTTGATTTTTCCATGAGTTTCATGTTCATCCTTTATACAACTCCATTCTAATGAGGTGTGTATGGAGTAGTCTTCTGCCTTTCTATACCATACTTCTTACAGAATTCTTCGAATTCATTTTCACAGAATTCCCCAACATTATCTATTCTCAATACCTTTATTTTCCTCTCTGTCTGATTTTCTACCAGAGCCTTAAACTCTTTAAATTTATCAAATGCCTCATATTTCTTTCTAAGAAAATAAATCCATGTGTTCCTTGAAAAATTATATATGAATGAAACATAATACATAGATTTACCTAGTGATGGAACAACAACAGGTCCAAACGTATCATTGTGTATCAACTCTAAGATCCCCTTTGCTCTTGCAGCACTAGATGGGAATCTTGATTTTGTTTACCATATATGCAATGTTCACAGAAATCAAAATCCAGAGTGCAATTAGACATACCTTCAACTATACCTTTATCGTGTAGTGTTCGAAGGCCCTTTTCTCCAATATGTCCTAGTCTTTGATTCCACAACATGGTCTTCTTTCCAGGGACAATATTGGTCTTGTCTTCTTTATTTCTTTGCTCAGGGAAAACAAAACTCTTACACCCATTATTATAAGTCCTTCCCAACAACTTGTATAGAGTTCCACACCGAACTCTCCTCATCAACACCATTTCTCCTCATACAATCTTGCAAGTGCCCTTTCCCAATACAGTATCCACTCCTACATCATCCAACTTGATTACATATATTAGGTTCCTGGCTATTTTTGGAATGTGAAGAATCCCAGGGAGAGTTCTAATCCTTCCATATTTTAGCAACAACTTAACCCTTCCACGTCCCATGATTTTGGTTGTCGAGTCATCTCCTAGGAAAACATCACCACCATCGTATTTTTCATATTCAGAGAACCACTCCCTCTGAGGAGTCATATGGTATGACGCACCTGATTCGATCAACCATACATCATGTTTTTCATGTGTACCTGTAGATGTCAGGTAAACATCACCTCTTTCTTCAATGGAGGTTTTCACCTCTATGGAAGAGGTACTATCAGATCACTTTGGTTTATCAACCTTCTTAGACTTGCAATCTTTCTTATAATTCCCTATTTTACCACACTTCCAGCATTTACTCAAAGGTTTTCCTGGAGACTTAGATATACCGATAGATTTAGATTCCCCCCCAACCCCCCGAAGACTTACCAGGATTCTTGTCTTGGGTACGCCCTCTTACAAATAAAGCATCTTTGCTATGACCATCCATGCTTTTCCACCTCATCTCTTCTGATAACAAGGATTAAACTACATCCTCATACTTCAATGTAGATTGAGTGGTACAACCAATTTCTACAACCAGATTATCCCAAGAGTCTGGAAAAGAACATAACAAAGTAATACACTTATCTTCCTTTGCAATAGTAATATTAATAGAGACAAGTTGACTTACCAGAGTATTAAAGGAATTCAAATGTTCTGTCACAGAATCTCCATCTTCCATCCTAAGATGATACAACTTCTTTCGAAGAAACAACTTGTTTACCAGGGATTTTGATTGATACAAATTCCCTAATTTATCCCATAGTTCCTTGGTTGTAGATTCTCCTGAGACATTGAACAACACTGAATCTACCAGGCAGAGTTGAATAGTACTCCTTGCTCTTCTTTCCAACTTCTCCCAATCTTGCTTTGACATACTAGTAGGTGGTGTACTAGTAGGTTGTGTACTAGTTGTCTATGTGCCAGCAAGTTGCGTACCAGTACGTTGTGTACCAGGATCCACAATGATCCATTGTTCTGTGTCTACAAGAAGGTCCTCCATCTTGAACTTCCATAGATCAAATTTTTTACCATTGAAATTATCTATCTCGATTCTAGAAAATCTCTCAATTCCTCTTTCTACACTCAAATAACCACTGCAAAATATCTCACTAAAATTGGGTTTATCACAGACCCAAGATAAAATTGATCTATCAAGACCGATCCAAACCCTCAGCAACAAAGGCATCCCTCTGAATCCAAAAAATGAGCTCTGATACCACATGCAATTTTTAAACCCGTGAAGTAAATAAATTCATATAAATTATTAAGAAAAATAGAAATTAATCAATGGCTCATACACATAGTACACAGAGATTTATACCAGAAACCCTTAACTGGGAGAAAACCATTCAACGCTTCATTGTATTAATTTCACCATTCACCATACATTATATATACAATGTTTTTAGGTATTTCGTAGATACCAAAACCCTAATCCCTTAATCTGAGATTAGTTTAGAAAACTGTTAAAAATAGAAAAATCCGCTAAAATAGAAAAAACACCCAAAAACAAATTGGGATGTTGCACATAACCAGGGGGGGCATACCTGGACCCCCATGGGACCCCCTAGGAAGCGCCCAACACACACGACACAAAGAGCACTACTAGAGGGATAGTCAAATGCAGTTGTCAAATCTGACGCCCCCCCCACACACACATGCAAAGAATATAACACATACCCAACATGGCTTGATGTCATACGACATGCGACATTGTTGGATGACGTAGACATCACTAACTTGGTAGAGCCATGCATTATTGTAGGGTTGCGGATTCAGAATTTTCAAAAGGGCTAGCCGCTTGACGACCTCTTCTAAGATGAGGTTCTTATGGCTACCCTCTCAATGATAAAGTGTATCAGTGTGCCTTTTACCCACATCTGTGAATGAAAGAGGTGCTCTCCTTCTTCTGGCTCATCTAGTTCACCATGTTGGACCTTGGTGGTAGAAACACTGGCATTGGGTTCCATGTCAATGATCTGTATCCCCCTTTCTAGCTCTGATTCAGAGTCATAACTCGCATATGATTTATAGGCTTTCACCTTAGCCACCATCGATTTCCTGGAGCGACAATCAACAATGTTATGCTAGGGGATCTTATGGAAGTCGCAGAACTTCCTGGTATCTTTCTTTGTCTTTCTGGTGTCCTTATTTGCTTTCGGTCTAGAGTATTTGTCCTAAGGATTTTTGTGTTTGTTCTTTCCTTTGTTCTAAAGGTTGGGGCTTCCTTTTACTTTCTTCTGATGTGAGGGGTTCCCAGGATCAAATTTTTGCGTCTTTTGTTTAATCTTTTGCTCAATTTTGATGGCATATCGATAGGTCGTGCCCACGAATGAGATGTCAAAAACATCCATTTCAGGCTAGATGTATCTATGCAGACCATTGTGATACTTGAGCACCAGATGTCACCCAGAATATTTGATACCCAACTTGGTGCGCAAGGTATGGAATATATTTGCGAACTCTGGAACTGCTTGGTCTCTTTCCTGCCGCATTATGGTCCATTTTGTATACATGTCGTCATAACTTCCGATAGGGTAGTATTTTTCCTTGATAGCATCCCTGAAGGACTCCTAGGTGACCACGACTGTAAATATTGAGGGTTCCTCTCTTTCCTTTTGCTCACAGAAAGTCTCCCACCAATCTTTGACATGGGGGATGGCTTTGAGGAGCGCAAACATAATCTTTTCTTTGTTCAAAAAATTATGGATAGAAAAATACCCTTCTAGAAAATTTAACCATTTGTCTACAACATATGCGTCTATATCACCTTCAAAAATGGGAATATAAAAGTTTATTTGTACCTTGAAGGGGGTGGTGCCTCCATTCGAGGAAGATGTGTCACCTGTTGGTAGCCACCGAAGGATTTGCACAAAACTATCCATGATTTCATTCCTTTTTTGCATGAGGGATTCCTCAAGCAACATTATGAAAGGATCTCATATCTCAGTGTCTTTATTTTCTCCCGCCATGAGAGTTCACTTGGGCGTGCAAGATATTTTATCCTCAATAGAAACAATCTCGAGACCCAATTATTTGCACCCTAACCTCGTCAGGGACATGCATTAAGAACGACAACGAGAAGATCGCTCTGATACCACTGATCCAGATTTTATGGGAAGAATGAAAATGAATACAAATTATTATTATTATTAACACAGAGACACAAGAATAACAAAGATATAGTAAAATTTGTTTCTATTCAATAGAATTTGTATTGAAACTATAAAATGCAGTGGAAAACAAGTTTTTTATAATGGTGGCAGCTTATCTCTGAGAAGAGATGTTATGGTTGCGCTCATTCCCAAGAAGATGGTTACAATGAGGATCTCCAAGCCATTTTACCATAAAAAGGAATTCCAAAAACCTACCCCTATGAGATGAAGCGCCAAAAGTCATGTGGGCCTCGTTGGGGTAAGCTAGTACATCAATTTCTCGGGGTCGTAACTTTTGCATATGACCTTCATTTTAGGCGCACGATAGCTCGTTGGAAAGGTCTATCCGAGGACTACATATTTTGTCTTCAGACTATGACTATGTTTACTTTATAACTATGGTGAGCCCTAAAAACGTTGTTTACAACCTCAAAATGGTCCCAAAAGTCAGGGACCTGAACACTAGGAAAAAACTACCAAACTAGAAAACTGCCAAAATGAGCTAGTTGGAATAGGTGGGAGGCCAATGAAATCCAACTGGATAATTGATACATTATATTTTAGGGGGGAATCATTTATTGAGTGGTTTCACTGATTCATATTGGGTCGGTGACCCTGATGATCGAAATTCTACTGTAGGTTGTGTTTTCAGCCTTGGTTAAGGACCTGACACTTAGGTCTGTAAGAAACAATAGGCCATTTCTCTTTCTTCAATAGAAGCAGAGTACCGAGCAGTGGTTAATGCAATCCAGTAATCCTTGTGGCTTTGACAGATACTTTCATAGTTTGGATTCCAACAATAACACCTGACAACCCTCTGGTGCAAAAATCAGAGTGTCGTCAAGCTTACCAAAGATCCAATTCAACATCAATGCAACAAACACATCAAGCTACACATGGAATTCATCAGAAATCTCATTCATGATCGATTTATTGAAGTTATTTTCTTCCCTACAAAATATCAAGTTGTATACATTTTCACAAATTCTCTTGCAGAAGCGATTCTTTCCAAACTTCAATCTATGTTAGGAGTTTAAGAAGTTATCATTAAGGGGGGATAGGCTCTAACACCTCCTTCCTTATCCTATTGTGTTTCATTTTTAAATCCTTCAATTCTATCTCAAGTTGTTCTTAAGGGGGGATGTTAGGATATTTATACACTTAGGAGTTAGTTAAGATAAACTTGGTCTAATGTGTCGTTCGGTAAAGGTGTATTTCTTAGTGTGTTTCTTTAGTATCCATTTCTATTGAGGTAATCTAACGATCATGATATATTCCTGACATAAAGTGATCTGACGGTTCATATTATCCTTGATATTAATGGATACATTGATCTGTGGCTTAACACCTGATTGATCCATGATCTCTATTTAAAGATCATGGAGGGTCATTTATCGATGATCGATTATGATAAACTCTCTTGCAAATCTCTTTGTAATCTTTTTCTTTTGTATTAATAAATCTCTCCAAGTGCCCATGTTGGTTGGGGCCATGGATGTTTCCTCATAGGATTTTTACCACGTGGAAACATCGGTGTGTTGATCCTTGATATGATTTTGTGAGTGGTTATTGAAGGTGTTCATCCTTTTTTAGAATACCTTCATTGTTGAATTATCCAAGAGGATCCGAGAATTCTCACATAGGTCTAGGAGGATTCAGAACATCCACAGAGGTCCAGAATGGTTCAGAAATTCTCAAAATTAAAATATCCCAAATTCTCTTGAAAAATCCATCAATGTGTATAGCTCAGTGATATCTTTCCAACGACGCAAAAATCACCTCAAACGGAGTTCGTATGCAAAAGTTATGAGCAGTCAAAGTTCAAGTCAACTTGGTCAAAAAGGGGAAAAGTGACACGTGTCACCACTGAAAGGTGACACGTGGAACATGATTATACAGGAAAAGAAGGTGATGTGGCATGATCAATTGGAAAGTGACTGGGAAGATCGTACAAACCAAGTGTTCCAATCATAGGTTGACAAGTGGCAGAGATAAGCCAATGAGAGGTTGCCACGTGAAAGCCTCCCATTGGCCTTTATGGTCATGATTATGTAAAATTATGGAGTCGACAGGGGTCGAAGCCGTGACCTCCATACACCTTACCAAAGCCTCCACTACCATCACACCACACTAATGTAACTTAACCATACATGTTGGTGATTATATTTAATCTTGTTTAAAGGATTAATTGGTGGAAAAAAGCATTGAGGGCCTAAGCCTTCGACCCATAGCTTGTGGAAATGTCATTTATACCATATGAATGCACCATCCATGTAATCTATGTGGGGCTTGTTAAAAATTTATGTTATATATACATTTCTCTGAGAACTATGCCATAACCATCACATATATCTTATAAATAAATATTATGTATAGTATGGTCAATGGGGTTCACCCCGCGACCTACTATACAATAACCAAACAACTTAACCAATTGCGCTAAGGATGCAGGTTGGTTATGAAAACTACCTAACTATTATTTAATGCTAATCATGGATTTCAGAGAGTGGTTAAGGGGTTTGTGACCTATTTAATGGTGCTTGGATCGAGAATTGTACACACTCATCATAATTGCAGATATTATGTCTTGAAGTGCATTCTCGAGGGTAGAAGGACTTTGAGGCTACACTATAAAGTATGTCAAGAGGTCCCTTGATGGAATTTTAAGAACTTTATACTCATTTTTCATGATTTTTCGCAAGGAATCCAATGATCCACTATGTTTTTGCATTTGAGAAATGTGTAAAAAGTTCATTATAAAACACAAACATTTGAGCATTAATAAAGAGGTCTCTATTGGAAGTAGACCCGAAGATGTAGCCCAAATTGGGTGAAATATGTCATCAAACTTGTGTGTGATTTCATTGTTTTTGTTCATTTTGTGCTCAGTTAGTTGTAAGTCTTTTATCATTAAAGTGAATTTGGTTAGATAAGTATTTCACATGTAAATTACAAACAGTCAAGTAATCATTATTATTTCGAAGATCAAGTATATGTTTATATGTATTTAAAATAATCAACATCTAATGATTTTTCGGATCATCGAACATGGCTTGCCTTCGAGACAGTGCTAAGATCTTGTGGACACTTGGTGAGCAAAATCCCTCCTTTCAATTTGCTAAATATCTCCTAAAACATGAGCCGTGGTGGTCAAAATGGCCAAAACTCACACCCACGGGCCCTTTTATTGGGCCCAATAGGAACTTGTGCACTTTATTCTTAGGAACACACATGTGTTCTTGGGAATGCGCACATGTTATTGGGAATGTGCATGCATTATTTTGAATGCACACACATTCATTGGAACATTATTATGTGGCATGATGAGCGTAAGTTTGAAGTTGGTCGAGCTCTACGCATCAGGAATGCATGCATGTTCTTAGAAACATGAATGTGTTCCTGCCTGAGTCCTCACCCTATTTCCACTTTATCATCCAACAACTTTGTGCACTCACCCATAAGTTCTAAACATGGAAATATCCTTTGTTTTTCTTCAATATGTGTGTTGCATTGCATTGAGATCATTTCTGGCTTGGGTCACTATTATGAATTTCTTAGCCATTGTTTTAAAGTCATTTGTTAAAACATGTTTTTCCAAACTCTATGCATCATGATTTGGTGGCCTTCCCTTTCCCTTTATAGAATCCATTCCCCTATTTTTCTCAATCCAAAGTCAAAAATTCAATTTTTTGTGCATATACGCGAGCTATAGTTAGACAACTTGTGTATATGTAGGTTGCTCCATTACAACTCACGTACATTAGGTTTTGTGCTCAAAATTAAAAAATATTTTGGATTTCCATGCCAATTCACAGGATCCATACCCTTTTTCCTTTCATATGTTGGAAACTCTCTTATTTGAACCTTCAATTGCCTTTGAAGGCTATAAATTGAGTTGTATACAAGCCTTGATTAATGAGAGAAAATGTGGAGAGAAAATATACTCTAGAGAAATTTCACCTCATATTGATTCTACATCCCTTTGTCCTTTAAGTATGAACTTCTCTTGTGTTCAGCCCCCAATCTCTTCCTATTTTGTGAAGGAGGAACCCAATTAATCCTACAACTTATGAGATTTCCTTGTGGAGGATTGAAGTGGTGAAGGCCTAGGTGGAGGAACTTAGTTTCTCGGTTCTGTCAAGTGCCACTACAGGAGGTTGTCACTTATGTACGTGTGTTGATTATATTAATATAAATACTATTTTCTCATCCAATTATATGCTACAAATGTTTGTGTTATTTTCCATGGGTGAATTTGTTAAACATGTTAACGGACTATGCTAGTTTATATGCTAACACTTTATATAGTTTCATATGCTTGTGTATCTTGAATGTTGAAGACAAGGTGCAGGTATCAAGCAGTGAAACGTGAATTCGACACTATTCTTCTACAGATGTCTAGAAGACGTAGTCTCTTAGGCTTTATTTTGTTGGCATTTCCATTTATATAGCATACTTGAGAATAAATTTGATTTGTGGGTGTCATTTCTTCTGTTGTGGTCTTACCCAAAGCCATAGAGAGTTTTTCCTCATAATAGAATTGGCGACTCTGCTGGGAAATTTCTCCCTTTTGGGGATAGTTGGTGATTTTTCCTTTGATTTCTCTTGTGTTTTCTTGAGTTTCTATGTCACATCTTGCTTAAAATATTCTACATTGCTTCACATTTGAGTTTCTTGGCATGTTCCTTGCCCAAGAAGTATTTTTCTTGATATATGTGAGTTTTCCCTTAACACTCGCATACATACATGTTATGTCTGTAATTAGGGTGTGCACATATGCTTTTGTTCTCTGAATAGTCGCATACACCTTTTTCTATGCATTTTTGGTTCAACATGGTGTTTTTTGGGTGAGTTTTTAGTTTTGTTGAGTCTTCTTGGGTTTTTGTTCTATCTGTGACTGTTTGCAGAGTGATAAGAAGTTGTATTATTGTTGAATTTTTTGGCAAACTAATTCCTTTTCTTTTTTCTCATCTTTAGTCCTTTCATCTTAGTTTGAGTAGTAGCTTCTTGGTTTCCTTCTTGGCTTGTGTTCCTGTGATGGCAGTAGGGTCTATCCGAGGAGTTATTTATTTAGTCTTTGCATTTTCATTTCCTTATATTGAAACTACAAAAAAATTGTTTTTAAATTTCACTTGGAGCATTTTCACTTTTGTTTAGATTTCATTAGTATTGACATATTAGGAAATATTGTATTATCATTAAAATTGAAGAGATTGCATCGTATGCACAACATTTAGAAACATGCCATTTATATTGAAAAACAAGACTAATACTTAGCAATGTTTTTACATGTGCTTCTTTCATATGTTGAGTCATCACACCATTAGTTTCACGACCACACCAATGGAGTAAGAATAATCCACTAAAATTAACGCTCAATAATTAAAATTGATTAGAAATGACTTTATTTTTCAGGGTACACAAACAAGTTTAGGACTTAGGGCCTTGGAATAGGATTTTGTGAGTAAATTTCTCCAAGGCTACAAAATTCAACATAGGTGTATGTCCAGGGAGTGGTGAAACCCATTGTATAATCAGTGTCCTCGAGAGGCTCCACTAACAATATTGTTAAACATGAGGTCACACTAAGTTGGTTGTAGAGATATCCCTTGAATACCTTCTTAGCATTAGAGATATTTATGTGGTTGTATTTGTATCTAGGGGTTTCGCTAGTGCCTTTACCTCTGTGAGAGGTGATGATTTCAAGTATTTGGGATTTGCTACCATTCATGTATGGTGGACATGACCTGCAACTACTCTCTTGAGCATTGTTTATATTGTGGTGACCTCATTTTCTTGACCTAGGTATCTACATAGGTTTCTTACAGGGGTTATTATGCAGGTACCTTGAGTCAGATAGTGATCGAACAACACACAAAATTTACGGAGGATTATCTCTCCAAAGGGATATGACCGATTGCGATGTGAATCCCATGAGTGTCCTTATAACTGATTATGTTACCTCCACTCTATTGTTTGGGAGTCTCATCCCCTCTTGGGAGAGGCATACCTTCTTTATTTAAGGAGGTCCCTTTCAACCATATTATCATGTTTGTGTGCATTGGCCCTTTATTTATTTAGGAGCATTCCATTTTTACATTAGTTGACCTTAGGATTTTGTATCGCATCATGATTTTTGAGTCATCATGGAGCGATACCAACTTCCCCACTGGTATCATCATCTTTTGAATCAATTACCATAGTTTGGTCCTATATCGAAGCCACCTCCTAAAAGGAATAGAATTAATAGACTTGTTACATACATCTCCACTGCTCAAGCTCACAACCATCTGATCATGAGCATTGATTCATATATGAGTATTGATTCTTGTATGAATGGATTAGGAATCCATTCGACTCCTACTTCCTCTATGATTAGTGGAGTCCCTATGACTCCCTCATCAACAGTTACCTGGACTCCTACAACTCTCTCAGGTAGTATTACCCTATCCATGATCTCACCTCTTTTAATGGGGACAGGTCCTTATATATTTTCAAGTAGTACAAATATTCCATCATCGATATCCACTCCCCTAGCACCTTTTAGACTGGGATTCTTGGTTATAATTCTCAGTAGATGCCTTCGGTATCTAATCTCTTTTCTTTTGGTATGCCCAATATGACTCTACAATTGTCATCCTCTATTCCAGCATCTAACATTAATACTAGTTTTGGGTTAGGGAGCACATCACCTCCTTACAATCCTTTCTCGTTCGGTGGGGGTCATATCCCTTAGTCATTTCCTTCGATAGGGGTTGGAATTATCCTTCCTGTGCACCCAATCCTAGTTATGGTTCTCAAGGATGGAATGAACAAATGGGTGGTGGCTCTACTTTGTATATTTCATCCATCTATCATTCTTACACAATGCATGTTCCCACAACTTCTTTTATTATGGAAAACCCTCCTCAAACATCTGGTGTTACATTAGGGGGGAATCAATTTTATAATATAGGAAACCCCCTGCATGGAGTTCCTTCATCATGGGGAAATGTATATACTCACATGGGGAATCTGTATCATATCATTTTTTCTTCACAAGCGTCCCCATCAGTGACGATACCTATACAAAATTTTATGAATCAAGTAGGAGGAGGATATTATCCTACCGAGAAGGGCCATGCTGTCTAACAGAACCCTCCTCGGCCCGCAGTCCTTCACAATTAGTATTTCTTGGGAGCATGGTCTCAGATGCTACAACCAAGGCTCCCTTTTCTGGCCACGCTTAATTTTCCAGATCTATCAAAATTAATGAAGGGCCCTATGTGTCATGATTCGACATGACCCCATGTTCTCACCAAGATTCCCTCAGACATTCCAAAATTCGAGGGTAAAAATGGTGAGGATCCAGAATATCACATCACTACTTTTCACCTATGGTGCTCATATAATTCTATTAGTGATGATTTTGTTCATTTGAGACTATTTCAACACACCCTCATGGGGGTTTCCTCGAAATGGTACATCGAGTTACTAGGGGGCACATACCAAACTTTCAATGAGTTGGTATTTTTTTTTCTCAACCAATTTCAACTATCGGTTCGCCACGATGTTGGTATAGAGATTTTATCGACTTTTCATCAAGACAAAGCCACCCACATCTCAAATCACATTCAAGAGTGGCATAGAAGAAAGTGATTGATTAAAGCTACCATTCCACTAGATTTTTTTTTGGAGTGGTTCCTCAAGTCCCTATTGTCGTATATTTCGAAGTATGATTCCACATCCAGAGTAATGACTGAAGAAGAGGCCATTTTTAAATCCCAGCAGTTAGATATTATATATTCTCATTCTAGGATTCTCTAAAAGATTATTCCTAATGCACCATGGTCGAATTATGATCCAAGACAAAATCCTGGGTCTTGTGTCAATGGCATTGTAGGCTCTAAAAATACCAAGTCCACAGACCAGGTGACAAATCAGATGCAAACTTTGTCTGTCAACTAGTCTGCAACAGGAACAAGATATGACTTCTTCCTCCCCCACCCAATTGTCAGATGTGCATTATGTGCAGTCGACAGACCCAAAGGGTAACCAACAACCCAAATGGAATAATAGGAAAGGTAGGAATAATAGTCGTAAGGGTGGGAATAACAACAATAATAAGAGCAAGGACAACTAGAATAACGATAAACCTGGTAACAATGTTGGTGAGGGAAAGAAAGAAACGTAGAAGGTGAACTTTAAATGTAAGTTTTGTAAACAGGATCACCTTACCCATGTTTTTCCCAAAAATAGAGGAATCCTCGGGGCTTATAGCACAAAAACATTTTGTGTTAACTAATATATTTCCACACAATAAGAATATGGCCTCAGGATCCTAAAACATAAAAAATGTGTCAAGTGGAGCTCAAAGTTTCCTAGCACATGATGGGGGCCATCAATACATCAATATGATCCGATATGAGGTTAGAATAGCCACTAGGACTCGTGATTATGGTCCTCGACAACCTAATTTTGGTACATAGTCTCCCCCTCCGGAAACACCTTTGTAGATCGATAAGCCTAACCCTATGCCTTGCATTTCGAAAGGAGTTCTCAAGCGCTCAACTCATAATACTAATGCTAGTGCCTCCCAAAATTACTCGATTTTTGAATATTTGGATCAAACACCATGTGAAATGTCAACTTTGGAGGTACTGCAAACATGCCCAACATAGAAGAATGCCTTTTTATCTACGTTGGGATATCTTGACTTAAGTGGCTCAAAAGTTATCAAGTTTGATGTCACATATGTTAAGCTGCGCTTACCTTACCATGTAGATTTTCAGATTCATGTAGAATATATGGCTATAATTGTTAAGCGTTCCATCATGGATGAAGGTGCATCGACATAGGTGATGTATCTATACTTTTGGAAATCCCTTGGATCTCCTCAGATTTCTCATTCCATGACTATGTTGACTACATTTCATGGGCGTTCATTCAGACCCCTCGGTATCCTCCCCTCTTTTTCGATCCAGTTAGGCGGTAAAAGTGTGGAGATCGAAGTTGATGTGGTTGATGAACCTGTTGACTACAATATTTTACTAGGGTGTAATTAGATTTATGTTATGTCAGATTTTGTGTCGACGGTGTTTCATGTTTTATGCTTCCTTCATGAAGGAAAGATCGTGACGATCAACCGGTTATCTTTCTCACACTTCATCTCCTCTACATCGGTAGGTCCCTTGGTCCCCATTATCAAGAATTCTCATAAGGAAAATGACAAAAATGGTGTCAGGATGTATCCTTATTTGATGGGAACCTTTAATTTCTCAGCACCAGTCTCATACATTAATGTCAATTCTAGTGAATCCTTATCGTCATTGAGGTTTATATAATTTATCACTTCATATTTCGATGACCCGTGGACTTTACCTTCTCTAAATATGTATTAAGAAAGTAAATCTCACATCAGAATGGGAATGTTGTTATCTATAGCTAAGATTTCATATCAGGCTATCCAGGAACTAACTACAGACCCAAATCCTCCCTCTTCATGGATGGAAGAGATGGATCCTATTCTAGAGCCCATATGAGTGGTAGGCTCATATAGTTCACATGATTTCCTCAAAGGTACTTTTCCTTCAGATGAAGAAATATTAGAGGCCATAACTTCTCCTGATAGGCCTTGGGAGGACCTTCACCATAGATCTTACTTTCTCCCAGATCTTGATAGGATCAAGCAAGATGAGTTTAGGTTCTCCATGAGTGATATTGTTGGTCACCCCATGGTCCCGTTAGATAAGCATGACATATATGATGAAGGGAAAATGATGAATGTCTCTCCTCCCATTGAAATAAAAATCTCTCAAACCCCTCACAAGGTTGAGAATGTTTATGTCGATGCAGACTGTTTGCCTGAAGAAATTCATACTTACACCGATCTATTCAAGGAATTTCGAGATGTATTTTCTTGTTCATATGAAGAAATTCCAGGGATCAACCCTATTATTTTCTAACATGAAATTAATACTCTTTTGAATGTTAATCCGGTTCGACAACAACTTAGAGTCGTGAATCCCAGGAAGGCCCCTGCCATTAAAGAAAAGGTGGAGAAGCTACTTGGCATTGGCTTCATCTACCTGATTCCTTTGATTGAATGGGTATCCAACCTCGTTCCCATGGATAAGAAGAAAGAAACCATATGGGTATGTATGGATTTCAGAGACATGAATAAATCATGTCCTAAAGATAATTTCCCTACGCCATTTATCGATCAAATTATTCACGAGTGTGCAGGGAGTGAAGTCTTTTATTTTATGGATGTATTTTTAGGATACAATCAGATCCAAATTAAACCCAAGGATCAACATAAGGCGACATATATATGTCCTTGGGGTACGTTTTCATACTGGAAAATTCATTTTGTCCTTAAAAACGTCGGATAAACTTTTCAATGGGCTATGACCTTTTCTTTCCATGACCTCAAACATGTAGTTGAGGCTTATGTGGATGACCTCACTGCTCACTCTCACAAGAGAGTGGATTATCCAACTCATCTTCAACTTGAGTTTAAAATATTTTTTTATTACCATATTCAATTAAACCCTCATAAATGCATCTTCTATGTTAGGTCAGGTATCTTGTTGGGATTCATAGTTTATGAGAAAGAGATCATGGTAGACCCCATAAAGGGAGAGGCAATACTTATATTGCCTCCCTCATGTAGTATTCAATAACTCTAGGGTTTGTAGGGGAAATCTAACTTCATGCATCACTTTATAGCTAACTATGCCAATATCACTAAGGGTTTCATGCATCTCTTGAAAAAGGATACTTCTTTCATGTCAGATGAGAAAGACCAAGAGTCCTTTGATGCCCTTAAAAAATCCCTAGTGTCAGCACCAATGCTTAGTCCTAGAGAGTATTGCATACATTTTTTTCTTTATATAGTTGTGTCTGAAGGGACGGTTGGAGTGGTTCTTGTTTAGGAGGAAGATGAGTTGCACGAGCATGTTATTTATTATCTTATTCAAAATCTAATTGGTCATGAACTTAAGTACTCTCACGTGGAGAAGATCACTTTAACAGTTATGTATGTGGTTCAAAGATTACGCCATTACATTTTTCTTCGCAAGACTATTGTGGTCATTGATGTCAATCCATTTCAATGTGTCCTAAAAATACATTTCATAGAGGAGGAATACAATAAATGGATTGTTATTTTATAGGAGTTTGATCTTGATTTTGTCTTTGCAAAATCCAAGAAATCACTAGTCTTTGTGGAATTAATGTCGGATTTCCCTAGGGGGGGTGAGGATATTGTTTATTATGATTCATTTTCTAAAGAGCACTTTTTCCTTATCTCGTATTCAGACCCCTGGTATGGATATATTTTAATATATCTTCAAACTTTTAAGCTTCCCCAACATCTTTCTAGAGATGAACGACGACGTATACGCCATCAAGCCAAAAACTACCTCATTATCAGAAACACTTTGTGCCATCGAGAGGTGGATTGTTTTTTTCATCATTGCTTGAATCACGAATAATTTGAAGCCATCCTTAAGGACTATCATAGTGGGGCATGTGGTGATCACTTATCCGAGCTTGCAACAACCTAAAAGATACTGTGAGCTGGTTATTTTTGGCCATTGATTTTTAAAGAATGCATAGAAGCAATCAAGAAGTGTCACCCTTGCCAAGTGTTCACTCGTAAGACATGATTGCACCCTACCCTTTTACACCCAATCATTATCATTGGTCCCTTCACCAAGTGGGGGGTGGATTTCATGGATTGCAACTCAGCCTCAGCTGGGGGGCACCATAATATTATCATTATCGTGGATTATTTTACCAAGTGGTTTTGTAAATGTGTTGAACCCACTCAGAATAGATCTAGATAAACAATGATACACACATTTGTAGAGAGAATTGGAAAAATAAGAAGAAGTTGAGAAAGAATGGAAATAATTATCATTAATCGTTGTGAATAATGAATATTTTACACATGATATACTCTGTATAACTCAATGAGTTCGAATTGAGGTGAACCAAGTCTCAATAGTGGTGGTCTAGAGTGATTTGGACACACACCAGCAGTTATGGGAGTGAACTACCACCTATTCTAGCCTCTCAGACAGTTACAGGAGTGAACTGCCACCTAGTTGAGTTAACTGGTCAACTAGTCTTCAGTTCACTGAATGAACAGAAAGTAGTGAGGAGTTAACTGAAGGAATCAAGGCTAATGCGCCACTTTGGTGATGATACCAAGGCAAGTTCGAATTAGCATGGTTATTATCCCAATGCAACATCTAAACTCAACTCAACTAGTCAAACTGAAGTGTGAACTGAAAGAGAATATTCTCCAGGTGGAATATTCTCTCCTAAAATATAGGAGACTGGATAATGACTAATTATGACTAATGAAAAAATAAAAAACTTAGGAAAAATAAATCCTAGGTGTGTGTGAAGTAACTCCAACACCCCCCCTAAACATCACTATGGTGAAAATAAAGATTGGGTCCTGGCAACGAGGCCATGTTAGGTACCCAAGTAAAAAAGATACACTGAAAATAAAGTGAGGAAAGAGGTAAAACCTCATGGGAAAACCCCCCCCTCAAGGTACAATGTATGTAAAAAGAAGAACTACAGTTGCTAGGCAACTGTGTCCTTCACTCCAAGATGACCTCGCAGAGAATGGAATTTTTTCTCAGTGAAGGTCTTGGTGAAAATTTCTATTGTCTTTTCTGCTGAAGGAAAAAACTGTAAGTTGATGATCCCCTTATGTACCAATTCCCGGATGTAGCACATGTGGATCTCGATGTGCTTCGTCCGTTGCCTCTGAACTGGATCTCTGCAGAACTTCAGATTTCTCTGGTTGTCACACCAGATGGCGATCAGCTGATGAAACTGAATGCCCAAATCAGTGAGAAAATGTTGTAGCCACATAGCCTTAATGGTTATGTTAACTACCCCTCTATACTCTACCTCGACTGAAGATAGAGCAATGAAATCTTGCTTCTTGCTCGACCAATAGATAGGCCCGGAACCAAGACTAAGTGAGTAACCCGATGTGGACTTGCGATCATTGTTATCACCAGCCCAGTCGGAATCAGTAAACCCAATGAGATCTAATGTAGATTCTTATGCATAATGAATCCCAAAGGTGATGGTGCCCTGTACGTATCGAAGGATACACTTTGCATCTTTCCAATGTAGCTCATGTGGCTCCTGCATGAACCTGGAAACTGCACCAACTGCATATGAGAGGTCTAGTCTGGAGTGTGTGAGATACAACAAGCTCCCCACTAGCTGTCTGTACAATGTGCTATCAACTAGTGGAGTCTCCCTGCCATCCTCAAGTTTGACTCCTGATAGGAAAGGAGTCAGAGAAGACTTGCAGTCTGTCATGTGAAATATCTCAAGGAGATCTCGTGCATACTTGGCTTGAGACATTTTGATGCATGATGCATTCTAACTGATCTCAAGTCCAAGGAAGAAGTGTAGCGGACCCATGTCTGTCATCAAAAACTTGTCATGAAGAATCCTCTTGACTGGATCAATCACTGAAGTTGAGCAACCGGTGATCAGCAAATCATCGACATACAGAACTAAAAGTAGAAGTGAATCAGTCGTCTTGAGCATGTATACATTTGGGTCTAATTTACAATGTACAAAGTTCTGTGACAACAGGTAGGAGTCCATCTTGGCATACCATTCCCTTGGATCCTAATTGAGGCCATAAAGTGACTTCTTCATTCGACAGACCAAAGATGAGTCATGCATAAATCCCTGGGGTTGCTCCATGTAGATCTCCTAAGAGAGATCACCGTGAAGAAATGCATTCTTCACGTCCATCTCATGGATTTTTCTATGGATGATGTCAGTTATGTATCTATATTCATGGTTAACCTATACAACCCTCTATATCGGAGATGTATGGCTATTTTATCCTTCCATGCAAAATAGTTGTAAGGTGTAAGAATGAGTTCTTTTTGGAATTGCATCTTTTCGTTGTCTTCGATCTTTTGTACCTGCAAAAACTTTTGGTGTAGATTTTTCTTAGAAGTCCATCGGCTCTGATACCATGTAAATGTGTTGAAACTACATAGAATATATCTATATAAGAAATGATACACACATTTGCAGAGAGGATTGGAAAAAGAAGAAGAAGGAGAGAAAGAATGGAAAGAATTATCATTAACCGTTGTGAATAATGAATAATTTACACATGATATACTATGTATAAATCAATGAGTTCAACTTGAGGTGAACCAAGTTTCCATAGTGGTGGTATAGAGTGATTTGGACACACACCAGTAGTTATGGGAGTGAACTGCCACCTATTCTAGTCTCTCAAACAGTTGTGGGAGTGAACTGCCACCTAGTTGAGTTAACTAGTCAACTAGTCTTCAGTTAATTGACTGAACATAAAGTAGTGAGGAGTTAACTCAAGGAATCAAGGCTAATGTGCCACTTTGGTGATGATACCAAGGCAAGGTCTAATTATCATGGTGATGATACCAATGTTGCATGGTGATGATCCCAATGCAACATCTAAACTCAACTCAACTAGTCAAACTGAAGTGTGAACTGAAAGAGAATATTCTCTAGGTGGAATATTCTCTCCTAAAATATAGGAGACTGGATAATGACTAATTATGACTAATGAAAAAATAAAAACCTTAGGAAAAATAAATCCTAGGTGTGTGTGAGGTAACTCCAATAGGGTCAAGGCCATGCCTATAGTTAAATCTGACTGTGAGACTGCAACACATTTTGTATTCAACTAGATTATAGTTCAGTTTGGAATTTTGAAGGAGATTGTCACTGACCATGGCAGTCACTTCCAGAACACAATGATGACAGAGTTGGCATCAAAACGTGGGTTCAAGCAAGATCATTTGTTGTCCTATTATCCCCAGAAAAATGGCCAAGGGGAGGCCATGAATAAATCTCTCAAAGACATTTTGCAAAAAATTGTCAAGCAAAGTAAATCCAACTATCATGTGATGCTTTACCCTACTCTATGGGCATACCAAACCATAGTAAATACTTCCAAGGGTTTTTCACCATTCCAATTAGTTTGTGAACTAGATTCGGTCCTTCCCATTGAACATGAGATCCCTTCTCTTAATTTAGAAATTGAGCTCCTACCTAACATGATTGATCTTGAAGAATGCCTTGTAAAATTAGAGCAAGTTGATGAGCATCATTAAGATGTCACTTTATCCATTGAGGTGAATAAGCGTCGCATTAATGTTCATTATTATAAATCTTTATGTCCCCAGCAATACACTGAGGGTGACTTGGTCCTTCTTTATGACCAATCTAAAGAACTGCTAGGGGCAAGAAATTTCAATCCCATGTGGCATGGTCCTTATATAGTGAGGTGTGTCCTAGAAAAATGAGCCTATGAGTTAGAGGATTATGAAGGGAATATGTTGAAGGAGCCCAAAAATGGGATCTATCTCAAGAAGTATTATGCTTGATCCCTCCAACTCGAGCATGAGCTTTGTATACCATTGTACTTTAGTATATATAGTTTTTTGCAATCCTTTTGTGTCATCAATTTTCTTGTTGAGTTTCCCTTTGGTTTGCACATGTCAACATAATCGTCGTTGTTTTTAGGACTCGCGGATGGTGCCAATTTTCATACTCGGAATGTAGCTTATGTCACTTGGGTTATATATTCACTCGGTAGACAACTAATGCCTTCAAGAGGCGTTTGTCTGGAGCCACCAACTAACAATGTTGATGATTATAGATTCATCATTCAGCTATTACGTGATGTTGTTTATCAAGGTGTTTGATCTCTAGAGTTCTCCTGGATTCCCAGTTAGTTGTGTGTCAATTGAATGACAGGTATTGGGTTAGGGATCCTACGCTACTCTGACGATTCCTTCAGGTATGACTTTTGGACCGATATTTTGATTTCATTACTTATAATCATGTCCCTAGAAGGTATAATCAAGTATTTGATGCATATGCTAATTACATTTTAGATTGGAATTTGTTACATAACTAACAAAATCAAACACGCATTCATACATTCATCCATTGTAAGATACATAAGTAAAGTTGAAGATTGAAAATTCTTGTATTTCATTCATCAAGTCCAAAAAATAGGGTATCATAGTACAAAATTAGGCTAGGTAGCCCTCAAAACATATATACGGTTGGTACATCAAATGACCATGGTATCTAATCTTGTGGTCCCAGGTGCATGTCATGATAACACACTATTGCGTTAGCGAGACGTCGAAAGAGTCTCACCTATGCATGGGGTACACCTACAACCTACCTCTGCATAGCCTCAGGAAGATCCTCAACTTGGACCATAGGAATCATGTGCATCAGACGTGATAGGTTTCCCTACACATTCTGAATCAATCGCTTTGAATTCCCATCTTCCACCTCCTCCCCTCGACCCTTGCGTCGATGATGTGGGTATCCATTTGGTCGTCGTGGTCCCACATATGTATAAGAGAGATCATTGTTAGTATATGATACCATGCCAAAAATATTTTCATATTGTTTTTCACTTATCAAATAAAAAAACACACAAAAAAATGAAATATACAAAAATTAAAATTCTTACTGATCTCCCCGAAGGAAAATCCTTGTGGTAACTTCATGTCCTGATATCCTCGGTATTCAATCCCCATGTAGGGATATTCATTGATGGAAATGATATTTCATCACCACCAGTGAAAGAACTCATCATTATAGGGGGTTGGTACCCTACCACCTCCAAACCGCCTCATCACCTCGGTCCATTGGTTCATGGTGGGATCCCAAAGACCATGTGGAAGAATTTCCACTCTAGTACTAAGGGTTGGAACCCTCTCGAAGAAAAAACTACACAAAATGGAGGCAAAACCAAAGTTCCTCTTCCTCTCGATTTTGCAATTAGTCTGTTGGCTCTTCATGTTGGCCAGTAGTGAGGTGCACAAATTGTAAACTCTGGGTCTCAAACACTCCACAACGTAGAAAATAAGTGACATTGGAACCTAATGCAATGAGGTTGATCCTAATATCTGTGTGAGTACTAAGACGGTGATATTTAGACTCAGTGTCTACAACGTAGTAGGTGGTGGTGCATTCCTCCATATACCTCCCACCTCTAGCCCCTCGAGCCTTTAGATTTACCATCTCTCCCCGGAGAGACAATCCTGTGATGAACTAAATATCATCCACCTCAATTCTCAATGGTTTCCCATCGAGATTGAAGGCTTTTGTCTTTGGATCCCAGTAGCTTATCAATGTTTGGAGCAGCCTCGCTTGTGTCCTCATTCCTTTTATGGCCCAAAATTTATAGATCGCACATCTTTGGAAATATTTTTGAGCCCTTATATCTATTTCTACTGCAGCATCAACATCCTCGTACTCTCATTCTCTACATTCAATCACCATCCTGCAAAGGAAACATCAATCTTTTGAGTATTTTTTCTTAAAAAACATGTCCACGGAGTTGTATGCAGGCTAGCATTTTAACAGTCGCATATAGGGATCGATATACACAGGTAGGATTTGCCTTTCCCACGTACATGGGGTCATATATGCTTCACAATGAACTATAGCCCGCGTACACCCATTTTCCTACCTTACGGCCTCCAAAACTAAAAAATTGAGGACTAAGAGTAAAATTTAAACCATGAAAATGGAAGAGCATGGGATGGGCACTTACTTGGTCTGGACGGTTTCCCATTTTTTCACTTGTATCTCCCAAAATCGTCGTTGGAATATCGTGGGTGAAATGGCCTAAAAATCACTATGTGGGTAAAAAAATTAAAATGATATGGTAAAACTTGTTATTTTCACTATTTGTAGAAACTTTTTACCCACTTTGTATAGTTTTCATCCTATTTTTCTTATTTCTGAAACCATATGGAATAATCATGCAATGTCAAACTTGGTTGGAAGTGGTTTTTTTTCAGGGTATAATGGATTTCCATCATTTTTAGACCTTCTGTGCCTTTGGAAGGTATATATCATCACTGACATATAGGATAGGTTTTCACCTCGCCTTTGCATTTTTTCATTTTCCTATGACCACACTTCATCTTCCCTTGACGAACCCATTTTTTAGTGACATAGAACCTTCTCGTTGTTACTATAAGTGTCGTTATTAAGTGTTAGAGGCTTACCAAACACAGGTACCCTACTTAGAACATTTTTTTCCATTTGGTGCCCATGCATAAGTTACTCCATAGGTCTGAGAGTCCCTTGTAGTCATGTTACGACTTTTCATTTGAACCTCATTCTTCTTACTCAATATCATTTTGACCACTACCTATGAGACTCCCTCCATTGTGCGTTGCTCAGAACAACATATTATAGTCTTATTTAAGCTCTTTTCAGACTCTTTAAAATGAAAATATTGTCGAGTAAGCTTGTATCTTTCACACTCATTAAATGGATTGAAAGGACGTCTATTTTGGTATAATTTTAACCCTTTTCCATACCAAATAGACTAATTACGAAAAATGAATACTCTAGTCACGATTGGCTATAATATTTCTCCTTGGTATCGTTTTATTCTTTTTTGGGCACAAGGGACTAAATCTACGAAAAATAACATTACTGGGAGTTTCTTTCTAATGTCGAGTTGTAATTGCATTTCATCAGCCTGCGTGCATTGTTGAGTCTAATGTCGTTTCTCGCTTTCTCATTATAAACCTATTTCCCCAACAATTCTCATCCTTCACTAAGCAATCCCTTCCATATATCCTTTGCAACTTGACACCCTTTACCCTACGAGGAAAAATTCCCTCGAGTGTTTGTATCCTGCATGTGTCCCCTTTCATCGCGCATGAATATGTCCCACTGCATGGAACTTATTAAATTCCTCGTGACACTTGTTTCCTCTCTTGTATCATAATGTTCTTCCACATTTTAAAAACAAAAAAGAAGAGTGAGAAAATAATATTGTCTCATATAGGCTGCAGTCGTGTTTCCTTTGAACAAAGAAATTTTTTTTGAGTCCATTCATCAAAGGTTTGGGTTTAGTATGTCCTTAGGAATTTATACTCATTACTCAGAGTTAGTCTCCTTCGACTGGTTATTATTCTAGTCCCTATGGATATTTTTTCGATGCCTCTTGCATCACAAACTTTTGGTCTATCATCGGTCCTGAGTCTATGATGCCTGAGTTATCCATTTGTCTCATGCTCTGGTTCAAAGGAAGTCTAAACCTGTGTTAGCCATTTCTAAAAATTCTTGACTTTGCATGTCAACCATTCCCTTACAAGTGAATATCATAATCACATGACGATGCATTCCTACATTGCACCCTAGGTCTACTTTCATCATTGGTAGGTGACCTTGAACCTAACAAATGGCATCTCCTCATTGGTTGTTGACTGGGTGGTTTCCCTTGTGTTCGATGATAAGAAATATATTCACAGAAGGGGATTTTTGCAATGTATTGGATTCCATTAGGCCTCATTGGTGGCTTTCTCACATTTGTAGGTAGTTTTCATTATTGTATGATATTCATAGGGTCTCTTTCATGTACTACTTTCATCTGGTGCACGCGAGAGATGCACATGGTCATTGGTTCATGCATATCATGTTCATCTGATTTCCTCCTAATTATCAAAGTATAGATTTGTACCTCATGTTGGATCATGAGAGATACCTTAATTCTCTCCTTTCAACAGATCTCCTTCCATCGACCTCAGCTCATCTATTATGGAATCGAGATATAGATTCTTAAGAGTACTTAGAGGCTTACAGTGATTAGTGGAAGGTTCTCTCACCATCGACAGTTGGGAATACATCAATGTCTCATGCTCGATGGATTCCTCAAGTTTTCAACCTCAACACCTTTATTCACACATGTTGGATGTACTCAGTGCCTTAATGCCTACTTTCATCATCGGTGAGTTGTCTCGTGTTTGTTAACGGTATAACTCAATGATCGGTAATCAAACATAGTCTCGTCGTGTTCAACTTTAACTACTTTATTCACGCGATGTAGACTTGCGCCATCAGCGGCTAGTGTATAAGACCTCCAGTTTACAGTAGCAGTCCCATATACATGTTGTTGTCTTTCATCATACCAGTACCTATATGACTTCGAATATCATGGAATATCATATTGTACTTCATTGTATATAGATGTATTTAGTTGATTTTGAGACTAGACTCCAATATGTCTTGTTTGTGACTATGACTACCTACAACATATGCCTACTTTTTATTGCCTATTCATGGCCACAACAATTACCTTATACATATTCACATGGATTTGTGGTGTATTTCAGATTGACAACCATGTGTACAGAGTCAATGTGTATTGCAAATTTTTTATGGGAGACTAGTTCTTCTAGCTGGGTCCTCACTACTCCACTTTTAAGAATTATAATGTATTTCGGCCATCATTATTTCTCCTCTGGCCTCAAACATTAGGGGGAATTCGTTACAACAATTTTTTCCACACTCTATGCATCATGCTTTGGTGGCCTTCCATTTCCTTTTCTAGATTGAATTCCCCTATTTTTCTCAATCCAAAGTCAAAAGTTCATTTTTTTGTGCATATACGCGAGCTACAGTTAGACAACTTGTGTATACGTAGGTCGCTCCATTACAACCCGCGTACATTGGGTTTTATGCTCAAAATTGAAAAATATTTTGGGTTTCCATGCCAAGTCATGGGATCCATACCCTTTGGCCTTTCATATGTTGGAAACGCTCTGATTCAACCCTTCAATTCCCTTTGAAAGCCATAAATTGAGTCATATACAAGCCTTAAATAATAAGAGAAAAAGTGGAGAGAAAATATACTCTAGAGAAATTTCACCTCATATTGAGTCTACATCCATTTGTCCTATAAGTCTGAACTTCTCTTGTGTTCATCCCCCAAGCTCTTACTATTTTGTGGAGCAAACTAATTACTCCTATAAGTTATGATCTTGCCTTATGGAGGATTGAAGTGGTGAAGGCCCAGGTGGAGGAACTTAGTTTCTCTGTTCTATCAAGTGTCGCTACTGGAAGATGTCACTTATGTACTTTTGTTGATTATATTAATAGAAATATTATTTTCTCGTCCAATTATGTGTTACAAATGTTTGTTTTATTTTCCATGGTTGAATTTGTTAAACATGTTAACCAACTATGATAGTTTATATGCTAACACCTTATATATTTTCATATGCTTGTGTATCTTGAATGTTGAGGACAAGTTGCAGGTATCAAGCAGTGAAACGTGAGGTCAATAGTATTCTTCTATGGACGTCTGAAAGAGGTAGGCTCTTAGCCTTTTTTTTGCTATAATTTCCATTTATCTATCATACTTGAGATTAGAGTTGATTTATGGGTGTAATTTTGTTTGTTGCGCTCTTACCCCAAGCCATAGAGAGTTTTTCCTCATAACATCATTACTTCCTTGAAAGTTCTAGGTATGAACCCATTTCTTTTGTGGTTGAGTTAATATTTGCAAGATTGAGCATGTATAGGCCAAGCAAACACTTGACCTCTCACATTGTTGTTTGTGAGGTTGCATACATGGATATAGTGTATCATTATTGTTTGGGCTTGTATGCAATTATGTGAGTCATGAAGCGTAAACCGCAATTTTTTGTACCCATACTCCCATACAAGATTTTAAAACATGACTTGGTCAAACCCATTATTTTGTACTATTGTGAAAGACTAAAACAATCCCAAAGGCCCTTCTCACTTGACTTACTTCTCCATGATTGGAAACCCATATCTCCTTTAAACTCTACTAGCATCCCATGAAAAATGGTCTTAGCCTATACGTATTAGTGGTGGTTATGGCTTGAATAGTTCTACTTGTAGTGGATGGCATTAATGTTTGTGTTGTATGATATTCCATACTTATATGCACATATCGTGGAAAAATGTTTCTCTTGATAGCATGGGTTGGGTGGCATATCGTGGAAAAGTATTTCTCTTGATAGCATGGGTTGGGGGACATGATGTGATTGTTTTCATCTCCTATGCTTATATTTAATGGTGGTTTTGGAATTATGCTTGATAGTATATATTGGAAAACTCTTGTGGCATGTTCCTTTAAAGGAGTGTACCCTAGATCCAAATTTGTGATCTATGTATTTGTTTTGGCGGACAAATGCATGACAGCATAGACTTGTATTGGTTGGATTCTCTTTATTTAAGTGGTTAAATCTCTAGTAGGCCTTGCATCCAAAATGCATGTTTTGTACATCACATTTGTTAGGTTATGTGTGTGGGGGGGTGGTTTAAGATTTAAAGTCACAAAATTTTAATTATATTCACATGTATAATTGTCCACAGTTCCAAAGTGATACATAGGCATGCTTGAAATAGATACATGTTGAATGGTAGTTATGTTGTGTTGATGTCACTGACTGTATCCTCCTCAAAATGATTGGTGTCTATGAGAATAACACCATTGAATTTAGATTTATAGTATAGCTTGGTTGCATGTCTAAGATGGTTGATATTGACACATGCACAATCTTTTTTGAAGATTATTTAAGAGCTAATTTTTATCTTTGTTTATCATGTTACATGTATGCTGCCCAAGTTTGACACTACATGCATATTCTTAGAATAAAGAAAATTTTGAATGGTTGATTTATTATTGTATTGTGCTAGTTTATGACGAGTCTCTACATTCATACAGTTGCACATGCATTTTGTTATTTATTCACAACTTTTGGAATTATTATGTGAAGACAAAATATGTGCATGTGTGTTAACAATGTTACTATCGCCTATATTTGAACTCATATACAATTGAAAAGTTTGAACATGTTTAAAGATGATTGTATATGGTTAATATGCACAACTCTTTGAGTTTATTTACAATATAGTTCTTCCCTCCATATATAATTATTTCCATCCATTTTCTTTTCCTTATGTAGATATTCTTTCACATTTAACTCCCTATCATTATTTCCATCCATTTTCTTTGCCTTATGTACATATTGTTTCACATTTAACTCCTGCTACATTTTTCTCATTCCTTACATGTATGCATAATGTAGGTTGATGCATTGTTTAATTTAATAAAGTGCATGATCTTGTTTCATTGATTATGATTATGAAAATAAATTGTCGGGCTAGGAAGCAAGGTGTTTTGGCTTGACCAACAAATCAAGTCAAGACTACAACTCGAGACGTGGATCCTATCCATGGGTGGACCAAATCCCAACTTAGAATGGAGATTTTTCTATTTAAAGAAGGATACCTACATCAATGTTTATCATGGAGTGTCTATTGATGCACATGTTGTATGATTGTTAATATGATGATTGAGCTTGTTGTTGCATTGATTATGATTATGAAAATACATTGTCGGGCTAGGAAGAAAGTTGTTTTGGCTTGACCAACAATTCAAGTCAAGAATACAACTCTAGACGTGGATGGTATCCATGGCTGGACCAAATCCCTATGTTGGAAGCAGTCCAAAGCGAAAAGAAAGGCTATTTTGGGAAGGAAGGCATGCACGAGGAAAGCGACAGCTGGAAGGAAGAGTAGTACGCATGCATGCATGGAAGACCTAATGACGTCAGGGTTAGGTTTTTTATAATAACATTGTAATGGATGATGAGATAGAAACGTATATAGAGAGAGGCTTAGGAATAGGAGAAAGGGGGTCGAGACACCGGTTAAGAGAGAGAGAGAGAGAGATTCGATAGAGCGGAGATAGAGAGACTTTTTGGGAACCTAGGTTTTGGAGAAACCCTACTATAATCCAATGCCTTTTTGTAAGTTGTTGAGTTGTAGGGGAGTCTGGAGGGTATATCTTAAGGGTTATATCGTAGGCTAAGAAGCCTAGTGCGATCTAGTCTGCCTCATAATATATCTCGACCCAACTAAGGATGAGTTGTAAAGAGTACGATGTTGTAGCTTTGGAACTCCCATAATAGAAGAGCTTGAGAGCTAGATCTATGTGTGCATAGCCTAGGAGGGGGTGAACCACGGTAAAATTTTTGTTATGTGATGAATTCTTGTGTATATTTTACTATTTATGAGTAGATATTAGCATGATGAATGAATGAGCTAATAAGTTGATTATATTACATGAATAATATAGAATGACAATATATTTCCTTAATAAGTTAAATAGAACTCTCAGCGCAAAGTTCTTAGATCTCCACTCAATCTTGGACTACAAACACTTGAGTATTGTATTCACCCATTAAGACTATCTTGGGTGAGACTACACAGTGCACTCTGTGTACTGTGTTTCCTTCTAGTTTACCAAGAGGGCTGATAGTTTTAGAGGCTTTCTTGGAACCCCAGTAGACTTGAACATGGGTCAATAATGTTAAAAGTATAACGTAGAATTATTAAACCAACAAATGGTTTCGTTTTCGTTTGGAACAGTATAGGATTGAGTAAATGGGATATGTAAAAGAGAGTAATATATGTGGAAGGTAGGTCCAAAGAATACACTGCTAGAAGGGGATGTTGAGACCGTGGAATCCCACAAAAGAATATATAGAAAGATGGATGAATTCAAAGGAGCTGGAGTTTGCATAGAAAGATAATAGAAACCCTAGATTAACATCGCACAAATATCTTGAGAATTACGTGTTTATTGATATGCATGAAGTATTTTTCTATGATTTTCCACACTTATTGCAGGAGTGGATATTGAGGTTGAAGGATAACCACACAACGAATCAGATCTGACAGTTAGAGTGGACCCCAGTTCAGATTTAGCAGTTACATCAAGTGAATAACAAATTCACCCGCACAGTAGATTTTTGGCTTGACAATATTGTAGCAGGCTTTATAACAGAATTTGCAGTAGATACAACAAAGTCGTACAGTGCAACGGATCAAGAGTTTCTACATGGGCCTCAAGGAAGGTATATTCGATCGTTGTATACTTCTATTAAGATATTACTCTATAACAAAGGTGTAATGACAATGGAGTCATACAAGAAAACTTCCCTGTGTGCATGGGGGAAGGGGGGAAGCACTGACAGAAAAAGGAGAAATGGAAGGAGAAGTGGATAAACGAAAGAAGGAGGAAGTTGTTATCACTGAAATTCCGTCCGCAAATGGTTAATGGAATCCAGCATCTTCAAACAACTATGACTTCACCCATGGACCAAAATTACCAAAAACGAATTTCCAAAATGTCCAAAACTATACAACCAATTATAAAATCAAGATGTGTTATGACTATGCAGGGCGTGCACGCACATGCGCCATCAAGAAATGCAAGAAAAGAGAACATGTGCACGATGCGCAACAAAGCCATGAACACCTGAGAACGACGCATTTATGATGTTGGTCAGCCTCCCACCCACTTCTGGTTCAGCTTCCAAGTCGATTTAACATCCAAATCTTGGTTGGATCCGGTTGGGTGGTTGGTCAAAGACCTAAAGGTGCCCTAAATAGCCCATTTTCACACTAAAATTTGGTTGCACAATACCTCAAAGTGGTGCTATAAAACAAGGTCATGGGTGCACTACATTTTCAAGGAATTCATTTGCAAGGTTATGCTACTGCTATTCTCTTGGGGAAACCTCTTTTCTCACCAAGAGAATACTAGCACCATTCCATTTGGGCAATCCACATCACCTTTTGAGTGGGCTAGCTTGGGATTATTTTACCATTTCTTTCAAGTTTTCAAGTTGTAAGAAGATCTCAATCTTGGGGGTCCAAGATCCAAAGGGACCCAAAGTCCCCTTCTCTTTGGTGTTTTATTTTCACTAATACAATCCTTTCCATTGGTGACATGAGTCTTGTTTGTTTCTTCTTATTATGTCCTTATGCACAATAGTTTAATTGCTTTTTCCTTTCCTAGTTTAATTCTTAGCTTAGTATTTTATGTTTATTCTTCTAACCCTTTCCTTTACTATTTTCTTGCTTAGCTAACCCAACTAAGCTTGTAAGCACCTTTGTTTTTCTCATTTAGGTGACAAAAGAGGCACAACAGATTGACGACTCCACTGGGGAAAGGTATCAATTTCCTACCCCATTTGGGTTATTTTAGCTCTTCGCTTTACTTATTTAACCTACAGGCACCATAACCAGCCTAAGCTGACCTTCTAAACATAAAATTCAAAGCTGAGTTGAGAGAATTCCATCTGGAATTTTCTTCATGGTTGTGTGATAGTTGTGTGCGATTTTATTGGCCCACAGTCGCACATTGTGTGCACGTGTGCCAAAATCACTACATTACTCGGCGCCTTCTATGCACCTGTGCTCAAAATTCTTTTTCAGTTTGCACATTTGTGCTCAGAGAACCTTTGTCTAGTCTGAAACCCACGCGCCTATGCAAAAAAGCACACATTGTAATATTTTTTATGATTTGTTGAAGGCCCATAGCCTTCTTGAAGATGATTACATGCATGTTGTAATATGCACCACACTTACATTCCCTCTCATATAAAGGGATTAGTCAAAACACATCAGCACTTAGGGGTTAAAAATCATTATTTTTCCTCTTTTTTCTTTTTATTTCGCTACATGGATGGCTTGCTTTGACTAAAATTTGGAATCATTCTACATCACATATAAAACTAACATTGGGACTAGAAATTAGGTATCAAACATTGAGTATGCCCTTGTCTCGTGCTCCAAAGAAATCTTGAGAATCAGAAAGAGGTTGAAAGACAATTTCATCTCCCTTAAAATGATAAAATCTTTAGGAGAGGACAATAGCCCCCTCGGGACTCCTCTTAGTTTATTTTTTAAACACATCTCAAGATTGTAACAAGCCCATACATGCCCACATGCTACAAAGATAGGATACTGTTGAAATTTACTTTCTTAGATTAAATCACTAGGGAAGTTTAAAGGTTTTGTAACAGGCCCATACATGCCCACATGATCACAATCTAGGATAGTTTCAAAGATTTCTTAGATTAAATCACATTAGGGAGTTAAAGGAATAGTAAAGGACCCACATGTCCACATTCTAGCTTCCTAGGGACTTTTGAATTCCGCAAGGTTGTACCAATGACATTTAGTTAAATAGGTAATCAAAGACTTGTAAGGACCAAGCGAAGTCCACATGCAGCAAGGTGACACCTAATTCATTAAAAAATTGGCACACTTTCA